>JANAVB010022999.1:11909546-12469974 GCA_029216955.1 Iris pallida | reverse complement strand
GCTCGGTGAATGTTTGTGGGCTTATCGCACTATAGTTCGTAATGCTACTAAATATACACCCTTCTCTCTGGTGTATGGTTGCGAAGCTGTTCTTTCATTAGAGATTCAAATTCCTTCTTTAAGGATAGCAATCGCTAATGAACTCACTGCGAGAAAATAATGATCTTCGACTTCAGGAATTAGAAGCTCTGGATAAAAGCGATTATCTGCTCAACAGAATATTGAATTCTATCAAGCTAGAATTTCAAGAGCTTTTAAGAAGAACAGCAGAATTCGGGCGTATCAAAAAGGAGAATTTGTTCTAACTGTCAGACGCCCATAATGACTATCCCTATATGAGTAAGACAAATTTGACGCAAAGTGGGAAGGTCCCTATATTGTGAGCAAAGTTTTCTCAAATGGAGCTTATCAACTCTCAAATTGGATGGCGAAAAGTTTTGATGCCTATTAATGGCAAATTCCTTAAAAGTACTATGTATAATGTAAATACTTGTAATCATCAGACAAATTCATATTTAAAAATAAAATTTTTATTTTATTTTCATGAATGATGATACATGATATTAAGGAAGATTACTATCATCCTTCTCTACTTTTGGACGTGGGCCACTACCGTCCTTCTCGAAGACGTGATCAACAAAAGAGCCGAGAACCTCCTTGCTAGAACCCACGAGGAATTTGCAAGCGACCATCCTCATGGCTTCCTCTTCTTTAGTCCTTCCTGGTTCGAGCAGAAAATCCAGAATGTCCCTTGGTGGCTTGGGTGCAGACGAACCTTCGCCTGCTTCCGTCTTCTTCATTTTGACTGGACCAGCAGGGCGTTCTTCAGTGCCTTTCTGAACCTTTGAGGCTATCTCAGTCTTCTTGGATGCTTCTCTAGATGACATTTTTATGTTGAGGAGTAGAAGTATTCGTTCTCGCCAGATTTCTGCTATATTTATAGGCAGAAGTTCCTCATTCATCCGATGTTTCACATATTCATTAATGCTTAACGGTTCATCCATTCATTTCTCACATTCATCAGACGGTTCGCCTATTCATTAATACTTGATGGTTCATCCGTTCATTTATTACATTCACTCGACAGTTCATCTGTTCATCATTTCCTAACGGTTCATCCGTTCATAATCTTCTATCAATTTTATTAAGTGGGGATTCGTTATTTATTATATTTTCATAACCTCTGAATCAATTCTGAATCTACTTACTCATTTGTCATGTTTTGACCTCTGCATAGAAATCAATCTATTTTCTTTTGAGTTCCTATATATTATCACGTCCATAATACCTCTGATAATATCATATACTCTAAAACAGAAAAGATGATTTTATTATCTATTATGTCCACAATTCATCCACAAATACAAATCATTGAGCATAGAAGAATTGTCATTTCCATTCTCATTTCACCATAAAAAGTCTATTACATTTTCTTAGACTTTCTTACAAATCATAATGGAAATCTATCACAAATCTTGGATTTTTATTCTACACCACAACGATAACCTAATAGAGATCTATCTTCTTCTTTGGATCTTCTCCGTCGGACCTTCTCCATCAGGTTCGTTGTTGGTGGCAGTTCCTGACTGTCTGGGTCCTAGTCACGACCAGATCAGCAGGAATCAAACTCTGGTCTTCTCTCTCAGACGAGAGGAGAACCACAGAGTATGGCAGCCCGAAGTCGTGGTGCTGCCAATACAACTGGTGGATTAGGAGCGACCTTTCAGAGGAGACAGGAATGTATCCAACCTTGGGATACAATTCCTAGTTCTCTCGCGAAAGGAACTCTACTACCCGATTTCTCGGGGTAGAGTTGACTCCACCATCCAACTCTCGTGTATAAAGGCTCTTCCTACCGTCTGAGGAATACCCTTCTATCCCACGAAGAGTTCTGAGTTGTCTGATTTACGTATCAAAAGCGTATGAGCTCCCTGATGTAGATGTCAGCAGGATATTCTCCACAGCATCCACATCCCCAATGCCAGTTCTGAAGAAAATTTTCAGCCAAGTTTCTGCAGAAAGCATTAATAAGAAAAAAAAAGGATCAACAGAAATTATTCAGTATGCATTTATCAAACAGAGACAGGCGTGTATTGTTCAAATCAGAAACAAGAAACAGAAAGCCTATCTTCAACAGCAAAAATAAGTGCACGTATTACACTGATTTACCTTCAAGTTTGGTGCTAAGGATTGGCAAACTCATGTTCGATACAGTGCGCAGAAGTCGAACATTAGAAAACATTGCTTTCCTGTTTGAGAGTGAAATCTCCCAAAAATTTCATTCTCAGAGAAGAAAAAGAGGAATGGGAGATGAGTATCTGCGAAACTCTTCCATCTATTTAAAGGGCAAAGTACAAGTCTATTCTTGGAAAAGATCCGCATAAATAGCGCTCGTAAACTGTGGAATGAGTGTCACGTGTGCTTTGGAAGACAAAGCAACATTGGAAACAATCAAAGACTGCTGATTAATATTTCTCATTAAGGCACGCAGATCAAACACAAAAGTTGTACTTCATTTCTTAAGACAGGCACTGATGGCCTTACAAAAGACAAAACAAAAAGTGCAACAAAAGCATAAAAGTCACGCTCTATTTCCCAGAGTGACTGAGCTTTGTGCCTAGTTCTTCTATGCTCCTAACTCCCAGACAGTGCAACAGAGCTTTAAACATTTCACGCTGCTCTATGAGGCTGCGCCCATCAGAAGAGGACGAGCCATCCAAGCCAAAATAGCTCAAGAAATTCTTAGCTAGTTGCAAGGGATCATCTTTGAGCTCGAAGACAAGGGGCTCTGGCTCTTTACCCCCAAAAGTGGGGTCACCATGAGAACAAAAGCCCAACTTGCGTGCTTCTTCCTCAGCTTTCTCCTTTGGTGTCATATTGACGTAAGATGAAGATTAAAAATGAAACTTCTTTCTGTTTATATAACTGAGTTTTGCCGGCGGTTCACATTCCACCATAAATTGGATACAATCAGTCTCGGAGAACGAAGAGTCATTATGACATTTAATAAGTTCATTTGGATGTTTTCAAAGAACTTCGAAGTCTTTTCGACTTCCGAAAAATTTTGAAATCATCTCAGCGTGACTAAATCCTTTTTATCATCTCTATTTTCAAAGTATTTCGAAATAATTTATCATTTTTTGAAAACTTTGAAGGGGATTTTGTAGGCCTCAAAAATGAAAGTCACGCTGAGTTGATCAAGACAGAGTCAAAAGTCACGCTCAGTTGATCCAGACAATATAAACAAATCACGCAGGGAGACAGCTCATCATTTGTCAAAGAGTAATTATGACTGACAGCACAACAGTCGAAGAATATCTCTTCATATGCCACGTATACATAGAATTCGAGAGATCATCGCCGTCTATCGCGTGATTTTCGAAATCTTCTTCAGCAAGACTCAGCCTTCGTCGAGTTGGCGTACCAAAAGGGTTTCTTGTCATTTAATGCGACTGACAAAGCAATCACTGTCAGAGATTTTGTGTCAGTTGAGACACGCCGAATCAAGACAGCTGGCAGTTCTATCTCAAGTCTGCGTGTATTTATGATCTTCATCTCAAGTTTGCGTGGATTATGAAGTTTTCTTCCTCAAGTTTGCGTGGATTTTGAAGTTCTTTGCCTCGAAGTCTGCGTGGATCCTGAAGCTTCCTGCCCTAAGTTTGCGTGGATTTTGAAGCTTTCTACCCCGAGTTCGTGTGGATTTCATCTTCAACAAGTCTGCGTGGATTTCATCAAATTGGAGTACGTGACAGCCATGCCACTGATCTCTCGCCTGCGTGTCCTGTAACTTGCACACGACTCATGCATGATTGCCATGTGTCCAACAGTTACAGGCTACGTCCAGTAACTGCTCACAGCCTTGCGTATGTTAAATCCTGCATGATTTTTAACTAGGCATAGGCTGTGAAGACAGTTATCTTTTTAGTTATTATTCTTAACTCTATAAATAGAGTTCTTTTTCTCATTCATTGTACAGATACATTGATATCTACTGTCAAAATTTTGAGAGCTTTTCTTCTTCGCATAGTCCAAAGGATAAAGCGATCGTCTTCTAGATCGGATTCCTACAGTTGTAATTTTCCCAGAAATACAACAAATAAAGAGAATTTCTTTATGGAAAACAATTGGCGACTCTGCTGGAGAAAACCATCTCCTCTTCTGAGATGGTAACAACTCAATGCGACACTTCGTCAATCGGCTCGACGAAGAAGGTGATGACGATCAAATTCGATCAACTCGCCTATGAAGAAATGCAGCAGGCTAAGGGTGGCAAGCCCACTCCAGCCTCCATCATCACTGCCAAGTCGAAGGGACACTCTGTCTATGTCCCTAAGAATCAGTTGGCAGTCAATGGTGAAGTCTCTGTCACAGTGTCTACTCCTACCTCTGGCAAGAACTCTACTGCAAGCACGCACACTCTTGTGCGCTCGAAGATGACAGTAATCAAAAGTCACGTTGACAGTACTGGCTCCTTAGCCAAATCTGTTCTAGCGTGCAAATTCAACCCTAAAAGTCACGCTGACAGTACTGGCTCCTTAGCCAAATCTGTTCCAACGTGCAAATTCAACCCTAAAAGTCACATTGACAGTATTGGCTTCTTAGCTAAATCTTTTCCAGCGTGCGAATTCAACCCTAAAAGTCACGCTGACAGTACTGGCTCCTTAGCCAAATCTGTTCCAGCGTGTAATTCTAAAATTAAAAGTCACGCTAACAGTACTGGTTCCTTAGCCAAATCTGTTTCAGCGTGTATTTCATCAGAGAAGAATAACTCTTTAGTTATCTCTTCTTCTTTACCGAGTTCTACTAGAACTGGGGGTGGTCTTCCACACAAAGTCCCTTCGAAAAGGAATAACTCTTTAGTTGTTTCTTCTGCTCCTGTAGTTTTTACTTCAGGAACAGCTTTGACTGATACTTTTGTTAGTCAAAGAAAAGAAGATGGTCTTTTGACTACTCTTCCTTCTGGACATTCTATGTCTCAAAATCTGAATGAGTCTAAGAAGAAATATTCCTTAATATCTTCTCCTATGACTTCTTCAAATTGGGCACAGAATCTGTCCATTAAAGAGGGTCTGTTACCAACTCCTAATCAAAGGAGTGGTTCAACTCTTCCTTCTCTGTAAATATCCAGATCAATGGAAGGAAAACTCCATGTTTCCAAAATTAATGTGTTACCTTCCACTGATTTAAGAACAAAACTCAGCACTTCTGGTGTTAAGAAACCATACCAATTGGATATGAAGATAAAAGATCCAGATACAGAGTATGCAAAAAATTATGTGGCTCACATTAATCACTCTTTGTATAATCAAGAGCTATCAAGACCCAAGAACAGGAAGTATACTCCTCAATCTTCACAAACAGATTTACGAGAATATCTTCAACAGAAGAGAAGGAGTAATTCTATGTCAAAGGAATATGCTGAATGTGACTTCTATCCAAGAGTCATAATTCAGTGCAGATGTCAATCAACGGTTCAAGACCATGGTGATCATGAATGTGACTTCCAGCCAAGAGCCACAATGCAATGCAGATGTCAAACTAAACGACAGTCTGTCTTCAATAGGATTCAGTATGAACCTATGCCTGATGAAGATGAGCCTTTGTTTTCCTCTGTCAACATGACTTCTCGGGACACCGGAGGTAGAGTTGATAGTCCAGATGGAGTATATAGAAACACCAGAGCAAGAGTCCTGGCTTCTAGTCAAAGAAATTTGATCCCTGAAATTGATTCTGAATTCCTTGGAGAATCTAACTTCCCACCTCTTCCTGCTGGGGGTAGTTCTCCTATAATTGACTTTGATGCACGAAGCAATAATTCAGAGCAAACAACATCTACCAGTTCATCAATAATTCCTCGTACAGTCACAACTTATATGGTTGATGGGAATACTGATGAACCTTCTTCTTCCTTGACTCCTCAAGATCAAAGAATTGCTTCTTTGGAACAGCAAATGAAGTCTATGACTGACACAATGAAGTCGATGTATGAACTCATGACAGCTCAGTTGTAAAATCGACATACTGTACCAGATGCCATACCAGTTGATACTGATATAAGTCCAATACAAGTTCCTCCAGCAGTACAATCCAATACTCCTGGACCAGCTCAACCAAATCCTAGTCTCTCTGGAGCTGGGGGTAGTACTTACAATGCTGTTCCTCCTCCCAACTATTCTCTACAAGCCACAACTCCACAATCTTCGGGAGTTGTCTCTGAAGAATTGAAGAATCTCAAAACTCAATTCGAGGCATTCAAACAGAAGGATGGTTTACAAAGGTTAGGCATCAAGCAGCCTTATCCGATAGAATGGAAGCAAGTATCATATCCTCCTAAATACAAGCCTCCTACTATCTCATTCTATGATGGAACCACTTCTCCAAGTTAGTTTATTAATCACTTTGAAGTGATGACTGATCAACTACAACCAAGTGATGCCCTCCTTACTCGGGTATTTATTGGATGTCTCAAGGGAACGGCTTATGAATGGTATAGGAGTCTCCCAGATGGGAGCATTACCTCATTTGCTGGTTTCAAACAGATGTTTCTTGAAAGGTTCTATAAAGGGCTTAATGACATGACTATGTCTGCTCTTATTAGAATCAAGCAGAAAAATAATGAATCTACAGAGGAATACATTGAACGGTTTCGAAGAGAAGCTCTGAAGATGCCTCTTGGAACTCCTGATGCTGTCACCATTGACACGTGTAAATCAAACTTGTTGCCAATCATCAGTATGTGGACAGGGTCCACTCAATTTCAAGATTGGCCTTCCTTCATAGTCAGTGCCAAAGCTACAGAAATCAGTGCTGAAGCCTTCAAAGGTTTAGGAGTGCAGATGACTCCTAAAGAAACAGGACAAGGTGCTAACAATAAAAATAATGCTCGCAAAGGAAAAGAAACTCTTGAAGTTAATCTTCAGAGCAAAGATGCATCAAATGTTCAAACTCCTGCCTCTACAACTCAACAATCAAGAACACCTCGCCCCAAAGAAGAATATTCTTTTGATGACGACGATGTCTTTGGTATCTTTGAATGTCTGCTGAAAGGTAATAAAATACAATTACCTGAGATCAAGAAACCTGATGAAGCTGGTAAGACAGATCATTCTAAATACTGTCCATACCACAGAATGCTGGGTCACACAATTCGTACATGTTATGTACTGAAAGGAAAGATCCAAGAAATGATTAAGTCTGGAGCTATCTCTCTTACTCCAAAAGAGAAGATCGTCACTTCTAATGTCGTCTCTATGCAATTTGGAGACTTCCCTCCTCAATTTCTTGAAAGCGGAATTGTTCCTATTCCCAAGGCAATTCTTGAAATAGTAAATATTCCTCCTCCACAGTCTGAAGAATTAGCACCAATCACTTTGGAGACTGGAGAAATCATTTGGATTCATCCTGATCTAATAACAGACTTTGAATCTCCTTCTCCTCAAAAAATTTCTTCTCGAAAGTCCAAGAAGGCTGGAAAGATCAAGTTATGTCATATGACTTCTCTTGGGTCTACCTCTGACACAGAGCCAAAAGACAAAGAAGAAGCACTTGTTAGTGCTACTCGAACGGGGAAACCTTACCTAAAGGATTATTCTAAAAATCCTGAAGATCCTACTGATATCCCTTCAGCTGCTAAAGATGCTCCTAATGTTCCTCCTGAAGAAGAATCATCTACTGCACCTGTTTCTTCAACTACACCAGTTGAACGTGTTCCTCCCAAACCCACAACTCTTGAGAAAGGTAAGCAACAAGCTCAGTTTGATAAACCAATCAAGAAGTCTCTTCCTCTTGGACTTCAGAAGCCTTACAACTTCGACATTTTGGCTCAACTTGCTAATACTCCAGCTAGAATGTCCCTCTTTGAACTTCTACGTCTTTCTAAAGAAACTCGGGTGACGTTAAGTGAAGCACTTCTACAAGCTGACTCTTGTCTTGCACAATTGAATAAACCAGATGCGGAACCTGCCACTTGCTTACATTGCAACAGTGTACTGGAGATTATCCCAAATATCTCCTTTACACAAGACGACATGCTACTGGAGGATAATCGACATGACCGACCTCTCTACTACACTGGTTATATTGATACGATGAAGATACACTACACCAAAACCAGCAATTTGTAACACTATTTTTTTATAATTAGTAACAGTTATTACCGTGACATCTTGGTAACGGTAATAACTGTTACAATAATTTTAAAACCGTTACAATAATACTAATTTTCTAATTTTGTTATTTTAATAATTTTTGTAACATTAAAAACCGTTACAAAGGTAAATGTTAGAAGGAAAAAAATTCAATTCCCACCTAAATTTTTACTATTCCCGCACAATATTTTTACTATGTTTGAAAGAGAAATCATTTCTCACCATTCCCCCATCTCTCTCCACTTTCCTGTGAATTTCTCACCATTCCCATCTCTCTCTCTTTTCCTTCTTGTGTAACAACCCGACTGCCACCGCCACCGTCTTCACCGCCGAAGAGCCCTCATCCTTGCGAAGATATCGGTGGTGTCAGTGAGGAAGGGAGTCATCCTTAATGGCATCAACTTCACCACTGATGAGCCCTCTCCCCAAATCAGAAGCTTGCTCACCAGCAGGAGGAAGAGAGTCATCCTCAATGGCATCAACTCTCACTATGTTTCTTTCTATGTTTTCAGTGCTGTAGAGACCAAAGTCCCGGGTAGAGGAACGCCGTCATCCCTACTGATGTTAGCATCGCCATACCTGATGGATCCCAAGCTGGCATTAGTGAGTATTCCCCATGTCTATGACATGTTCGATGAAATGTGTTTTTAATTTAATGAAATACCAAGAACCTTAATTTGATTCAGTTCCTCTAGCGCGTCTGCTACTGGGAGCACCGGCAACACCTGTCGATCTTCCGGGCCACCCAAGTCTCGTCTTATTCGCTACAAGGCCAAGCAGGTATGTTGTCTTCTCAACCCTAACCAACCATTCAATGCATACATTTAATCTAGATATTTTTAAAAAAAATTGATCTCATTTGATATCGATATACTACGAATAATGAACGAATCGAGTTTGGGAACTACAGGTTTTTGGGTTTATATCAATGACTACACACTAATGTACTTCGAGTGAAATTGTTATTGATTGGCTTATTTGCTTGGTAATGGTTCTTTTATGGGCTTTCTAAGAGAATTTAATTGGCTTCTAATAAGTATTCAAATACTTGGTACTGCGATTGTAAAATTTTACTGATTGCACGAGAAAATATTGTGTATTCTATCTTGATAACTGATTCATCTTTCCTATTGTGTTCTGAACGATGAATAGATTGTTTGCAAAACCAGAAAATTGGACATATAGCCAAGTAAACCAGAAATGAGGCTGTACATAATGACAAGGGAAGGGACAAATCCTTTAGTAAGACAGATATATCATTTTGAGCAATGACTATACGTATTCATCTTGACAACTTTGCAATCTTTTAAATGTACTATAAGTAAAAACGATAAATGAATAGCATGTGAATGTGGGATAACGAGAAGTACTTTGAAGATGTCCTTCTACTGGGGTAGTATGTCAGCCTTTGAAGATGTCCTTCTACTGGCAGTATAGTTTTATGTCAACCTTTGAAGTTGTCCTTCTACTGGGGTAGTATGTAGTGTCTATGACCTATTCTTCCATAGTAGGGGATGAAGTAGTTTTTACTGCTCTTTGAACTGTTGTCAGGGTTTTTATGATCCATTATATATAGTATGTATTAAATATTTTTAGAACACACAGAACAAACTGTGAATTAAGAAAAAATATTCATGTAGTACCATGCATCAAGTTCTCGTGATGGAGTAAAAAAGACTAGACAAACTTTCAATCTTTGTCAACTAAGAGGCCTTAAGAGTGATACAATGTATGATGTCCAGATGGTTATTAAAGTTCCATGCATCACTAATAGAGCAAAGCTTTGTTAGTTTGGATAAATATAGTGGCGGGCATAGAATTGGATGACCCTATGATAGGAATGGGTGTGGAAGAATATCCGTGTTCAACTTTCAATTCAGAGGCTTATAATTGCAGTAGCATTCCATGGATATCTTTGTGGCATGCTCTGGTAGTGGAAAACACATGTCATTTTCCATTTCCTAAGTGCATGTAATATCGTCAATGCAACAACAGTCGGTAACTTGTAAAACAATAAAGATATCCAAAGCTCACGGGTTGTTTACTAATGTTGCTTGAGGGAATACTAGTTGTTGGTTTCAGTATACCGTAAAAAGGTAATCTTCAGTGCACAAATTTTTTTTTACAGATGTCTTATAACTATTTAGCTTCTCATTCTTTACTTTTTCATTATCTTATAAAAAGTTATCCTTAATCCTCTACAATAGTGACAAGCTATATATAATTGTTTGATTTTTTTACCGCCGGAGCACCTGCAGCTGCAGACATCTTCGCAGCCAGGATTTGAACCCACATCATTTTCATTGCTACAATTTGGATTGCCACCTATTAGTTGCAACCATAAGCTATTCGAAATGATTTAATGCTTCCAACTGTTCTTTATTTCTTGTAAAATAAAGATTGTCAGAACAGGGTGGACATATTCGTTCAAAATGTCACCAGCGACAACTATAAGAAATTTATGGATTCAACTAATATGAACCATGTTACCTGACATTAAGCTAAATTGTGACATAGTTGAACTGAATTTCTCATCTCAACTCAATCAGATATCATATGTTCCCTGATGAAGCTTTTAACTCCTTTATCTGGTAACAGGTATATCATTCATGATAAAGTTGTTGGCATGTGATAATTGTCAGCATTTACTATGGATTTAGTATTAGTTTGGTCATTCCCTTGGGATAATGATGCAATTTTGCCACATCATCCATTTAAGTAGGTGAGCAAGTTGTGAAATTTGCCCTGACATTACGTGATCATGCTCTTCTATCTTTTGGCTGCTCACACGGCACATGGACACCTTTACACACAGACGTGCGTGCTCACACACCAAGCTCATCTGGACAACCCCCATCCACCCACACATACGGGTGAAACAGGATTAAACAAGGGTATAGATAATGTGCTGGTTGCTGAGACGGAGGCGGAGGGTTTCCCATTGGCCAGGGGCAGGTGACTCTCTTGCCCACTGGACGGTCCCTTGACATGTTTAATAGTCAGTTCAATTATGAAGTTAGTGACCAATTCATTAAATTTTTATGTGATTTTCCTTCTTCAAAATATTAATCTCAACCGCGTGTGGACTTGTAATCTTGTTGGTTTTAACTTTTTTATACTGTTCTGCACATCTATAACAACACCTTTACTCTTTAGGTTGTTCCAGTGGCTTCTATGCTGACTCCTAACCAATTTGAGGTTGAACATATGACAGGATTGAGGTACTTAAATGTGTTATATATTTGTTTAAAACCTATTTTACCTGCCAAATACTTCTTTGCATATTGCAAAATGAAATGGAAGAAAAACAATAGAACCAAACTTCACATCATCAGTGTAAAAATGTATTCTCCCAATAGAGCATTATGTTTAAGCTTTGTATCAAGGTTATGTTACTTCTGTAAGCAAATAACTTTTATTTACCACATTATGTTTGGCAAACTGTCATAATTATGCACGAGTATTATCTTTTGCTGCTTCATATTTTACTTTATCTCAAACCCTTTGTTTTCGTTATGTTCTTTTGTAGTACTGGTCCCCCAAAGTTGGAATACAAGACATAAATTATCTTCTGTGTTGCTATTGGCCTATGGGCTGGCTTGGTTATTGGGTTCGTTACTGAATACTACACAAGAAATGCGTATAGGTAAGTAATTTGTATTTTCTTCATGTGTTACACATGATTGCTTGTTGTCTACTGTTTTATGACCCTTGTTTCTTCTCTTTCTCAGCCCTGTGCAAGACGTTGCTGATTCCTGCAGAACAGGAGCAGCCACTAATGTTATCTTTGGTCTTGCTTTGGGATACAAGTCTGTCATTATTCTAATTTTTGCCATCGCAATCAGTATCTTTGTTAGCTTTACCTTTGCTGCGATGTACGGAATGCAGTTGCAGCGCTTGGAATATTGAGCACAATTGCTACGGGTTTGGCCATAGATGCTTATGGTCCCATCAGTGACAATGCTGGTGGTATTGCAGAGATGGCAGGGATGAGCCACAGAATTCGTGAGAGAACTGATGCTCTGGATGCTGCAGGAAACACTACCGCTGCCATTGGAAAGGTAAATTGATTAGTTGTCAAGTGACACAGTTCTTAGTATGATGATATATGAATAAGGTAGCAGATAAAATGTTGTTCCTTTGTTATTGCTGCTACTTTTAGTTGATTAGGCATACCTTCCTATGATGCTAGGTTAGGAGCATGAACATATATGATGTAAGTGCGTTATATTAAGAGCAGTTTTAAAGTTTTAGTTCCTCAAATACATACCTATAAGCTTCTAGTTCGTCATTTAGTTATTTTTCTATCGTCATTTATTATATTAGGCTATTAGCTCTAGTTGGCTTATTGTTTTGTCTTTATGTACAGTTGAAGGGACTCGACACACTGAAGCTTCTTCGTGAAACATCCCCATACAGGACCCAGTCGTAATGGTGGTGGTTTTGAATATCATGAGAACGAATCCACATTCTTGATTTCATGGTAATAAGGATGTGGATTATGATTCTGCTGTTATAGTAAGGCTAGGTAATGTCATTAAGTTTGCATTTGTCGACTTTTTGGTATTTTCCTACTTTTTATTGAAAGATGGCTACTGATATGGCATGAATTCTTTGTAAAGGAATATGGACCTAATTGGATTATATTGCTACTAACCTCACAGAGGGCGCAAGATGGCTGACTAGCATGACAGTCAATTTGATGGAATTCGTGGAAGGTGATCTTTTCACCTATTAGCCAGCAATAACTATATAAGTTTTTGTGTCTGCTTCTTATCATAAATCAATGCAGTTGATACGTTCATGACTTTTTCTCTTTCTAATCAGTCAAACTTTGCTACGCTAAATGAGAATACTGGGTTTGTCACCAGTAGAAGGCCTAACTGACACTTTGCTATACTGGATGGGAAACATTTTTCTTACATTTCCCCTTATAAATATGGATATTCATATTAGCATCTTACAAAAACAGTAGATATCTATCAATCAAGTCCTCAGATTGATTTTTTTTATAATAATTTTAGATACCAAATAGACTAATATATGATTATATTCTTAGCACGACTCAATCTCATCTTTCTTTCCTGTTTTGAAGGTATTTACCAAAGGTAAGCTATTTTGAGGTACTATCCTAAGTACTATCCTAAGCCTTTGGTTTCAGATTTGGACTCATATATTTGATATGGTTTGTAATGTCTTTCCTGCAGCAAAACAGACAAAACAAGAGTTGAACAAATAAAGGACGCATCAAGAATTTTGAGGTACTATCCTAAGTACACACACACACACACACACACACACACACACACACACATATATATATATATATATATATATATATATATATATATATATATATATATATATATATATATATATATATATATATATATATACGGATTCACTGATTAATTAATGATAGCTCGGACCGACATCCTGCTCAAGTCCTTCCTCGTCGAAAAGGATGCTTTGCACTCACTCATGATGTAGAAAGAAAAAAGTACTCGATAGGCTCGGCCTAAGTTGTGGTTCTCGATCTTCCTTGCAATTGTAGCCAGCAACTTGGCACGTTACTGTTATTCCCTTTTATCCTATTTAGGCTCCACACTACTGACTTTCCTTAAGCTCGGAAGCAATATCTGTGGCCAGCCTATCTTTCGTTTCATTAACTGCCATTAATTGGCTCTTTCATTCAGAATATAAATCAATGACCAAGACATAAATGTGATACTTGAATCTCATTGAATCCCAGTTGCTGATATTTCAACCAAAATGTAACTTCACAATAACGAATATTCAGTCAAAAAAAGGAGAGAGATGAGCACTCTTTCCCTGATACATAAATCTTGAAACCTCTTTCATCTGACGATTCTCTACAAGTGGGAAAAATGTACAACAAATACAAAAAATAAATTAGAAATGGCAACCTTAAGACAACAAAATTCTATTTTGTGTTTATTTACAATGGTGTGAGTTCTGGTTAGTAAGTATTATACAAGGAGCATCCACCGTCATTCCTATAGAGCCCTTCTCCATGTAATGACTATCTGCAACAAAAAATAATAAATACACCATAATCACATGAGTTTGTAAGCAACAAACACCGATGCAAAAAGTTGTAGCAATGGCTACCTTTCATGGTCTGTCCATCTGAGTATTCCTATCAACTTCAATGTTTTTATCCTGTAAACTGGTATTGGAAATTTTCTTCAAGAAAAAAAAACTTGCCGAGTAGAATATATCCTTCTGCCTTCTTCTTTTCTGTCACTGGTAGCAGGCAATGGAGAGAACACTTTTTCTTCTCCAAGCAGAGCTTTGTTAGTTGGAGTAACGTCAGAATTCTGATTATTTGGTTTTGGCACTTCTACTTACGGACCGCAACAACTCTGGTTCCTTCTTTTGTGCATTGAGTTTCGTTTTTTCGTTTTCTGCTTCTTTCTCCATTTTTTTCTTCTCTAGCTCTAGCTGTTTGCAGTTCTCCTCGTGGGCACGGACAAACATTCTCACAAAGTTAAGAAGTGTCGAGACAACTGTGGAAATTATTCAAACCAACTGTCGTTATGTTAAAAACTGAAAAATAGAACTCGATGAACATAACCACAATGGAAAGTCATTCAAAAACAAAACCATGAGTTTCATGTTTTTAAGAGAAAATAGTGTTCCCTTGAAAAATAATAAATAGTTGTCGCAATAAACAAAAGAAATGAAGCAGTCTCTACATTGAGATGGCTCCATCACAAACATGTCAACAGTTGCACATCTATCGATTGTGCCAACCTAGGTTTGTGTATTTCCTGGATAAGTCACCTATCTGAAAGGGTTACTCGAGCAAAACCTTGAAGAAAACTAGTACTTGGTGATAAGAGTTTAAGCTCATAGACAAGGATTAGCCTTCCAAAAATTTCATAGACAAGCTCCAGATGCAAATATGTACTAAACATACTATCAGGAAGTGCATTTACCTCACAAACCACAAAAGCCAAAAGACCACATTTACTAGCACACAAAAAATCCAGAAACGTAACAAAAATTTAGGCAAGCCCTGAACCATTCCAAAACAAACTGCAAATTCCCTGTCTACGATGTGCTTATGGTTTATTGATATGAGCTAAGGCATCTGCAGTTTGTTTTGGAATGGAATGGTTGCAGTTTTACGATGTAGACAGGTATTTGCAATTTATGCTCAAAGGGGCAACGTGCAGGATCTTCTCCAAAATAAAGAGCTAAGGCATCTGCATAAATTCCCTGTCTACGATGTGCTTATGGTTTATTGATATGAGCTAAGGCAACGTGCAGGATCTTCTCCAAAACAAATACCTTGCTCAAAGGGGCCCCTCTTGGACTATATGTAAATCCCCTATCTACGATGTGCTTATGGTTTATTGATATGAGCTTCATAAATTCAGTCAATTTTGAATGAGTCAGTTCCAATTGTCGTATATTTTGGATCTAATTAATATGGGTATTAATTATATATTTGGGTAAATTAAATTTAGTCAAATATTTAGTTTATGTATATTAAATGTGTTAGTATATTCAACCTTCTCATATTGAGTTTCCCTATTGATTATGTGTGTTTATATTTGTTTTTCACTTATTGTATTCTCGACATAATTATAATCAAGAAAAAGATCTCATATGAGAGTGAAGATGATGGTATGGTCATGATAGATTTTCCAACTCCAGTACACTCTGACCATCAACATTTGATGTTTGATTTTACTTAGTTGATCACCTCAATATTTGTTTAATTTGCAATGTCATTCAAGATGCTGGAAGCAATAATAGAATGGAACCATCCTTTAGAATAGTACTGCGGAGGGAAGGCATAGCTGCCATAGCATCAACTCAATCTCCAGGTATTTACAAGAAGAAAAAAATTCCTCTAGAATTTAATTGCGTTCTTCCTTTAATTTACTTACAACTTAAGAAAGGATCATGGTCCATCTTATTATTTTTGTTTTTGCAGTATTACTCTTTACAGTCTCGAATGGGAATATCATCTGTATTAACTGTATAAGTTTTTTCTTATATAATAAGTTTTTTTCTCCCTATTTCTGAAATGATATTTGATTTAGAAAATAAATTCATAACTTGCTTATTATCTCTACATAAAATGTGCTAAGTTGTTACTTTGTTTTACCATGAATGGTATTATGTCGTGTATTTTCGAGTCTGTGTCATGTCCGATATCTGGCTGACACGATGAGACACAGACAATGTTCCAATTTTTGAGAGTTTTTGTGCTTGCTATCTCTCAAGCCTTTCACGTCCTCACCTATTTTACTAAAACTAATTTCTAATGAAGTCTTCTATACTGATACAAAATGTTTCTTTATTGATTTTTTGTTCACTACCCAGGTCATGATAACTTGAGGCTTGCGGAGCAGTTCCAGAAGCAAGCACCTGGTGCCTCTACATCTCAAAAGGATGACAGATGATGGTCTCTGAGCTTGTTCCTAGAGAGACATTTGAAGCGGTTGTGGGGGAGAAGGGTGATTCTTTAGAGTCTTTTTTGAGTGTAGTATATACACTTTTAAGTAACCAACCAACTTTCTTCATTCCATATCTTTTTATTTTTTTCGAAAGTCTCTATGTTGAGATAACTCGTCCTATTTTTTGAATGTAGTATATACACTTTTGAATTATGCAATGAAGAGATTATAGCAAAGTATTTTTTTCTTGGCTTTGGTTTCACCACAATGTTCTTTTATATATGTTAGATTAGATTGGTAGAAGGATATTGTTGCTTAGAATGCAATTTATTTACTTGTATAATTAATTATTTGTCATTGGAAAGTTAGTATGTATTTTCAAATTTTTTTTTCTTCAATAAATAATTTTTGTAACAGTTATAAGCGTTACAAAGTGGAAAATAAGTAACGGAAGAAAGCATTTTCGTAACGGTTATAACTGTTACAAAGGTAATTTTAGTCACGGTTATAACTGTGACAAAAAACGTGACAAAATTTATTTTCGTCACGGTAATAACCGTGACGAAAACCGTTACAAATATTTGTCACGCCTATTTCGTCACGCTTATTACCGTGACGAAAATTATTTGTCACGGTAATAACCGTTGGCATTTGCCTATTTTGGTGTAGTGATAGATCGTATCCTCATTGACCCAGGGTCTGCTATAAGCATAATGCCAAAGAGTTTGTTGGATGAACTAAAAATCCCTCTTCACAAGCTCTCCAAGACGGTTACTACTATCTTGGGATTCAATCAAAGCCGAAGTGAGCCTTTGGGAAAGATTCATCTGAAGCTTCAGATAGGCGATTTCAGATCTAAAGTCACTTTCTATGTGATCGAGATCGCGGGATCCTATAATCTTCTTCTGGGGAGGCCCTTTCTTCATGAAAATAATGTGGTGCCCTCTACTCTTCATCAATGTTTTAAATACATTGATAGCAATGGAAGAGTACAAAAAAAAGTTGCTGATATAAATCCCTTCCATGGGGTTGAAGCTTATTTCAACGATTCCCAATGTACAAAGAAGAGTATACAAGGATCATACAAGCTATGGAGAAAGAAGATGCACAAAGTGAGACTTTAATAATCCCTGTTAAAGGTCGAACTACTCAGCAACAATCTCCTAAACCCTCTGGAGAAGATTCTTTTATCATTCCAGTGAGTGGACGGATCTCTCCGTTACCTCAGTCATCTACTCAAAATACACTGATCATTCCTGTCAGTGGGCGTACTGTAATTCCTGCATCTCCACATATGAAACAGGATACTCTGCTAATTCTAGTTGGAGGGCGGATTATTCTTCCATCTCAAATTTCAAGGAAGCTCACCTCTTCTGAGCCATTTGTTATCGATCTTAATCGAAACAACGCTTCTTCTCGTTCTTCTGCTCCCCCTTTAGTCATTGACTTGGCTAAAATCTCTAAGGCTCAGCCTTCTCCCAATGTAAATATTGCTGCTTTTACATTTAATGAAAAGTCTCCACCTTTGTAGTACGTTGATGTGTGTAATTATGTTCATAGTTATTTACATCTGTTAGATGACTTGAACACAATAACCATAGGAGTTGTGTAGACTGTTCATACAGATGTATCCCTAGAACCTGTATAATTTTTATACTTTCTAGTTCCCAGCAGAAAGCCAGGAGACATTCCAATATTCTTCTATAAAGGGCCTCAAAATCCTTCTGATCTTGAAGATGATGACAAAAATGATGATACTGGAAGATTACAACTACGTCGTTATAGTCAGCAATCTAAAGACATCATCAAAAATATGGGCTATGACTTCAGGACTGGCCTCAATAGTGGAAAAAGAAGAAAAATGCCTGTTCGTATTCCTCCTCTGAAATATGGAAGGACGAAATGCGGATTGGGCTATATAGCTCCTACACCTTTTATTAATATTATCCATGAAGATCCCGAGTCTGACGAAGATAAGAGATCTGATTCTTCTAGTACCACTTCTTGGGATTCCGATACAAGTATCGGGGACTTCTACTGCAACATTTTGTCTTCCAACATGGTTTCCATTGACCATTCTGAAGAAAGTGATGAAGACGAAGAAGAGTTTGAAATCTCACCTGAATCAGAACAGTGGGCCCAAAGATTAGATAATCAATGGGAGTTCCGTTTCGAGCAAAAAGAACCTCCGACTGAAGATAAACTTGTTCAAATAGATGTTGGTGAAGAGGGATCTCCCAAACCAATATTCATCAGTGAAAGTCTTTCAGAAACTGATTAGAAAGACATGATCAAACTCATTCGTGATTACATCGACGTCTTTGCTTGGAGTTATGAAGATATGCCAGGGCTTGATCCTCAAATTGCAACTCACAAGCTCAATATCTTGCCGAATGCTAAACCGGTCAAACAACAACAGCGACGATTTCGTCCAGACATCATGGATGCAATTGAAGCTGAAGTCAATAAACTCATTACCTCTGGGTTTATTAGAGAGGAACAACATCCTGATTGGGTGGCTAATATTCCTGTTCTTAAAAAGACTGGCAAGATCAGAGTATGCATAGACTTCCGCGATCTCAATGCGGCATGTCCTAAAGACGAATTCCCTCTACCAATCACTGATGTTATGGTTGATAATACCTGTGGATTTGAACGAATGTCATTCATGGACGGGTATTCTGGGTACAATCAGATCAAAATATTTCCAGAGGACGAGAAGCACACTTCTTTCAGAACGCCGATTGGTACATACTGTTATACAGTTATGCCATTCGGTCTCAAGAATGCAGGAGCAACTTATCAACGAGCTATGAGCACTATATTCCGTGAACATTTGCAAAAAACAGTCGAATGCTATGTTGATGATATTGCAGTCAAAAGTCGACAAAAGGAGGATTATATCCAAGATTTGAAGACTATATTTGATCTAATGCGTAAGCATCAATTAAAGATGAAACCTACTAAGTCCTTCTTAGGCGTCTCTAGTGGTAAATTTCTCGGCTTCGTTATTACCTCTAAAGGTATACATGTGGATCCCGAGAAGATCAAAGCCATCCAAGAGATGCGTCCTCCACGCACCTTAAAAGAGCTACGAGGATTTCAAGGAAGAATCGCTTATATCAGGAGATTCATCTCTAATTTATCAGGACGCTGCAGACCATTCAACAAACTTATGAAGAAAGGTGTCTCTTTTGTCTGGAATAATGAATGTCAGAAAGCATTCGATGATATAAAACAATATCTAATGAGCCCTCCAGTATTGGTACCTCCCGTCTCAGGAATACCGTTCCTTCTCTATACTCGAGTAATGAGTCATTCATTGGGTACATTACTCACTCAAAAGAATCAAAATGGTCATGAACAAGCCATTTATTATCTCAGCCGCACTATGACCGGAGCTGAACCTCGATATTCACCGGTTGAAAAAGAATGTCTAGCCTTGATGTTTGCTGTCCAAAAGACACGTCATTATATCATTGGCCAGACTATTCATGTCATCTCCAGGATCAATCCAATACGGATCATGATGAAGAAACCCAGTGTTTTGAATTCTCGATTGGCTAACTGGGAAATCCTACTTGCTCAGTATGACATGCACTATATTCCTCAGAAATCAGTCAAAGGACAAGCTTTAGCTGATTTTCTGGCTGCTCACTCAATTCCAGAAAATTCAAAACTCTATGATGAAATCCCAGATGAAGTCCTAGATTCAAATCAAATTGCTGAAGAAGATCCTACTTGGCGTCTATTCTTTGATGGAGCATCAAGAATTTGTCCTAATGGCGATATTGTCGCTGGAGTTGGAATTGTTCTTGTATCGCCAGAAGGTCTTGCTATCCAAAGAGCTTATTCTCTCGATCAGCCGTGTTCAAACAATGTAGCTGAGTACAATGCATTACTTATTGGTCTTTAACTCGCTAAACATCTGAATATTCAATATTTGGAGGCGTATGGAGACTCTATAAACTCATTGTCAATCAGATCAGGGGTACTTATGAAGTTCGCCATCAAGATCTGGTTCCTTATCATAAAACAGCTATATCTATGGCTTCTTCGTTTGAAGAATTCTTTATTGAACATGTTAGACGAGCATGTAACACAGAAGCTGATGCCTTTGCTAATCTTGCAGCGGTGCTGGCTATTCCAATCAGACGGCAACAAATGATTGTTGTTCGTAATCGAGAATTATTTCATCTTGAAAATAACTTGACTCTAGGACTTCCAGTTGACATTGAAGAATCAACATCTTATGACGTCAACACAACAAGAGGATTTGGATTCAGTCGTAAATCGATGTCATCTTCATTCGATTCCAGCATGGAATTCATCTTCAGTAACTCGACTGAGAATCAGAATACGGATAAAGATTGGAGAATTCCTTTCTTAGATCTCGTATTATATGATATTCTTCCGGATGATCCGAGTGAGGCAGCATCTATCAGACGACGATCACTCAAATTCTACTACAATCATACAACAAAGACCTTATATCGTCGAGCTTATGATGGTTTACTCCTTCGATGTGTTGCCGGTGACGAGGCTCAATAAATCATTCGCGAAGCACATGATGGAATTTGTGGAGCACATCAGCCAGGACCAAAACTTCAAGACCGTATTCAACGTATGGGTTATTATTGGCCCACCATGGTATCTGATGCCATCGAATATGCAAAGAAGTGTAAAGCTTGTCAAATCCATGCGGATTTTATTCATCAAACTTCGGAATTTCTACATCTGACGGTAGCATCATGGCCCTTCGAAGCTTGGGGCATGGACATTGTCGGCCCGATCAATCCACCGTCATCTAAAGGACATCGGTTCATTCTCGCAATAACCGATTACTTCTCCAAATGGGCCGAAGCCATTCCTTTATCTGAAGTTAAGACGTCTAATGTCATCAGCTTTATTAAGCACCACATCATCTACAGATTTGCTGTTCCTCGACGCATTGTTCATGATAACGGACCACAGTTCGTCAGCCAGAAATTAACTCGATTCTGTGACGATCACCGGATCAATAATGTGGCTTCTACCGCATATAATCCAGCAGCTAACGGATTAGCAGAAGCTTTCAACAAGACCATCATCAAACTCCTAAAGAAGTTTGTCTCTACTAACAAACGAAATTGGAGTGAGAAGCTCGGTGAATGTTTGTGGGCTTATCGTACTACAGTTCGTAATGCTACTAAATGTACACCCTTCTCTCTGGTGTATGGTTGCGAAGCTGTTCTTCCATTAGAGATTCAAATTCCTTCTTTAAGGATAGCAATCGCTAATGAACTCACTGCAGAAAATAATGATCGTCTTCGACTTCAGAAATTAGAAGCTCTGGATGAAAAGCGATTATCTGCTCTACAGAATATTGAATTCTATCAAGCTAGAATTTCAAGAGCTTTTAATAAAAAAGTCAGAATTCGGGCGTATCAAAAAGAAGAACTTGTTCTAACTGTCAGACGCCCTATGACTATGACTCATATGAGTAAGGGCAAATTTGACGCAAAGTGGGAAGGTCCCTATATTGTGAGCAAAGTTTTCTCAAATAGAGCTTATCAACTCTCAGAATTGGATGGTCGAAAAGTTTTGATGCCTATTAATGGCAAATTCCTTAAAAAGTACTATTTATAAATGTAAATACTTATAATCATCAGACAAATTCATGTTTAAAAATAAAATTTTTATTTTATTTTCATGAATGATGATACATGATATTAAGGAAGATCACTATCATCCTTCTCTACTTTTGGACGTGGGCCACTACCGTCCTTCTCGAAGACGTGATCAGCAAAAGAGCCGAGAACCTCCTTGCTAGAACCCACGAGGAATTTGCAAGCGACCATCCTCATGGCTTCCTCTTCTTCAGTCCTTCCTGGTTCGAGCAGAAAATCTAGAATGTCCCTTGGTGGCTTGGGTGCAGACGAACCTTCGCCTGCTTCCGTCTTCTTCGTTTTGACTGGACCAGCAGGGCGTTCTTCAGTGCCTTTATGAACCTTTGAGGCTATCTCAGTCTTCTTGGATGCTTCTCCAGATGACATTTTTATGTTGAGGAGTAGAAGTATTCATTCTCGCCAGATTTCTGCTATATTTATAGGTAGAAGTTCCTCATTAATCCGACGTTTCATATATTCATTAATGCTTAACGGTTCATCCATTCATTTCTCACATTCATCAGACGGTTCGCCTGTTCATTAATACTTGACGGTTCATCCGTTCATTTATTACATTCACTCGACAGTTCATCTGTTCATCATTTCCTAACGGTTCATCCGTTCATAATCTTCTATCAATTTTATTAAGTGGGGATTCGTTATTTATCATGTTTTCATAACCTCTGAATCAATTCCGAATCTACTTACTCATTTGTCATGTTTTGACCTCTGCATAGAAATCAATCTATTTTCTTTTGAGTTCCTATATATTATCACGTCCACAATACCTCTGATAATATTATATACTCTAAAACAGAAAAGATAATTTTATTATCTATCATGTCCACAATTCATCCACAAATACAAATCATTGAGCATAGAAGAATTGTCATTTCCATTCTCATTTTACCATAAAAAGTCTATTACATTTTCTTAGACTTTCTTACAAATCATAATGGAAATCTATCACAAATCTTGGATTTTCATTCTACACCACAACGATAACCTAATAGAGATCTATCTTCTTCTTTGGATCTTCTCCGTCGGACCTTCTCCGTCAGGTTCGTTGTTAGTGGCAGTTCCTGACTGTCTGGGTCCCAGTCACGACCAGATCAGCAGGAATCAAACTCTGGTCTTCTCTCTCAGACGAGAGGAGAACCACAGAGTATGGCAGCCCAAAGTCGTGGTACTGCCAATACAACTGGTGGATTAGGAGCGACCTTTCAGAGGAGACATGAATGTATCCAACCTTGGGATACAATTCCTAGTTCTTCCGCGAAAGGAACTCTACTACCCAATTTCTCGGGGTAGAGTTGACTCCACCATCCAACTCTCGTGTATAAAGGCTCTTCCTACCGTCTGAGGAAGACCCTTCTATCCCACGAAGAGTTCTGAGTTGTCTGATTTACGCGTCAAAAGCGTATGAGCTCCCTGATGTTGATGTCAGCAGGATATTCTCCACAGCATCCACATCCCCAATGCCAGTTCTGAAGAAAATTTTCAGCCAAGTTTCTGCAGAAAGCATTAAGAAGAAAAAAAAAAGATCAACAGAAATTATTCAGTATGCATTTATCAAACAGAGACAGGCGTGTATTGTTCAAATCAGAAATAAGAAACAGAAAGCCTATCTTCAACAGCAAAAATAAGTGCACGTATTACACTGATTTACCTTCAAGTTTAGTGCTAAGGATTGGCAAACTCATGTTTGATACAGTGCGCAGAAGTCGAACATTAGAAAATATTGCTTTCCTGTTTGAGAGTGAAATCTCCCAAAAATTTCATTCTCAGAGAAGAAGAAGAGGAATGGGAGATGAGTATCTGCGAAACTCTTCCATCTATTTAAAGGGCAAAGTACAAGTCTATTCTTGGAAAAGATCCGCATAAATAGCGCTCGTAAACTGTGGAATGAGTGTCACGTGTGCTTTGGAAGACAGAGCAACGTTGGAAACAATCAAAGACTGCTGATTAATATTTCTCATAAGGCACGCAGATCAAACACAAAAGTTGTACTTCATTTCTTAAGACAGGCACTGATGGCCTTACAAAAGACAAAACAAAAAGTGCAACAAAAGCATAAAAGTCATGCTCTATTTTCCAGAGCGACTGAGCTTGGTGCCTAGTTCTTCTACGCTCCTAACTCCCAGACAGTGCAACAGAGCTTTAAACATTTCACGCTGCTCTATGAGGCTGCGCCCATCAGAAGAGGACGAGCCATCCAAGCCAAAATAGCTCAAGAAATTCTTGGCTAGTTGTAAGGGATCATCTTTGAGCTCGAAGACAAGGGGCTCTGGCTCTTCACCCCCAAAAGTGGGGTCACCATGAGAACAAAAGCCCAACTTGCGTGCTTCTTCCTCAGCTTTCTCCTTTGGTGTCATATTGACGTAAGATGAAGATTAAAAATGAAACTTCTTCCTGTTTATATAACTGAGTTTTGCCGGCGGTTCATATTCCACCATAAATTGGATACAATCAGTCTCGGAGAACGAAGAGTCATTATGACATTTAATAAGATAATTTGGATATTTTCAAAGAACTTCGAAGTCTTTTCGACTTCCGAAAAATTTTGAAGTCATCTCAGCGTGACTAAATCCATTTTATTATCTCTATTTTCAAAGTATTTCGAAATAATTTATCATTTTTCGAAAACTTTGAAGGGGGTTTTGTAGGCCTCAAAAATGAAAGTCACGCTGAGTTGATCAAGACAGAGTCAAAAGTCACGCTCAGTTGATCCAGACAATATAAACAAATTACGCTGGGAGATAGCTCATCATTTGTCAAAGAGTAATTATGACTGACAGCACAACAGTCGAAGAATATCTCTTCATATGCCACGTATACACAGAATTCGAGAGATCATCGCCGTCTATCGCGTGATTTTCGAAATCTTCTTCAGCAAGACTCAGCCTTCGTCGAGTTGGCGTACCAAAAGGGTTTCTTGTCATTTAATGCGACTGACAAAGCAATCACTGTCAGAGATTTTGTGTCAGTCGAGACATGCCGAATCAAGACAGCTGGCAGTTCTATCTCAAGTCTGCGTGTATTTGTGATCTTCATCTCAAGTTTGCGTGGATTCTGAAGTTTTCTTCCTCAAGTTTGCGTGGATTTTGAAGTTCTTTGCCTCGAAGTCTGCGTGGATCCTGAAGCTTCCTGCCCCAAGTTTGCATGGATTTTGAAGCTTTCTACCCCGAGTTCGCGTAGATTTCGTCTTCAACAAGTCTGTGTAGATTTCATCAAATTGGAGTACGTGGCAGCCATGCCACTGATCTCTTGCCTGCGTGTCCTGTAACTTGCACACGACTCATGCATGATTGCCATGTGTCCAACAGTTACAGGCCACGTCCAGTAACTGCTCATAGCCTTGCGTATGTTAAATCCTGCGTGATTTTTAACTAGGCATAGGCTGTGAAGACAGTTATCTTTTCAGTTATTATTCTTGACTCTATAAATAGAGTTCTTTTTCTCATTCATTGTACAGATACATTGATATCTACTGTCAAAATTTTGAGAGCTTTTTTTCTTCGCATAGTCCAAGGGATAAAGCGATCGTCTTCTAGATCGGATTCCTACAGTTGTAATTTTCCCAGAAACACAACAAATAAAAGAATTTTTTTATGGAAAACAGGCACCAGCGCGTGTCCAGCAGCACCAGGGACAGGGCCAGAGGTAGGCCATCCAGTGTGCCTTCTGCAAGAAGATGGGGCACACCCGGGAGGTCTATAGGATGAGGCTGGGAGTTTATTTATTCTGTGGAGCTCCAGATCACCAGATGAAGAACTGTGCTGCTCGTGCAGCCAGACAAACAGGCCAAGACAGAGTACAGCAGGCTAGAGGAGGCCATCTGGGGCGAGCTTTCGCCATGACAGTTGAGCCCACTCAGGCAGTAGCAGAGCAGATTGTAGGTTCCAATCTTTTGATCTCATTCCGCATTTGCCTCCTTATAAATTGTCTTGAAATTCGATTACATCTATTCCTTGATCGTTTGAGAAAATTTTGTTCTTGTGATGTGATATTCTTCTGAGATAAGTCGTATGGGCTAGGTCGTCTCGATTATGAAATTTTAGGATCCTCTAAGGTCATGCTAGCAGGCATAGTGAAGACATATTGTCGGATTATGGACATATTTCTCGGATGTGAGAATTTAAGGTTTTCGCTGCCAAGCATGCGACAATACGAAAATTTTAAATACCATAATTCTAGAGGTATGTACCTTAGTCGAGGACTCTGTGATTATCGTAGTCTTGCTCACTAGCATGATGGAGATTCTAAGTATCATAATTTTGGACAGACGCATACGATTATCGAACTACATGATTTTGGACAGGTCTAGGGTTTCGATTTTGTATATGAGTTTAGGTTACACTAGGGGTATGTGGGTATTAGAGTATAAGATATATGGGGTTATGTGAGGTATTTTAGAGTATGTGTTATGGTTAAGGGTTAGAAGTTATGAGTCTAGTTTAATGTAGAGTATACATGTGTATGTTTTGAACTTAGAATTTACGTAGGTCTTGATATTATTTTTTAGCACTATAGTCTATTTTAGTCTAAACCCTAGATTAGCCATTGACCCAATATTCCAAATTGACTAGTTGTTGACCAGTAGTTGACCATTGACTATGTTTGACTTAGTTGACTGAAGATAGGATTAGAAGCAGGTTGATGTTGTGTTGTTTGATCATGTTTGATTATTTAGTAATTAGAGGCCTTGTTTGTGATTAGGTTGGAGATATGGTTTTTCTGCGAAATCACTGACTCGTGGTACCATACGTTTTGGTGGAGGTGGGAAGCTTAGCCCGCGATTCATCGGACCTTTCGTGGTCAGCGGGAGGGTCGGTGATGTGGCTTACAGGCTAGACTTGCCACCTTTA
The DNA here is from genome assembly GCA_029216955.1 of Iris pallida. Lineage (NCBI taxonomy): Eukaryota > Viridiplantae > Streptophyta > Magnoliopsida > Asparagales > Iridaceae > Iris > Iris pallida. Next base: position 12,442,876 of record JANAVB010022999.1, on the reverse strand, counting down.
CAAGTGGGTGTCCACAACGTATTCCACGTATCACAGTTGAGACGGTACGTAGCTGACCCTAGCCATGTGCTTGATCACTCGAAGATTGAGGTGGGACCTACCCTCAGTTATCCAAAGAAGCCTGTGGAGATTCTTGTCACCCCCATTTTTATTCTACGTATTTCCAGTATATGTATACGGAATCCTGACATGTATTTTTATTTTTCTGCCTGGCTAGCTAATTTCAGTTTAATCTTGATTAGGTTCATCATAGCATGTAATGGTTTAACTTGGTTTATTTTGGGATGGCTTGGTTTATTCTTTGGTTCATCATGATAAACCCACCACCATCCTCCTTTATAACCCACCTAACTTTTCTCTCTCCTCCACTTTCTCATTAACTCTTCTTCCTTCTCCATTAAACCCACCACCAACCAAGAACACCCCTTAGGCAAGTGCAACTTGCTTCCACAAGAGAGCCATTTTTATTGTTCCATTAGCTTCTCTTTATGTTTCTAAGACACATTAGAACTTGTCATTTTCTATTTTGAGGCTTTAATTTTTGTAGATCTAGAAATTAGTTATTTTCGGATTTTAGTGGTTTTGATCTATCAAACTTCTTTGTTTTCACGTTTTGATGGTTCCATGTTGTAGAGAATTTTATTCTATCCAATTTTGACCTTTGAAAAGTTGGATTTGGACTTGTTTTGACCAAGTTATGGACTTTTGAAGCTTTGGGGTTCAAACAATGGAGTTCTTACTGATTTGGAGAAGACAGTGAGCAGTGTGCGCGAGCTTTTTAGCTTGCGCCACTGAGTTGTGCGCGCTCTTTAGCGCAGCGCAGTCTGACACATACGCTGCCTTTTAGAGACGTACGTCTTGCATACGCTGCCTTGACAAGGAGTCGTATGGACCTCATACGCTGCCTTGATGAGGAGTCGTATGGACCTCATACGCTGCCTTGATGAGGAGTCGTATGGACCTCATACGCTGCCTTGATGAGGAGTCGTATGGAGTACATACGCTGCCTTTTGGAGACGTATGTCTTGCATGCGCTGACTTGAGCGCAGCCTGACTTGAGCGCAGCCTGACTTGAGCGCAGTCTGACTCAGGCGCAACCTGATGTCTAGGCGCAACTGGACCTGACCCTACTTGCCTTGGCGCAACCTATTACCCTGGCACAACTTGGCTAATGCCACTTGTTGGCCATAGTACCCCTTGCTCCCCCCTTGGGCGCATTATGTCCCCATATTCCCCTTTTTATGATTTTTGCACCCATTTTATATCCTTACGCCTTTTGATGTAAACTCGACATGAACCCGATGTGATCATGACATTATTTATGAATGTTAATCGGAACAAGGCTTAGTGATAGAATTGTATGACTAGTGACCCGTCGTGGTGCACTCTTGACAAGTAATTTGACATGATAATTCTTGATGGTGGTCCATTGTGACGCACCCTTGCCTTGATAAGTAATCTTGATAAGCAACCCGACATGATAACCTTGATACGCTGTTGCGACGGCTAACCTGACATGCTAAGTGAATTCTTGACACCGTGGGTGATTGTATTGAATATGCTTGTATAAGCAACCAGTCTTGTCTTGCATCATGTCCAGGACATGTATCCCTGGTTACCACGGTCAGGGATTCATACCGAATCTGACTAGGTTAATGACTAGATTGATCAAGTAGAGCATATAGAGAGGTATTCCAGCTACAAGCAATCCCGTTATCTGGGCGCCTTCCTTGATGGACTTGTAGCCTGCCGACGAGTAGGGCACATTTCCAGCTCACTGTTATGTGGGGTACTACATAAAACGATTACTATGCACACTGTCATGTGTTGCATCCAAGTCACCTAACAAGGCATGATAACTCTAAGCTTGAACCTTGCGTCTGGATAACCTGGATAGTCTGCAGGGCTTGTAGCCGTAGGCGTACCTCATTGCATCTTGCTAGTAACTAAGCTTGTGATAACCCTAGTTAGTTAAGTATCAAGCCGTACTCTTTGCTTGGCCGTGAATGATGGATGGAGTCCTATCTTGTCTAGTCTTGCCCAGATCCGGAACATGGATATCTCCGGACATGCTTGTTTATGCTTTACTTTATCGATAATTGGTTCGAGGCTAAGTTCTGTTCAGGTGAAGGGTTACAACCCCGGTCCTTGTTTGGTTTACGGGTTGTAACTTGGTTACCGGAATAGTCCTTTAGTTATCTTATCGTTTATCATCCTGTTTTTCTTTAACTCATGTCTTATATTATTTCACCTATGATTTATGTGCTGACATGCTGGTTTTAGTTCTTAAGTGAAGCCTCCTTTGTGGCACTTGCTCTTTCTGGGGTCTGACCCAGCTGGTTTTGTATGGCCAGATTTCGGAGCAGCTACCGAGGATCTCCCAACCTTCCTGCCAGATAGTGAACACTAGAAGGAATCCTGACAACGAGTGGGTTTTATTTTGCTCTCCCACTCCCTTGTAAAAATATTCTTTTGAGGCGTTTAGCCGCCGAGCAAGTGTTAGCTCGTTTGCAACTTTACTTACTGTCTGCCTATGGGCTGTAACATGATTGGCAACCTAGGGTTGATCATGTATGACTGAAACTCTTGCTAGTCCTCACATTTTGTAACGACTAGCTTCATGATCAGCCAAATATATAATATTTAGGACGCCTTACTATTGTATATTTGGTGATCTTATATCTTGTAATATTTATTTGCTTTCTTGTGATTGAGACACTAGGCTTGTTCTTGACCTTAAGAGACTGATGGCTTGTAGATAAACCCTCATATATCTAGACAGCCGTGACCGTATGGAGAGATGAATTCCATTTCATTATACGTAGCTGGCCATGTCTGCCCCCGCTCTCCAGTATTCTGGTTCTGGGGCGTGACACGATTTAAGTGGTGGCCCATGCAGGTCTTGTAAATCAAGATATGTGAGGGTTTACCGAATAGATGTCTCAATCAGTACTCGCCCTTGATCTCTGCTCGTATCTTCTTAATTCCTGAAATTCTTGTCCTGATCACCTGCTTGTAATCATTGATCTGTTCTGGTCCTTCCTTATTGTTCCCATGTCGTCTTCTTCAGCGGCATTGAACCTGGACCTGCCGATCAGCAAGGCGGATCACCTCCCGTTGACCAGCAGCAACCAGATGATCAGGCCCAGCACTCAGGAGCAGCCTCCCGAGTCGTACCTACTGGAGGAGAGCCGCCAGTTCAGCCAGTCCAGCTTGCAGAGCCCGATGATGGCACTTTGGTGGGTCTCATCAGGACCTTGTTAGCTTCCCAGGATCGTAGAGGTGATACCTTGTACCAGGCAGTGGAAGATGCTTTGAACAGAGGCGGTCATCCAAGGAACAGTGCAGCGAACAGTTTCAAGCGCTTGAACCCTTCCTTCTTCGATGGTAGTGAAGATGCGATTGCTGCTGATGCATGGCTCCAGGATACTAAAGTCATTCTAGAGGCAGCCAGAACCCCAGAGGACGAAAAGGTGGCCGTTGTGCGCCTGCAGTTATTGGATCTTGCCCGCAGCTGGTGGGCAGCGCAGGCCGTTAGATTAGTGGCACCCATTGCTTGGGCAGTATTTCGTGAGAGATTCCAGACGAAGTACTTCGATGCGGTGGCTCGGTACGATCTACAGACCAAGTTCACCAACCTGAAGCAAGGAGGCAGAACGGTCGACGGGTTTGCGGCCGAGTTTTCCAGGCTTAGTCGGCTTGCTCCCACTTTAGTGGCAACCGAGTATGACAGAGCTCAGCGATTCCAGCAAGGGCTCCACCTCAAAACTTTGTTGGCAATGGAGCAGTTTGAGCATCAGACTTTTGATGCAGTGTTGAGGGCAGCCAGGAGGCACGAGTATACCTCCCATGGGATAGTGGACAGGACCGGAAGTCGGAAGCGATCTCACGGCCAGATGACCCAGTCGACAGCACCAGCCCCGTCAGGGCTTTGACAATTGGAACTCCGAGGCAGACGGCCTTAGTGACGTCGGTCACGTCCCCTCAGCAGCAAAGCAGAAGCAGTCTTCCGCAATGGGCTGCACTCATTATGGAAGCCAGGACCGTTGTTTCAGAGTATCGCAGAGCTCAGGAATTGTGCTTGGCTTATGGAGCACCAGACCACAAGATAGGATCCTGTCCGAATAGAGCAGGTTCCTCCTCATCGGCCCAAACTAGTCCCTCAGTGAGGGGACCAGCACCAGCGCAGCAGCAGCAGTATCAGCCTCCGAGACCATTGCTGCCTCAGACTCAGGCATTCCAACAGCAGCGACCGCAACAGTATGCCCAGGTCCAAGCTCAGATCCAGAACCGGCAGAGAGGTTCCTAGCAGGATATCTTCCCTCTTTCTCGTGCCTTCAATTTCCTTGCTTACATACATGATTGCTTAGTATAGCTTGCCTGTGATTAGTATAGCTTGTCCTTGCCACTCTAGCCTCTTGATTAAATTCCGAGGACGGAATTCTTTTAAAGTGGGTAGAGTTGTCACCCCCGTTTTTCGTTCTACGTATTTCCAGTATACGGAATCCTGACATGTATTTTTATTTTCCTGCCTGGCTAGCTAATTTCAGTTTAATCTTAATTAGGTTCATCATAGCATGTAATAGTTTAACTTGGTTTATTTTGGGATGGCTTGGTTTATTCTTTGGTTCATCATGATAAACCTACCACCATCCCCCTTTATAACCCACCTAACTTTTCTCTCTCCTCCACTTTCTCATTAACTCTTCTTCCTTCTCCATTAAACCAACCACCAACCAAGAACACCCCTTAGGCAAGTACAACTTGCTTCCATAAGAGAGCCCATTTTTATTGTTCCATTAGCTTCTCCTCATGTTTCTAAGACACATTAGAACTTGTCATTTTCCATTTTGAGGCTTTAATTTTTGTAGATCTAAAAATTAGTTATTTTTGGATTTTGGTGGTTTTGATCTATCAAACTTCTTTGTTTTCAAGTTTTGATGGTTCCATGTTATAGAGAATTTTATTCTACCCAATTTTGACCTTTGAAAAGTTGGATTTGGACTTGTTTTGACCAAGTTATGGAGTTTTGAAGCTTTGGGGTTCAAACCATGGAGTTCTTGCTGATTTGGAGAAGACAGTGAGCAGTGTGCACGAGCTTTTTAGCTTGCGCCACTGAGTTGCGTGCGCTCTTTAGCACAGCGCAGTCTGACACATACGCTACCTTTGGAGACGTATGTCTTGCATACGCTGCCTTGACAAGGAGTCGTATGGACCTCATACGCTGCCTTGATGAGGAGTCGTATGGACCTCATACGCTGCCTTGATGAGGAGTCGTATGGACCTCATACGCTGCCTTGATGAGGAGTCGTATGGACCTCATACGCTGCCTTTTGGAGACGTATGTCTTGCATGCGCTGACTTGAGCGCAGCCTGACTTGAGCGCAGCCTGACTTGAGCGCAGTCTGACTAAGGCGCAACCTGATGTCTAGGCGCAACTGGACCTGACCCTACTTGCCTTGGCGCAACCTGTTACCCTGGCGCAACTTGGCTAATGCCACTTGTTGGCCATAGTACCCCTTGCTCCCCCCCTTGGGCGCATTATGTCCCCATATTCCCCTTTTTATGATTTTTGCACCTATTTTATATCCTTACGCCTTTTGATGTAAACACGACATGAACCCGATGTGATCATGATATTATTTATGAATGTTAATCGTAACAAGGCTTAGTAATGGAATTGCATGATTAGTGACCCGTCGTGGTGCACTCTTGACAAGTATTTGATATGATAATTCTTGATGGTGGTCCGTTGTGACGCACCCTTGCCTTGATAAGTAATCTTGATAAGCAACCTGACATGATAACCTTGATACGCTGTTGCGATGGCTAACCTGACATGCTAAGTGAATTCTTAACACCGTGGGTGATTGTATTGAATATGCATGTATAAGCAACCAGTCTTGTCTCGCATCATGTCTAGGACATGTATCCCTGGTTACTACGGTCAGGGATTCATACCGAATCTGACTAGGTTAATGACTAGATTGATCAAGTAGAGCATATAGAGAGGTATTTCGGCTACAAGCAATCCCGTTATCTGGGCGCCTTCCTTGATGGACTTGTAGCCTGCCGACGAGTAGGGCACATTTCCAGCTCACTGTTATGTGGGGCACTACATGAAACGATTACTATGCACATTGTCATGTGTTGCATCCAAGTCACCTAACAAGGCATGATAACTCTAAGCTTAAACCTTGCGTCTGGATAACTTGGATAGTCTGCAGGGCTTGTGGCCGTAGGCGTGCCTCATTGCATCTTGCTAGTAACTAAGCTTGTGATAACCCTAGTTAGTTAAGTATCAAGTTGTACTCTTTGCTTGGCCGTGAATGATGGATGGAGTCCTATCTTGTCTAGTCTTGCCCAGATCCGGTACATGGATATCTCCGGACATGCTTGTTTATGCTTTACTTTATCGATAATTGGTTCAAAGCTAAGTTCTGTTCAGGTGAAGGGTTACAACCCCGGTCCTTATTTGGTTTACGGATTGTAACTTGGTTACCGGAATAGTCCTTTAGTTATCTTATCGTTTATCATCCTGTTTTTCTTTAACTCATGTCTTATGTTATTTCACCTATGATTTATGTGCTGACATGTTGGTTTTAGTTCTTAAGTGAAGCCTCCTTTGTGGCACTTGCTCTTTCTGGGGTCTGACCCAGCTGGTTTTGTATGGCCAGATTTCGGAGCAGCTACCGAGTGTCACGCCCCGACCCGGAATCACCCGAATCATCGTCCTCGCAGGGGGCGTGATGCCGCACGAGCCTGGAGTTGCGCTCGTGCAAGACAAGATGACAAGTTCTCAAATGGTTATCTTTTGATTCGATATTTAACAACAAAAGGAAACAGAGTATACGAAACAAATTCTCTTTATTGATATCCGAAACAGAGATTACAAAGGCTTTCGATAGCCTAACAATACATGCCAGATTGGCTACAACACTCAGGTTCTCTCTTGCCCACAAAGGATTTTACCGTTCCACACATCATGCCTTCTATATCTCGGCCGCATCAATCCAGCTGCGTAGTCCGAGCGTCAATGCGATAGCACGCTTCAATGCGCTTCGGCATTCCAAGCCTTAACACGTTCAAGCAACGCTTCGTCGCGAGCAATCCATTCCCTGCACCCTGCATGAAGCTGGTGGGGGATCAGTACGTTCGTCCTCGCATGTACTGAAGCAAGATCATCTTTCCAAACCGACATTTTAATCTTTATGTTGAATCATGCAACTTAGCTTATGATCTTGCTATGTTCTCCTTAGGGTCAATTTCATGGCATATTCGAAAGCGTAAAGCATGTTATCATAGCAGCATGTTATCGAATTGAATAGGCAAGCAAACAAACAATCTCGTGTTTGATTCGTGGCACGACTTACCAAGTCGACGCACTCGCCCTTGCACCGACGCAAGGTGAATATGCCGTATTCCTTTCCTGTCATGTTATATATGCATCTCTAAGCAGGATCTCTATGCGGGACGCATCTGCGCCTACACTTTCAACCCATCGTTCCTTAACTATATGAAGGTCGTGGGCGTATCCACGCCGGAATGGACAAAAGGAGTTTCTCTTTTATTTTTCCTTACTTTCTTTTCTCTCCTTCTTTTCTCTCTCGAAATCGAATTTGGGTAGCCCGGCATTTCACGGGTTGGGTTGCTATCCCAACAACCGAAACTTACCGCGTGCCTACCATCATTTGCGGCTTCTCCCATTTACGATCGAGTGCTAATCGGACTTCGCAAATGTGCGCCTATCAAAGATTATCATCCCTCCTAGGCCGAACGGTCCCGGTACCCCGGTGCGCCCGTTCGGAGGGAACGTTCCGTGCACGGAAGATATCATCGTAATTATCTCAAGTCCATTCCATTCGACCATGCAACGCACTATCATTCAAACAACCAAGCATAGCCTTGAGTCCAAGACTCAGACTTTATCATCTCGTATTTCTTCCATTAACTTTCTATGTTCTCACGTTTCATACTTCGTTTCAATGATTCAATGGCATCGTGCCTCAACTCAATGCTCGTCAACCGAACGACCCGAAGGTCTCGAACACCTTTCGAGGCACCATGTCATATCCGACAGTTCTGCCACATTCATGCCACAACTGTATTCTCTCGCAACGAAGCCATCTTTTATTATCCCGTACACGTAGGCACGTTTCGACCGTATTTCCCTGTTCTATAACTTAGCATTCAATGTTCGGGGCTTGCGCGCTAGGGCGCTCGCCTATTGTCTTCCAATGTTCTAGCCGTCTAACTCGTGCAGCAAAGGCACGGTATGGTTCGTGCTCTAAGGCACTTGCCGATTACAGTTATCCCATGTTCTTGCGGCTTACGCACCGAGGCGCTCGCCTTAGCGATATCCAATGTCCCATAGCGACTCGTGCATATTGATGCACGTTTCATTTCAATTGTTCTAACTTAGTGTTCGACTCACACTATGATTTATCTCCGATCAGACCACGCCCGTGGCGTCGATAGGTTAAATTTTAGCATACAAATATATATTTGACTTATCGAATGAAGGAGTAAAAAGAAGTCAATCCTCCCACCTTGAGTCGATACGCCTTCGTCGTTTCGCCGAGCCGATGCGGCTCGATTCCCTAACTTTGTTGCATGGCCACTCTCCTGACTTAGCCATTCGAGCACTTCGTGCTTCATTGAGTTATACGCCCAATTTGCCTTAGCATGTCCAAGTCTTAGCCCGTCGCAAGGCGACGATTTGATTTCGCGGACCCCTTACTAAATATTGCAAAAGATCGACCTCTAATATTTTTTCGTCAAAGTATAACCTGCACACGAAACCAACTAAAATCAATACTTGTATCGATTCGGACTTGCGCCTTGGTCGATTCGATTTCTTAGAATCTTCGAGCCGATTCAACGTACTCATCCTTCGTGGCAACGCGACACTTCGCATCGATTCAACTCGATACATTCTTTCGGGGCAAGGCAACTCTTTGTATCGACTTAGTTCAATGCATTGCTCGGGACAACTTAACACTTTGTATCGATTCACATCGATACGCAATTCGGGTCAACGCAACTCTTCGAGTCAACGACTCAGCATAATGCACCGTGCGAAGCGGGGCATTACAGAATATACCACTCAAAACAAGGTTCGTCCCGAACCGAAACCAATACTAAATTTCTAAGGGTTTTATTAGATCGTTCCACGATCTTGTCTCACTATCGTTTGGATCGTACAACTTAGTTTGGAATCATACACATATTTTAGGCATCCCACTAATATATGCATTTCGACCAAGCTCAGTTGTAAGATATCGGAACAATGCAAACACGTAACTTCTCATTCTCTATTACTTGCCATCTCGTATTCTTGATCAGACTTGGCTCTATTACTTGTTCTCGCAATTCTAGCGCACATGCATATTGATACATACGCGATTCGACAACAAAAGTCAAGGTACACGATGCGATTCAAAAATCGCATTTCTTACTTTGTATGTTTCATCGGGACTATCAATTCTTACGCGTCGCGTCAAGCCGTCGCACATCCGATCACAACGAGTCTCCGCAACGCCTTGCGTTCGGCGTCACTATCCAACGATTTCTGATGTTTCACTTCGTATCCTATCTCGACATGATTCTTTTTGTTGACTTGCAAAAGCATCAACATTCAGGACTACGTCCGCTAGGTTACTTACCTAGGCACCGTGCTCAAATCCTTTCGACGCAAGTTTAAATTGACATTGCACAAAGGCCACAATCTATCCAACTCAATAGTTTACATCAAGGCGACGGTGCTCAAGACAACGATCGCCTTGACACGAGGGTCTTTACGATACGCCTTACATTCGATTCCTAACGAGTAGGAATTTACTAGCCAAATTTCTAACTTACCCGTCTCGCAACATCGAATATAGGTTCGATTCACGAAAGCTCAATTACGAGGTAAATCCGAATCTAACGGTACAACTCGTAAGTCATTTCTTTATCGTTCCCTCTCGTGCATGGCACGATTCTCGCAAATGCCTATTCGAATCACCAAGTCCGTTGGTGAATTCTAGTTCGACCGTCGACCAACATAACCATTCAAGTATTCATCCGACGAATACTCAAAATCTAACTTATCATTCTCAATCGAAAGCTGTTCCAACAATTCTCGATCGCCTAGACTTATCGTCAACGTGCACCATGTTATATTTGTTATCGGTGCAATCTCATATGCGATATCGCATGGGTCATCTTACGGTCTGCAGCATTCAATTTGATTTGGCGGTCAAGTCTTCTAGGGTCAGCTGCCCCGAAGCTACGCTCGATAACTGTGGATCATCACCGAAGGACAGTTTAATACGAACCATGCTATATCTTATTTCAGAGCCAAATCATGTTTCGACAATTCTATGCGACTACCCAATTTCGGATAAAACTATTTCTATCGGCGCAACTGATGTGCAACTATCCTCCGAGTCAAGTCATGCACTACCGTCGATGATTCTGCAATTTACGAAACATCTACTCGCATTGAGTTCGAGTCTATCTTATTTGCGGGTCGACACACGAGATGCTATACGCATCGAGCAATCGTCGATGACTTATAGTCTCGTCTTTGATCAATCACAAAATTTACGATCAACCAAGTTCGTTCATTCTCGTATCCTTACTTACAAAATTTTGATAGCGTAAGGCGCACTCCATTTTGTATTCTCACATCATGCTTACGTTTCCTTGCATATCGATCTTGATAGTTCATATCAATTTCAATAGCAAGAGGGTCGACTTCGAATCTGTTTCAACGTCAACTTAACTCGCATCACATACATCCAAGTTCGCAACGAACTTTTCCATACGCATCCACTCATTCTCTGATTTGCCGCACCCCACTATACTTTGATCGTGTAACTGAGTTGCCGATTATCCAACATCGAACCCTCGAGTTATACGATCACGCCCTCTAAGTTTCGTGTGTTTTTTAATCGTACTCAAATGAGTGTCGTCGTAGCGTAACCAACTATTTCTTAGGTACGATTACTCACGTCAACCAACTCTTCACCGAAGTCGCAATTCGTACGATTCGAATACAATTCGCATCGCCTAACATTTCTATCGAAATTGCAAGTCGTGCGATTCGATTCGTCTCGCCCAACATTTCTACCGAGATCGTAAGTCGTGCGACTCATTTGTAAGCTCAAGTATCCCTTTCCCGTCGATCCGATTATTGCGTCAAGGCATAATCGTTTCGCTAGTCTCGGTCGTCCGACCAACTTATAACTTTCGTCCGACGTATCGTTCATCGATACAAGTCTCGCCTTATCGTCCCAACCGATTTCGAAGAACACTTGCATCAACATATCGCCATACAAATTTTCAATCGAGTCTCGGTACTCTCCCATCCGTTGTGGACAAACCTTCCGCAATTCTCACAACGTGTCGATGAAATTTTTATCGCACAAGTGCTATACCATATACCACTCGGAATCGAGTCATTCATCGCCTACGTGGTATGGCATATACCACTCGAAATTCAAGCTATTTCCCTCGTATTACACTTAGTATAAATCGACAATCTCTTTCGACTCATGATTTTCACAGTGATCGTGCTTGATCACAACCGTAACTTTTGATTCTATCAAAATCCGACACGATTCGGTCAATATTCTCGCTTGCCAACATAAGTTTGGTGTGCAATCGAACGATTCGTTCTATCGATTTACGATTTCAATTCTTTCCTTACGTTGCATCTCGTGCAACAATTTATTTGATATGCGTTGCACCCCGTGCAACAAATTTTACTTTCGATACGTATTGCACATCATGCTACGATTTATTTTTGACACTTTCATTTCACGTTGTACAACGATTCATTTCCAATTTCCTTTGCACTTCGTACAACGATTAATTTGATATGCGTTGCACCACGTGCAATAATTTTTACTTTCAATACGCATTGCACATCGTGCAACGATCATTTCCGACATTTACCGCACCTCGTGCAACGAATTACTCTCGACTTTCCAAGTTAATGCACAATCTGTTTTAACACATTCGGTATTGGCTTATCACTTCTCACTTTCATTTTAACGCATATTCACCATTACTCGTTGCACTTCGTGCATCATTTTATTTCTCTTTCAACATGTTACATTACAACAACAACATCCCAAATCGTATTTCACAATTTGTTGCGCTTGTAGCAACTAACATTTTTACGGCTCGTTGCATTCACTGCAATATACCCTTCGCGACTTTCTTAGCAAACATCATGAAATTTCCAAAACACATGCGGCAAAATTTCATGATTTGTATTAGACTTATTGTATGGAACATCCAGTGCGGCATCGAGTAGAGTCAAGAGTGATATCAAGTGGTGGTGGGCAACTTTTCGAATTGTAATGAAGCGAGCGTCCAGAGGAAATTGAGCCTAGAGCTCTGATACCAATTTGTCACGCCCCGACCCGGAATCACCCGAATCATCGTCCTCGCAGGGGGCGTGATGCCGCACGAGCCTGGAGTTGCGCTCGTGCAAGGCAAGATGACAAGTTCTCAAATGGTTATCTTTTGATTCGATATTTAACAACGAAAGGAAACAGAGTATACGAAACAAATTCTCTTTATTGATATCCGAAACAGAGATTACAAAGGATTTCGATAGCCTAACAATACATGCCAGATTGGCTACAACACTCAGGTTCTCTCTTGCCCACAAAGGATTTCACCGTTCCACACATCATGCCTTCTATATCTCGGCCGCATCAATCTAGCTGCGTAGTCCGAGCGTCAATGCGATAGCACGCTTCAATGCGCTTCAGCATTCCAAGCCTTAACACGTTCAAGCAACGCTTCGTCGCGAGCAATCCATTCCCTGCACCCTGCATGAAGCTGGTGGGGGATCAGTACGTTCGTCCTCGCATGTACTGAAGCAAAGATCATCTTTCCAAACCGACATTTTAATCTTTATGTTGAATCATGCAACTTAGCTTATGATCTTGCTATGTTCTCCTTAGGGTCAATTTCATGGCATATTCGAAAGCGTAAAGCATGTTATCATAGCAGCATGTTATCGAATTGAATAGGCAAGCAAACAAACAATCTCGTGTTTGATTCGTGGCACGACTTACCAGGTCGACGCACTCGCCCTTGTATCGACGCAAGTTGAATACGCCGCATTCCTTCCCTGTCATGTTATATGTGTATCTCTAAGCAGGATCTCTATGCGGGACGCATCTGCGCCTACACTTTCAACCCATCGTTCCTTAACTATATGAAGGTCGTGGGCGTATCCGCGCCGGAATGGAATAAAGGAGTTTCTCTTTTATTTTTCCTTACTTTCTTTTCTCTCCTTCTTTTCTCTCTCGAAATCGAATTTGGGTAGCCCGGCGTTTCACGGGTTGGGTTGCTATCCCAACAACCGAAACTTATCGCGTGCCTACCATCATTTGCGGCTTCTCCAATTTACGACCGAGTGATAATCGAACTTCGCAAATGTGCGCCTATCAAAGATTATCATCCCTCCTAGGCCGAACGGTCCCGGTGCCCCGGTGCGCCGTTCGGAGGGAACGTTTCGTGCACGGAAGATATCATCGCAATTATCTCAAGTCCATTCCATTCGACCATGCAACGCACTATCATACAAACAACCAAGCATAGCCTTGAGTCCAAGACTCAGACTTTATCATCTCGTATTTCTTCCGTTAACTTTCTATGTTCTCACATTTCATACTTCATTTTAATGATTCAATGGCATCGTGCCTCAACTCAATGCTCGTCAACCGAACGACCCGAAGGTCTCGAACACCTTTCGAGGCACCATGTCATATCCGACAGTTCTGCCACATTCATGCCACAACTGTATTCTCTCGCAACGAAGCCATCTTTTATTATCCCGTACACGTAGGCACGTTTCGACCGTATTTCCCTGTTCTATAACTTAGCATTCAATGTTCGGGGCTTGCGCGCTAGGGCGCTCGCCTATTGTCTTCCAATGTTCTAGCCATCTAACTCGTGCAGCAAAGGCACGGTATGGTTCGTGCTCTAAGGCACTTGCCGATTACAGTTATCCCATGTTCTTGCGGCTTGCGCACCGAGGCGCTCGCCTTAGCGATATCCAATGTCCCATAGCGACTCGTGCATATTGATGCACATTTCATTTCAATTGTTCTAACTTAGTGTTCGACTCACACTATGATTTATCTCCGATCGGACCACGCCCGTGGCGTCGATAGGTTAAATTTTAGCATATAATGATATATTTGACTTATCGAATGAAGGAGTAAAAAGAAGTCAATCCTTCCACCTTGAGTCGATACGCCTTCGTCGTTTCGCCGAGCCGATGCGGCTCGATTCCCTAACTTTGTCGCACGACCACTCTCCTGAGTTAGCCATTCGAGCACTTCGTGCTTCGTTGAGTTATACGCCCAACGCCTTAGCATGCCCAAGTCTTAGCCCGTCGTAAGGCGACGATTTGATTTCGCAGACCCCTTACTAAATATTGCAAAAGATCGACCTCTAATATTTTTCCGTCAAAGTATAACCTGCACACGAAACCAACTAAAATCAATACTTGCCTCGATTCGGACTGGCGCCTTGGTCGATTCGATTTCTTAGAATCTTCGAGCCGATTCAACGCACTCATCCTTCGTGGCAACGCGACGCTTCGCACCGATTCAACTTGATGCATTCTTTCGGGACAAGGCAACTCTTTGCATCGACTTAGTTCAATGCATTGCTCGGGACAACTTAACACTTTGTATCGATTCGCATTGATACGCAATTCGGGTCAACGCAACTCTTCGAGTCAACGACTCAGCATAATGCACCATGCGGAGCGGGACATTACACCGAGGATCTCCCAACCTTCCTGCCAGATGGTGAACACTAGAAGGAATTCCGGCAACGAGTGGATTTTATTTTGCTCTCCCACTCCCTTGTAAAAATATTCTTTTGAGGCGTTTAGCCGCCGAGCAAGTGTTAGCTCGTTTGCAACTTTACTTACTGTCTGCCTACGGGCTGTAACATGATTGGCAACCTAGGGTTGATCATGTATGACTGAAACTCTTGCTAGTCCTCACATTTTGTAACGACTAGCTTCATGATCAGCCGAATATGTAATATTTGGGACGCCTTACTATTGTATATTTGGTGATCTTACATCTTGTAATATTTATTTGCTTTCTTGTGATTGAGACACTAGGCTTGTTCTTGACCTTAAGAGACTGATGGCTTGTAGATAAACCCTCATATATCTAGACAGCCGTGACCGTATGGTGAGATGGATTCCATTTTATTATACGTAGCTGGCCATGTCTGCCCCCGCTCTCCAGTATTCTGGTTCTAGGGCGTGACAATTCTGGATCGCCGAGAGAAGGTGTTGAGAAACCAGGTGATACCCTTGGTTTGAGTCGTATGGAGGCATCATTCTCCAGGAAAGTCTACCTGGGAGCGGGAGGATGAGATGCGCGAGCGATACCCATATCTGTTTGCACCGTGAGGTATGATTATCTATCCTTCTCATCAGTTTAGTTTTGCCTTTTAATTTTGAGGACGAAATTATTTTAAGGGGGGTAGATTTGTCACTACCACATTTCTAGCTTGAGAGTATTTTTGTCATTTTGGTTAAATTTTGAATTTTTAATTAATTTATTGAATTGGTGAATTCTAGTTTGACTTTGACTTGTTGAGACTAGTAGACTAGCCTAGAACCTAACCATAGTTATGGTAACCCTAGTCTAACTTGAGTTAACCCATTTTAGTCATTAGAGATTAGTTTTAGAATGAGAGGATTAAGTTTAGTGTAATTAAGTCATGACTTATGGTTTTAGGAAAAGGCTTATGACTTCATGACTTAAATGATCATGACTTAAGCCCATGGGCCAATTTAGGAAACCCTAACCCTAATTAAGACACCCATGGCCAGCTATAGGAGAACCCCCCCCCCCCCCCTATTTAATGTCATGTTGAGGTGTTCTTGCCTCTTTTAGAGCTTGACCTAGAATTTGAAGAAAATGTATTTTCACCCCTTCCAAAAATCCCAATAAATTCATTTTAATTCCTTTTTAACCCTAGTCTTTTGCATTAGGATCTAATTTCTGGCTTTTTACTGTTTTTGGAGGATCATCTCAGTTTTAGTGTCATTTGGAGCTTGGAAGTTGCTATTTGGAATCCTTCTATTTGGGACTTTCTTGGAGATTTGGCACTCATAGGTAAAATCCACAAATTATGTTTTATTCCTAATTTTAGTGCATGATAGCTTAGGTATAGGTGTCCCCTACCTACTGTAGAAATTTCGTGTCATTTGCATTAGGTTTTGTGTCTGTATCGGACACGTATCACTAGTGTAGCCTAGGTGTTCGACGAAATGCCTGAACCAATTCGATTTGCTGTTTTTACAAATCTATTTGAATATAATCCTAGATCTAGGTATGTATGTTAATTTTTATAAAGGATGTTTGGTATTTTAGTGTCCTATTGTGTCGGATTTTCGAGTTGGACACGCTGTACACGCACGTACACTGTGTCCTGCATCACGGGGTCAATAACTCCCGACACAGGACACGTGGACACACCAATTTTGGTGAAGGTGATAGGGTATTGTCTGTCACCATCCTCCCAAAATTTAGGAGCATTTGATTACGTGTGCAAGGAGAAATCCTCCCCGTACTGGCCGCATGGCCTGCCATTGCGCGCGCGGGAACGCCGCTGATACGCGGTCGGATCGGACACGACACGTGTCGTGGACACAGTGCAGGCTATCCTAGGGGTAGCCCTACCCCTGGCGCACGTGTACGCAAGGCCACGTGTCACCACCTGGCCTGTGTCGCGTGCAGGATACGCGTGCACGCGTGCACGACGCAGCGCACTGTCCTGTGCGCGTGTGTAGTGTTTGTGTGTTTGGACACGCCTGTGTCCACTTGGTTGGACACGAAGGCTTGGGTTGACACGTGTACACATGTCACATAGTTTACCAACCATTTAAATTGTGAATTAACATGTTTTGGTGGTTCGAATTTCATGTTTCCTATGTTCGACTGATACATGCTTTTTAGTTTGAATTTCTGATATTAATTTCCTTTCTAAACTGATTTTTCCTGTTAATTTGCCATGTTTAATTCATTTACTTTATGTTAGTTCACGGTTAGGTTTTTAATGTCAGTTTATGTAAAGTGGGGTTATCAATATGAAGGGTTTTTCGAATTGATGGGTGATTGGGTCTCTGAGTTAGCTGTTAATATATGAAATGTCATCGATTTTTTTTCCTAAAATTGTTTTGATGCCATAGCCCTGTTTAATCCATTCACAATGTGTTAATTCATCACACATGTTAGTTTTGTTAAAATGTTGATTTATGTTGTGTTAGAAATTGGGATTCAAATCGGGAAATGGATTTCAAAATTAGGATAAGGTATGTACTGTCATGTTGAATCTCAATCCTGAAAACCCATTTGTCACTACTTGAATCCCCTTAGTTCACACACTAGTTTTTGATTCAGTTCACTACGACACCTATACACTGTTAGCACTGTCATGTTGATTACCTCACTGATTTGAACTACCAATGCACTGTTTTCAGATATATCACTCTATGTTTCACTTCACCCACATACACTCACTGCCACCTTAAACTCTCTACACATACACACCCTCACATGATACACTGTTTCAGATTTTACACACACAAACACACCATGCCACATTGTACATTACACTACACTGTTAACACATGGTAACACATGACACACACACACTAAATTTTATATGTATCACATACATGTCCCTCTCCATATCACTCTATGCACATATCTATATGTAATATTGCCATGTAACCTATATATGTATAAATGTGTGTTATTATATTAAATTAGATATTGTTGATATATGAATTATGTGGGAATACATAATGTGTGTAATGTGTGATTAGCCTATGGCCTATAGCCTATGGCTCATAGCCTGTGTGTATGGCTTGAATGCCAGTGTAGGAGTGATGTTGTCTTGTATAGCCTAGATAGTGTGTGTGTGTGCTAGAATAGACTGGTTAGGCTTAGTGAGACTTGTTTGGGTTAGGCTTGACCTAGTTGACCTAGTTTGACTAGTGTAGTTTGACTAGAGTTGACCGAGGGTTGACTTTAGCTTAGAATGACCCCAAACATCATGTAGGTGTATTGTAGCAGTCTGTTATACTATTTTAGACTTGTAGTGACTTGTACTGTTCTATAGGAGACAGACACCACTCCTCGGACAGTAGATTCTCTTTAGATACTCAGAATACCAGGCGAGTACATTTACTGATAGTTTTTATTGTCTTGATATCTGCTATATTCGATTCAGTTGTAGTGTCTTACTTGATTCCTGACACGATGGTTTACGGACTAGTATACATCGGATCCTGTCATGAGATGTTGTTCCTGGATTACTTGGTACATTGGTACATTACTCGACTTGTTACCTATACTTGTATAGACATGGACTTGGGAGCGGGCTGATCACCTGTTTTTGAATCCCGTGTCATGACGTGTTATGTCCGAATCCTTTATACTATTCGGAGATGGGGAGTTATTAGTGCTTGTGTGATCAAATCTCTACTTATTCTTTACACTTGTATTTGTCATTGTACATAGCTATACCCTCGCTCACGACGGGTAAAGCCTGACCCCATTTGTTCATAGCCTTCCATGGTGGCCGGCCTTACTGCTCTGTTGTACACTTGTTCATAGCCGGACAGATGGAAAGCCTGATCATGTTTCCCAAGTCGATCACATAACGCTCTAATAATTCAAGGCACCTTTTATATTTATTATCATATGAGGCTAAGTTCTGTTCGGGAGAAGGGTTACAACCCCGGTCCTTGTTTGGTTTAAGGGTTGTAACTTGGCTTCCGAATAGTTCCCAAGTCATCCTATATATATATTGTCGTCCTATTTCAGTACTCACATCTTGATATATATTTCCTGTTGATTTTGTCTTGTATTTCATTATACTGTCTTTTATAGAATTTGTTAATTCATATGGAACTGCTGTTAGTATTTGTACTTGCTCATTTTTCTGACAGGATACCGTTGATATATTACAGATAATTCTGAGGCAGATTGCCCGACCTATTATGGGGACGGGTTAGATGGAGTAGACCTGGACCGTGGCTTGATAGTAGAGCCACTAGACTTTGCACACCCAGAGTAGTGTAGCTTAGTTAGATTTGCCTGGTCTGCGAGCCAGCTAGTACTTTCAGACTGTAGTAGTTTATATTATATTTTTGTGACTCTGTGTTGTTGTGTATATCTCTAGGCTTCTGTAGGATCTTGAACTTATTTCCTATTTTCATCTATCATATTTCCTTTCCATGTTATCTACCTTAGTTTTACTTTGTGATTGAGACTGTATTGCTATGTCACCTCCATTCGGAGTGTATATACTATACAGGTACCTTATACTTTTAGTCGTAGTATTTACAGACCTTATATACAGCGTTCTACCGCCGATTCTGCGGCGTAGGCTGGACGTAACCACGTGCTCGTGCCCCTAATTAGGGTGCGGGTCGTGACAGTTATTCTAGACTATTACTAGAGCTAATCATGTATGACTATTACTCTTGCTAGTTCTTCACTTTGTATTACTAGATTCATGATCATCCATGTATATATAGTTTGGGATGCTTTATTATTTTATGTCTGATTATCATACTTCTTGTACTTTGTATATTTGCCTGTGATTGAGATACCTAGGATTCTTGACCTAGGATTGCCTGTTAGATTGTAGTAGTAACCCCTATGTCTATATAGCTTATACGTTATTTTGGAGTACTTGAGTACTTTGGTATACGTAGTTGGCCTGGTCCGTCCCTACTTGTCAGTATTCTGGTTCTGGGGCGTGACAGTAAGGTTTAGGGCTGGGGATTTGTAGGGCACGATGGCCCTTCCTATGGAAACTTGTTCTTGAGTATGAGAATTTCCAGTACTAGCTTCAAACCGGATCTGGGAGTTAGGTAAAGAAAGGAGGGGGGATTGATGTGTTTTCCTGGGCGATTGATTTTGGGTGGCCTTTCAAATAACTTTCTTCTTCAACTCTGGGTGCGCACAGAAATAGTGCTCGGTGGAGTGACCGCGTATATGGCAGTGTTTGTAAAAGATGATATTGTTGTCATATATAATTTGTTGAGAATGCATCTTATTGCCAAACGAGATTTGGATATTATTGGGGAGGTCCTTCGATAAGTCTAGCTCCATGCATATTTTAACGTAATTGTCTTTAGTGAGGTTGCGAATTTCTTCCGCCATAGCCACAAACGTCCCAAATGAGTTAGCAATCCTCTTCATATCTGCAGGGACAAAACAGATGAGGAAAAGGTTCATGGGGTGACCCACATAGAGACAATGGCCGAGTCTTCTTTATTGTTGAAATCCGGTGTCCATTTGATGATTTTCATTATGAGAGAATCGATCTTTTC
This sequence comes from Iris pallida, assembly GCA_029216955.1. Classification (NCBI taxonomy): domain Eukaryota; kingdom Viridiplantae; phylum Streptophyta; class Magnoliopsida; order Asparagales; family Iridaceae; genus Iris; species Iris pallida. The sequence goes on along the minus strand of JANAVB010022999.1, from coordinate 12,422,481 downwards.
AGAGCCTCTAGTCCATACGTTCTTGTGATCGGTCTCAGATGAGAGGTGTAGAAGCATGTGTTTAGGGTCCATGGGTGCCACCCTGTAACCAGAAGTGAGGCCCCAGCTGGCAATCACTTCCTGGACCCGCGACAACTTCAGGCAACCAGTGGAGAATTTAAGAACAAAAATATGAGGGAAAGTGGCTGATAAAGAGGATATTTCGTCGGTAGAGAACGGCATCGTGATCTCGTGGATATCTGTCGGGATAGAGTATTCAATATCTGCTAGCTCGACTTCAGTGAAAGGCTGAAAGTTCTTATCTTCGCGGTCTGGCCTGAGCGTATCAGCATAGGACCGGGCGATGTGGTTTACGGTGGTAGCCGGGGGATCAGAAAGAGTTTCGTTCCTAGCAGAGGAGGTAGTCGTCTGACTACAAAGCGCAGGAAACGACTGCGATAGGGAGGGCTGGGCAGAGGATTGCGCGGGGAGGCACACCTGACCAAAAGGAGATGTTGGTAGGGTCGCACGGAGGGCAACCTGACCATTGACAGGCGCGGGAGGGGCGTCAGAGACACATGAAGGCGTTGGGGGCGCCTCGTTGCAACCGGCGGCAACAAGGCCACTAGATGGCGCAGAGGGGGCGGCGTGACACCTGGAAAGCGCGAGGAGGGCGGCGACGCCGCTGGATGGCGCACAGGGAGGAAGAGATCCTGCGCCAATCAAGGGGTCAGTCGGAGGAGGTACCGCCATAGCGCCCTCCAAGAGCACTGCCTAACTGGGGAGAGACGCTAATCTTGGAAGTGCAGGGGGATCCACTACACGGGCGCCAAAGGATAGGGGTAGGCAGGTGCTAGCGCCCGCGCGCCATCAGGGGGCACAGATAGCGCACAAGGAGCTGCGCCAAATGAAGCAGAGAAATGAGCGGGCTCTAGAATCGAATTTGAATTTGAAAAGGAAGAGGAGCGGGAGTTCGAGGGTAGGAGACCCAAGACTGGTGGTACTGCCGAGAAGGGCGGCAACGAGGGGGCGATGGAGTGGTCGCCGACGGGAGGAGACGCGGACAGCCAAGCGAGCGCCACCGGAGAAGGGGAGGGGCGAGGAGCCGCTGATGGCCGGAACCGATGGGCGGAGGCCGCCATAGCAGCCAAACCGAAGAAAGCAAGGTGGGAGTGCGACCACTAAAACGATGTCGCCGACGTTGGGGCCACTTCCCCAGAGGGGAGGACGGCCATGCTCCGTCGGCGGGGAGGACACCGGAGACTACGAAGAACGAATGGGGGGGCTGACGGAGAATAACTCGACGGAGAACTGCCGACCGTCGGGAGCGGAGAGCCACGAGGGGCGGGGGGCAAACCTGAGCACCTTGGACGGCCACTCGCAGCAGGGGGTGGCCCGCAGCTCCTTGCCGGAGCTCGGGGAGAAGAACTATCGGGATCGCCTAGGGGGGAGCACTCGCTCCTGGGCTCGAACTTCTTTGAATATATATATATATATATATATATATATATATATATATATATATATATATATATATATATATATATATATATATATATATATATATTCAAAGATATATAAAAATATATATATATATATATATATATATATATATATATATATATATATATATATATATATATATATATATATATATATATATATCTTTGAATATATATATATATATATATATATATATATATATATATATATATATATATATATATATATATATATATATATATATATATTTTTTAATGTATATATATATATATATATATATATATATATATATATATATATATATATATATATATATATATATATATATATATATATATATACATTAAAAATATATATATATATATATATATATATATATATATATATATATATATATATATATATATATATACATTAAACTTTATTCATTTTTCTTAATAATTTATTCTTTTTATTCTTTACTACTTAAATTTATTATTATTATTATTATTATTATTATTATTATTATTATTATTATTATTATTATTATTATTTTGAAATAGTGTTCAAACTAGTTCGGTCCAATCCATATGGGCTCTACCTGAGTAAGGGTCCGAGTTGTGTTTAGAATTTGATACGAGGTTATGCTTTAAGAGGTTCTCTTGCAATATGTTCCTATTACATCTCACTTGGCTATACTCACCATCGATCGTCTTCGGTCACATCGCCCTCTTGTTTGTCACATTCTCTCTATGCTAGACTTTTTAGTCAAAGTTCGACTAGAGATCTTTGACCAGACTATCCTGATCCATATCGATCTAGGTCAATCTGGATCAAAATTGAACCGAATTTGGCCCACCAAAACCTCGAGTGCTATCCAACATAGTCCTCTTATATCTAGGAGTGGAGAATGGCAACATAGCACATCAAACCCTTGGAATAAAATCTCTCTCTCAAAACGAATTTTAAATAGAACGAAAAGTAAGAAAAATATTTAGCTATATAAATAAACAATTATATCTATAGTGTTCTTCAATTGATTGTTTCATAAGAAACTAAAAGAAGAAGAAGAAGAAGAAAATTGTTCTTTAGATCCACAAATTTTAATGATGTAGCTTTCATGGAGCCCATTTAGCTCCGTGTATTTTGCACATCCACACATTTCACATCAAAGATTGGTGTTTCTGGTTTAGAGTGGGGTGAGATTGAGACAACCTGATGTCATGGGTGATGAATTTCATGGAAGGTCAAAAACATTATGATGAGCCATGCCACTATTGGATTTGCTAATTGTATACTCAAGCCAACCACTAAAGTGTTGGGATAAGTTTGCATTATTAAGTAGGGCCACATACTTAGTGCTAGGGTTGTTAGCCGACAGAGAGCGCCGCTTCGGACCACCATTATGGGTCCAAGTTGCGGACCTGAACCTACAAACTTGAAGTCGTGTCCAAATAGTCTATAAATTAGAGTCAATTTTTATGCACCCATAAAAATGAGGAGAAATGTTCATTCTTTTACGCAAGGATTATATCGAACATAAAATTACAAAATAATTTTTTGAACATTCATACTAATTTTGAATATTAATTTAACATGTGACAAACTTAAGTGAAAAGGTAAACATTCATTCTAGTTTTAATGGATGAACAAAAATGGACTACTACACATTACTACACTATATCCTACCCATTCACTATGAAATTTTTGAATATTTTATGAATACAGTCATCAAAGGCCAAATCACTTAGTGTTGGGTGCGTTACAGCTCATTCCAAAACAAAATTTATTTGTTTTTTTATATGTCATATTTTTGTCATATAAGCCGGTCTATTTTTCAATTCATTTCGTCATTTAGCTATCTAACAAATATGATGATTTATGCCAAACTTATGTAGATATTTAGATAATAAATATTTAACTATATAGTCTATATGTATATATATATATATTTAAGCATATAGTCCACATATACTTTTTTTATTTTAGTTGGAATTTTTGGCTCCGCTCTAGAGAATTATAATCAAGTTTTTCCAATTACATAAAGCCAAATCCTTAAAACCAAAGTTCTTATTTATGCTCTCAAATAAAGTTGAGGATGTTTGAAGATACGTTTAAGGTGTTTCTGTGACTCGAATCAGTAGTATATTACAAAAAGTATAATCAAAACATTAAAAGCACCAAACTAATAACATAACTGGGATGCACATAGTACTTCAAGCACCCCACAAATCTTGAAAAGATGACTGGAAGGAGACCATGACGAGCACCAGCACCACCACCGCGGCGACGCCCCACGGCGACGCTCCCCCGTCCGACGACCCGTAGCCGCCGCCGCTATTATAGTAACCGCCGCTCCGGTGGCGGCGGTCGTTGGGGTAGAACCAGCCCAGCAGGCCGTCGAGGGCGTCGGACGTGGATATCCAGCGGATGAGCAGGAGGAGGACGATGGGGGAGGCGAGGAGGAGCCAGTTAACCCGGTCCTCGGCCTCCTCGAGGATGTCCTCGTAGGTGGAGGAGAAGGAGAAGCTGAGGAGGAGGAGGACCACCAGGAGTATGAAGATCACCGGGTAGGGGAGGGGGGACAGGCTGAACGAGTCGAAGATGGAGGGATCTCTCCTGCCATAAGCCATTGTTCTGTGCTGCGCTGGGTTTTTTTTTTTTTTTTTTTACTTTTGAGTTTTGAGTGGAGGGGCTTCTCTCTCTCTCTCTCTCCCTCTGTGGTATATAATGTGATGATTAATTGCCATTGGTGACAAATAAGTAAGCAAGCAATAATAATAGAATGGATATTGGGTGGGTGGGATTGGGATTTGAAAAGGAAATATAACAGGACTGATTTTATACATTTAATATCATTACTGAGAAAGATTCTTCCATCCTATGGCTATATTATATTAGGAGCCAAATTGATATGGAAATATACATCTTACCTTGCATTTGTATTAATTTAATGGCTGGATAAAGTTGCTTGATAAAGGGGATTTTATTAAGAATTCAATGAGACACACTTGTAATTTTTATTAGACCTTGCTTTAAGGATAAAGAATTGCCTCCTACAAACTTTTACAAAACAAAACAAAAATATGCCTACATACATACAAAAAAAGTCTACATACAAATTAATTAATTATCGGAAAATATGTGCAACTTTCCACAATATCGGAAGTCCGATTCAGCTTTGAGACTATTTTAAGACAATTTTATTATTATTTTGTAGAAAATGTATTAATATTGCTTATAAAACAATATAACTAGGGTTGCAAACGAGCCAAGCCGAGCCAAGCTTTCGTAAGCTTGAGCTTGGCTTGACTAGAATTAATCGAGCTCGAGCTCGAGCTCAAGCTTGATAAGTTTTTTATTTTAGAGCTTGAGCTTGTTTATATTAAGCTTGAGCTTGGCTTGGTTTGAGCTCGAGCTTGGCTTGATAAGCAAGCTTGATTCAAGCTTGATAAAAATGCTCAAAATTAAGCTCGTTAAGCTTGATTTCAAGCTCATTCAGCTTTATTTCAAGCTCATTAAGCTTGATTTCAAGCTAATTAATGAGCTCGATTTCAAGCTAGTTCGATTTGAATTCAAGTACCTGTAATAGAACAATTTATTTATAAAAATTTAATTAAAAAGGTTCCTTAGTATCAATTATTAAGGATATAATGCACACAACCATATTGTTATGCAAACATATATAAAATTAGAATTCAACAAAGAACAAACGAGCTCCTAAACGAGCTTCTAAACGAGCAAGCTCGCAAGCTCATAAACGATCCAGCTTGCGAGCTCAAACGATCCGAGTACTTCTAAGCTTGAGCTTGGCTCGTTTATTAAACGAGCTCGAAAATGAAGCTTGAGCTCAGCTTGTTTACTAAACGAGCCGAGCTCAAACGAGCTTTTATCGAGCCGAGCTTCGAGCAGCTTGCGAACGGCTTGGCTCATTTGCAGCCCTAAATATAACTTTCGATGTATATCTTATACCCTGGTGTGTGTGAACAATCAGGATTCCTCTTGAGTTTTCGGTTTCATCTGTCTTACTAATATTTTTATTAATGTACCTAGTCGGTGTAGGTAGGACTAGGAGTGAGCATTTGGCCGGTTAGATTCAACGGATCGAATTTTTTTTTAAAGTAACCGATATTAATAACAACTGAGCTGAACCATTTCGTTACGAACCTATCCAGAACGTCTCGATTTTCGGTTTTGTCTGATTTTTTTTGGACCCTTCCAAATGGGCTGGACTAACGTCTTGGGCCGTCCAGAGTGGGCCCAGATCAATTCATTATTTCAAATATAATTTACATTCATATATGGTTAATTTAAAGATTTTAACTTTCAAAACAAAAAATCACATTCCCACTTTTCTCAAGATTTTTACAGAAATAAAATTTTCCCTTGTTTCAAAAAAGAAATTCAAAGGTGTCTACAACATTAGCAAATCTCTACTAATATAAAGGGGTTTCAAAACGGCTCCAAATTAAGCCGTCTAAGCTGTGTATATCATCAACCATTGGATTTTTAAAAAATAGAAAATAAAATTTTAAAATTAACTATCTCTTTTATCTTCTGTCTATAACCGAACTCTCTCTCCTCACGTAAAAAATTAAAAACCACCCGATACTATAATATATTTAAACTTAAAATTATGTTTAAACTAACTACATAATATTATCTAATTAAATACATATCCAGAATTTAAAAATAATCATCATAACAGATCATATAAAATATATTAAAATTATATTTAAAATATTCTATATAATTTATATTTTTATATACTTTATTAATAATATTATTGATTTTTTTTATACGTGCAACGCACATGAACGTGACTAGTAGTAATAACCTTACAACGTTCAGGATTATTACATTCATACATTGTACAAATAACTATTATATTCATTACAATTTAGTAAACTAGTATACATGCACATATATTGTACGTATTTATTATTCATAAAATATAATTAGACAGATAAAAGACACTTGAAGTGGATGATGTTGATGAGTTGGTTTAACTTTGCTGCTTTTAATTATATTATATAGGCTACGTGTTCCACCCTTTGAATTTTGTGGTAACAACCTAGAAGGCTTAGCAAGTAGCATGAACCATTTGATTTTCGTAATATATTAATTCCTCCATAATGTATCTTTTAAATAGTTGTCAATGAAATTTATTGTATCTATTCTTTTTAGTTATGATATATATATATTGGAGGATATTTCAGAAATAAAATTTTCACGGTAAAACCTACATAAATATTATATAGAAGGGCGGAGCCAAGATTTTAGTTTACCCCGGACCAAACTTAATATGTCCTAAAAAAAGTTAAAGACAAAAATTATTTCTTAGAATGCTATCATAGTACCCAAAAAAAAATCAAACACAAAAATTATTTCTTAGAATGACATCATATTACCTAGTATAAACATCAATACGGTTTTAAAAATCTCTTCCTATTACCATTTTTTTATCATATTACTTGTCCTGATTGGCTTATAAGATTCACTTCTATAATTTGTTCAATCTCACTAATCATTATTGATGAATGTGTGTTTACTGTAGTGGAATTCCATTGTCCTCTACTGAACAAAGTCTTTGCAGAATTCACACACGTAGTTGCTGTAAAAACTGTTAGAAAAACCTTTAAGTATCAGACTAAAATAGTTTTCAAGTATCATCCTAATCTTAACTATCCAAGTGACAAAATTCACACACAAGTTCCGTTTTCAGAAACTCTTAAGCATCAAACTAAACTCTAAGTATCAAAAACTCTTAAGATGACTAGTGGCTTAAACTTCACTAGTGGACAAGTTCAATTTTCAAGTATTAGCTAACAAGTATCAGTCTAAAATTCTTTAACCATTCAAGATTTTAACTAGATGGAATACTTAAGGTTTATTCAAAGATACAATTTTCTTTAAGTATCCGACTGAAATAGTATCCAAGTATCAGACTACTTTCAAGTATTAGTTTAAGTATCTAAAATTCTTCAAAGTATCAGTTAACTATTCAAAGATGTGTTTTCTTTAACTATTCAAAGACTAAACCTTAAGGATCAGAAACTCTTAAGATGATAACCAGTGTTAGAACTTTGGTCAATCTTGTCAAAATCGAACTTTATATTCTACTTGCCTCTGCTTTTCATCCTAAGACTAAAATAGTAGCAAGCAAACTATAATGATACTAAATGGGATGGGAATGGTTGAGAGTAGAGATAGAGGCGTGGGGGTGAGGATACTAGGATACAAATGGTGAAGATTGTTAAGAAAAGAGTCATTACATAATTTTCTTGTTAGTATTTTCCTTCTTTATAACGTTACCGTTATACTTTCCTTCTTTATAATATTACCGTTACATTTGTACTCTCTATAAATTGAGATTTTTCTCTAATGATTAAAGCACACAGAAAATTATTATATTCTCTATTGTTAACATGGTAGCAGAGCTTTGGCTCTAACTGCTCTGTTAACATTTTTGGCCCTCCTTCCTCCTCCAATCCATGGACGACCAAGTTCACTCCGCCGCCGCCATAGCTTCACGGGTCTCCATCTCCCGTCACAACCGCTCCTAAGGTTATCTCCACTGCATGTTAAAAAAATTTATTTTTTCTCATTTATTGCAAAGACAAGAACTGTTGGCTACAATAAGAAGAAATAATAGAACTGTTTCATTCTTATCTCTTCCAAAAAAATTTAGCCACTCACGTGGACCTGACAGCCTTTACATCACTTTTGAGTCTTACAAAAAAAGTTTTCACTTCTCTCTTTGTAGCTTATTGCTAGACATCTCTTATACAATAGATATCACGTGGACATCAATAACACTTGGCCTTGGGACATTGGTAGTAAAAAAAATTTACAAACACCTTCTTCTTTGCACTTGGGACATTGCTAGACACGTGTGTATTCTTCTCAATCTGCACGTGTGTTTATTTTTTTAACAAGACTTCACTTGTGTATCTCTCGACATGTTACTTTTTTGGAGAAGATATCCTTCTACTCACTCCCAAAAAATTGGACTGAGATCTTTGATTTATTTCAATTTTATGATCTTTTTATTGATCCACCATCTGATACATCTGAACATGTACCACAACAAGTATAATATGTAATAACACCACATTCTGATCCTCCTGCACATGGTTCTAATATGACATTTCCAGATACTAATCTAACCATTGTTGAATCAATTTCTCCAGAAACTCATCCAGACCCTCCAATCTCAACCCGACCTGTTCGTGAAAACACCAACCTGCTCACCTCTCGGATTATCATTGTTATATGTCAACTCTTTTATCCTTCTATGAACCAACAACCTACCATGAGGCCTTTTCTGACCCTCTTTGGCAACAAGCCATGAAGGAAGAACTAACTGCTCTATAAGATAGTAATACATGGGATCTTGTAGATATTCCTCCTAGTAAATATATTGTACGATGTAAATGGATTTACAAAATAAAAACAAAGTCTAATGGTTCTATTAATCGATATAAGGCTTGCCTAGTTGCAAAAGGTTTTATCCAAGAATACGGTATTGACTATGAAGAAACGTTTGTCCAGTTGCTCGTATGACTACTATACGAACTTTGATTGCAGTTGCTTCTATTCGTCAGTGGAAGTTATATCAAATGGATGTCAAAAAAGTCTCATGCTACATATAGACCCCTCAGTCTTTGTTGCCTCTGCTCGGCCTAATGCTAAATTTCGGAAGGTGAATTCCACAAACCCTTCTCATGACTTATCAACTATTTAATGCAATTACTGTAAAGAATTTGGGCACGTGGTAAAGAGTTGCACTTCTCCGACTTCAAGAAATATGAGAGATAGAAAGAAAGGCATCGCATCTAGTACCCTTACAACAGCTTCTGCATCTCTACCATCCTCTATCCCCAGTACTTTGACTACTGTAGATATTCAAGATATGATCCAACAGGCTCTTTCTCTTAGTAAACACTCTATTTCTGCCTCTGCATTTTCAGGTACTTACTCCACTAGCAGGTTTCTTGACTCCAGTGCGTCGAACCATATGACTTATAACTCAAAATATTTTGAAAATTTAACTCCTATTTCTTCATCTTCTACTATTTACACTGCTGATGGTTCTACTGTTACGGCAAGTCATATAGGTTCTGTTAAAACATCTAATGACCTAATTATTTCAGATATTTTGCTTGTGCCTAAACTGTCTATGATCTATTATCTGTCGGACAATTATGTGATCAAGGATTTGATATTAACTTTTCTTCATTTGGCCATGTCATTCAGGATCGCTCGAATGGGCAAGTTGGGACATGCCATTGAGTTGGTGGGCTTTTTGTTCTAGACTTATCAACTATTTAATGCAATTACTGTAAAGAATTTCGGCACATGGTGAAGAGTTGCACTTCTCCGACTTCAATAAATAAGAGAGACAGAAAGAAAGGCACCACATCTAGTACCCTTACAATAGCTTCTGCATCTCTGCCACCCTCCATCCCCAGTACTTTGACTACTGTAGATATTCAAGATACGATCCAATAGGCTTTTTCTCTTAGTAAACACTCTATTGCCACCTCTGCATTTTCAGGTACTTACTCCATTAGCTGGTTTCTTGACTCCAGTGCGTTGAACCATATGACTTATAACTCAAAATATTTTGAAAATTTAACTCATATTTCTTCATCTTCTACTATTTATACTGCTGACGGTTCTACCGTTACGGTAAGTCATATAGATTCTGTTAAAACATCTAATGACCTAATTATTTCATATGTTTTGCTTGTGTCTAAACTGTCTATGATCTTCTATCTGTCGGATGATTATGTGATCAAGGATTTGATATTAACTTTTCTTCATTTGGCCTTGTCATTCAGGATCGCTCGAATGGGAAGCAAGTTGGGACATGCCATAGAGTTGGTGGGCTTTTGTTGTAGACAAACTTACTATCCCACTCACTATTGGTGCCTCAATTGTTGCTCCAACATCTTTTCATCTCCCTTTATATTTTGGCATTCTAAATTAAGTCATGTCTCATTTTCTCGTCTTCAGTATATGATGAATAAAGGACTGTTGGGATCATTCCATTTAGATAAATAACCTTATTGTGATGCTTGTAAACTAGCTAAACAACCTGTACTTACTTTTACTAACAGAATAACTTCTTCTACATCACCTTTCGATATTGTGCATTCTAATATTTGGGACAAAGCTCCAATTAAGTCTATGGGAGGTGCTCAATGTTATGTACTTTTTGTTGATGATTATACTCGCTATACCTGGACGTATTTATTACATTCTCTTTCTAACTTTTTTCAAGTATATATTGAGCTTTGCACAATGATCAAAACACGGTTCTCAAAAACCATTAAAGTTTTTAGATCGGATTCTGGCGGAGAATATATATCCAAGTCCTTCCTTGATTTTTTTAAAACTCAAGGAACCCTTTCTCAATTATCATGTACTGAGACACCTGAACAAAATGGTATCGCAGAACGTAAACATCGTCATATTGTAGAAACTGCCAGAACCTTACTTATCTCATCCTCGGTTCCTCGTACCTTTTGGGGAGAATATGTAGCCTCCCTTCCCAAAAAATTTCGAAATATTCTTATTATCTATTTAATTTAAATGGTGACTTGTAGATTTTTATAAATAATTATTTATTTATTTTTACGGTAGATGACTTTAGCCATGGTTGAGTTTGGAAGTATCAGACGGCTAGGAATCATGGCACGGATAGTGCAGTAGCGTGCTTTGATTAGTGTTTAGCCATGGTAGGGGAATGCTAAGCCATATAAGTGTCCTAACTAGAAAAACCAGGCCAAGTTGCGACTTAACCCTATAGGACGTTTTAATTATTTATTAATTATATTATTGACTTGTAGGAGACCCATTTGTGTCGATTTAGCCCGGACTGGACCCGAACCAAATTCAAGCCCATGTAGGCATGTAGTGGGACCAAATACGGCCTTGTAGACATGTTTGGTAAATGCACATATTTTGTATATATTTTTAGGGTTTGGCAACTATTTTCTAAATATTTGTTATAGATAGATTATAAGTATTATTATTATTATTAAATAGTATTTTACAAAATTTGTATGATCTTCTGGAGCCAGATAAGTAGTGTTCATGTTATATCCATCAGAAACGACTTTTGGACTATTTTAATTGTTATTAGGATTTTTATTGTCATTAATATTACTTTGTTGATTAAATGATAACGATTTATATTTATTAAATCTTTTATTATATAACTAATATGTATATATATGCGTATATATATTATATTTGTGAGTATGTATATATAAATATATATTGTATACATGGGTATGTGTATGTATATATATATATATATATATATATATATATATATATATATATATATATTATATATATATATATATATATATATATATATATATATATATATACATGTGTGTGTTTTATGTGTGTATTTGTATGTATTTGTATGTATATATATAAATATATAATTATATATATGTGCGTATATATATATATATATATATATATATATATATATATATATATATATATATATATATATATATATATATATATATATATATATATATATATATATATATATATATAAAATATATATATACATATATATATATATGAATATATATATATATATATATATATATATATATATATATATATATATATATATATATATATATATATATATATATATATATATGAATATATATGAATATATATGTACATATATATTAAATGCTAAAATGAAAAGAAAACAATAATAAATATCAGTAAAGGAAATCCTAACAGAGCCCAGGCTCACAGGCCAGCCCGACCTAGCCATGGGCCACCAACCCCCAGCCCAGCTAGAGACAGACCCGAACCTCCCTCCAAACCATTCGACCCAGCTCCCAGCTACTCACCAACCCGAGAGCACCCTCAGGCCCGACCCAAGTCCCCTGTACACAGCCGTGATATATATATGTATAGAGAGCCGAGAGGGAGGGACGAGCTCGGGACAAAACCCTAAACACCTCCGCCATGCCACCGACTCTGGCGAACCTCCCACATCCTTGCGTCGCCGCGTGCGCCACCTGCCTCGCCGGAACAGCCGCACGCGCGCAACACAGAGCAGGACAGTTAGCAGCAGTTTACAGCAAGGTACTGATTTCATCGTCAGGTTTCTCTCGAATACTCAATAAAATTCGTTTACGTAAAATTCTACGAATAGCCCTTATGACCCTCTTGAAATCCTAACAAGTGGATTTGAATATAGTCGCATAACCAGTCTGATAAATAAATGCAAAGTCGAGGAAAAAAATACTGTTCTCGACAGTTCGAAGAACAGTTGACGAACCTGTTTTGGGAGACGATTACTGGTCGAATCATCGACTAAGGTAGGAAACTACCTGAACCATTATTGAAGACAACATGTAGGGCATCATAACCTAATTTGTAGTTTCGAATTTTATCTACTGTGTGCAAAGAAATCAGTTTTCAAATTTTGAGAAAAATAGGTTTAAATACAGTTTTTAAAATCCCGAAAACCTCCGATACGATGTGCGCCCCGCCAATTCGGGCGACGTGGTCGCAAACTGAAAGCATCGAAAGATGTGTAATGGCTTTGTGGTCGTATGGGCTTTGACGGAATTCAAATTGGTTGCGTGTGTGCGACGAATTTGATCCGTATCCGTCAAAATTTACCGTATCGACCACTTTGCACAAACTCCAATTACCATGTGCACGCTCGTCAGATCGAGACGAAACTTGTGCCAACAGGACCGTATCATTTTTCTGGTCCTGTATGCCAAGTTTGGTCCGATTCTGAAATAATTGATTGTATCGCCATTTCGCGGGCCCCGCGAACCAATTTAACGGGCGATTTTGTGCACGACCCACCGAAATCTAAAATTGGACATACCGTTGGGTTCATATCATCAAACCGGATTCGTAGATATATAGTTTGATGACTTTAGAGATCATTGACTCTGGCACACTTTTCGGTGGAAAGCGGGTCCAACGGCGGACACCGTTTTAGCCTAAATTTACCGTTTTGCCCCTGTTTCCAAAATTGGACTTAAGGACAGGCAATTCTAGCTAATTTGACTATTCTGAGAATGTTGGCGATGTCTGTTTCAGCTTTCGGAGACAGTTATGATGATTTGGACTCATCGGCTTACCAGTTGACTATATGTTGTTGGATCTGCGTGCTACCACCAGGCAAGTATACCTTGTCTTCCTCTACAGTTTTACTTATATGCATTTTCTTTCATTTTTTCAGTCATTTGATTGTTTATGGATATGTGCTTTTCGTGTTATTTTCTGTGGAGTTGTTTTCATTGTTTATAGCTGTGTTCATATTTGGCCTTGTGTTTCATGCTTGGAGTTTCTCACCAGTACCTTGCTTAAGTCGTGTCATAGAACGAGTGCATGTAGTGAACTGCCATAGCCTTGATTATCATTTTACACAACCAGAGAGTCCACACTCGGGACGAGGGTTGTTTGGTGCACCAGAGAGTCCACACACAGGACGGGGGTGTTTGTCATGTTTATTGGCACCAGAGAGTCCATACTCGGGACGAGGGTTGACCAATTACACCAGAGAGTCCACATATGGGACGAGGGTGTCTTGCCGTGAGCTAACCAGAGAGTCCACACTCAGGACGAGGGTTAGTGCTTAGTTCAAACCAGAGAGTCCACACTCGGGACGAGGGTTTGGTTCTTCCATTGATCTCGTGTATTCGTTTATCCGGTAGTTCATTTACGCGTAGTTGTTCTAGTGTTCGTGTTCGTGTTTGTGTTCATATTTGTAGTCATTTGTCTTATTCTTGTTCTTTCTTGTTTATTTTTTGCGCATAATAAAACTGCTAGATAGGCATGTATATTATGTATCTTGCTATGTCCTCTGAGGACCTGATGATCTCTTCAGGTTTAGCGATTGCATGGAGTTAGCTAGTAGTTCTGGATGGCGGAGGATTTGTGATTCTTGTGGATTTTAGATGCGATGATTCGCCTGTGGGTTTCAGGTATCATTATTACGTTTGTTATCCTTTCGTGCACTACATTCCTTATCATGAGTTATCCTATTTATTGATTCAGTTTAGAGACTCTTGTTATTTTCCTTGGAGTCTCTCGGACATATATGCTAGTGGGCTGCAGACCACGGCACATAGTATTCATTCATGTTTATTATCTTATTGTGGATTGAGATATAGATTTGTTTGCCACGATTTGGCATCTTACCCTAGCCGTGACAGCGTTTACGTATTCAAGTCGGGCTGAAGTCCGCTTGATGCGTAGCTGGCTTGCTCACAAACTCGCGTCCGAAAAGCGGGTGCGGGTCGTGACAGAATCCATTCACACTTCTACTTATATCATAAATTGCATACCCTTATCGGTTATTTATGGAATTTCTCCCTTTAAACGACTTTATCATACCCCTCCCAATTACTCTGAACTTCGTGTCTTTGGCTCAACGTGTTTTGTCCTTCTTTTCAAAAGAGAACGAGATAAACTCAGCAAGAAAACATCCATATGTGTTTTTTAGGCTATGATGTTCAACAAAAAAGTTATCGGTGTTATGATCCCTCTTCTCAGAAACTTTATATCTCACGATATGTTACTTTTTGGAAGAAGATACCCTTCTACTCACTCCCAAAAAATCGGACAGAGATCTCTGATTCATTTCAATTTTATGATCCTTTTATTGATCCACCATCAGATACATCTGAACATGTACCACAACAAGTAGAATATGTAATAACACCACATTTTGATCCTCTTGTACATGGTTCTAATATGATATTTCCAGATACTAATCTAACCATTGTTGAATCAATTTCTCCAAAAACTCATCCAGACCCTCCAATATCAACCCAACCTGTTCGTAAAAAACACCAACCTGCTCACCTCTCAGATTATCATTGTTATATGTCAGCTCTTTTATCCCTCCATGAACCAACAACCTATCATGAGGCCTCTTCTGACCCTCTTTGGTAACAAGCCATTAAGGAAGAACTAAGTGCTCTACAAGATACTAATACATGAGATCTTGTATATCTTCCTCCTAGTAAATCTATTGTACGATGTAAATAGATTTATAAAATAAAAACAAAGTCTGATGGTTCTATTGATCGATATAAGGCTCACCTAGTTGCAAAAGGTTTTACCCAAGAATACGGTATTGACTATAAAGAAACATTTGTCCAGTTGCTCGTATGACAACTATACGAACTTTGATTGTAGTTGCTTCTATTCGTCAATGGAAGTTATATCAAATGGATGTCAAAAATGCCTTTCTTCATGGTGATCTACATGAGAAAGTTTATATGAAACCACGCCCTGGTCTCCCATACTCCCCTCATCAGGTTTGTAAACTTCGTCAGGCTCTATATGGTCTGAAGCAAGCACCTCGAGCTTGGTTTGAAAAGTTTTGTACTACAATTACTAATTATGGTTTCACACAGAGTACACATGATTCTACTATGTTCTTTCGCTCATCTAACAAATGTATTGTTATTCTTGTCATATACGTAGATGATATAGTCATTACAGGTAATGATTTACAAGGTATTCATGCTTTAAAGTTGCACTTAAGCACCTGTTTTGAGATGAAAGATCTAGGTATTCTTCGTTACTTCCTTGGGATAGAGGTTGATCAAACTTCCAATGGTTATTTTCTTTCTCAAGTAAAGTATGCATCTGAAATACTTCTTTGAGTAGGTTTAACTGATACTAAGACTGCAGATACTCCATTCGAATTGAATACAAAATTGTATGCATCTGACATCACCTTACTCTCTGATCCTACTATGTATCATCTGGTTGTAGGCAGTCTTAATTATCTCACTATTACTAGACCCGATATCAGTCATGCAGTTCATATTGTAAGTTAATTCATGTCTTCACCTCGCTTTGTTCATTATGCAGCCGTTCTTTGAATCTTGTGCTACTTGAAGGGCACTTTATATCAAGGACTACACTTAACTTCTACCTCCACGCTTATTCTTCGTGCTTGTTCTGATTCTGATTGGGCGGAAGATGTCATATATCGTCGCTCTACCAATGGCTTCTGCATCTTTCTTGGTGATTCTCTCATTTCTTAGAAAAGTAAGAAGCAAACAACAGTTGTCCGCTCAAGTGCTGAAGCTGAATACAGGGCCCTTGCTCACACTACGTCTGAGATTATATGGTTACGCTGGCTACATAATGACATGGGCATTGAACATTCATTGCCAACTCATCTGTTTTGTGATAGTAAGAGTGCTATTCAAATATCTCATAATGATGTCTTCCACGAGCACACCAAACATATTGAAGTCGATTGTCATTTTGTCAGGAATTATTTTACAAAAAGAACAATCCACCTACCCTACATTACTTCAAAAGCTCAAGTTGCATATTTTTTTACAAAGACACAACCCTTAGCTCGGTTCAACTTTATTGTATCCAAACTCAATATATTTTCTAAACCATCTTGAGTTTGAGGGGGGACGTTAAGAAAAGAGTCATTACACAATTTCCTTGTTAGTGTTTTCCTTTTTTATAACGTTACCGTTGTACTTTTCTTCTTTATTTTGTATTTGTAATCTCTATAAATTAAGGTTTTCCTCTAATGAATAAAGCACACAAAAAATTATTTTATTCTCTATTGTTAACAAAGACTTGGTTTAGAGACCCGTACAAGTATAAACACTGAGCTCCCTCTACTCCATCTCATCCCCATGCCTGCTTAAGACCCGTACAAGTATATTAAGGATACTAGGGTCTGTGAGCCAGGTCTTCACGCCTGCTGTAGACGGATGGATGGGATTGGCTAATGAGCAATTTTCTTTCTTTATTGTGTGGGCTGAAGTGTGTAGAGGACTTCCCTTGTATAAGAAAAAAACTTAGTTTGGGTTGGTCGGGTGAGCTGGAGCCCACCCCAGCCCACCAGTAGCTCCACCTATGATTATATAATAGAATAGATAATCTTGTACACTATTACATATTTTCGCTTGTCCCAACACCCAAAGCTGATTGTATTATTGAGCTAACAACAAGAACACAACAACGTACCGAAGCACAGAACAAAAGATCCATAATAGAACAAGAAAATTCATAGAATATTAGAAGAACCAAAAAAAACTTTGTTGAATGTCTTACAGGGAATTAGGAAAAATTATTGGATGGTCCGGCCTCACCACATGGTAATGGTGAATGGTGAGCCCGGCCACTAATTTCTTGACACTTGGCATAATCCATTATATCACTACATTTCTCTTATTTTCTAGGTCAATTCTTTTTAATGTTTTTGAAAGAAAAAATCTATTTTTTTCTCAATTATATGCCAAGTGAATTTTTATATATTAAATATATTTTTTTATAATTTTTTGAAATTTTTATGCCAAATATTATGCCAAGTGTCAATAATTTAGTGGAAATATACATTTTACCTTAAATTTGTATTAACTTATATCATATTATATTATATTATATTATATTATATTAGGAGCCAAATTGATATGGAAATAGAAATATACATCTTACCTTGAATTTGTATTAACTTAATGGTTGGATAAAGTTGCTTGATAAAGGGGATTTTATTAAGAATTCAATGAGGCACACTTGTAATTGTTATTAGACTTTGCTTTAACAATAAATAATTGTCTTCTATAAAATTTACAAAACGAAACAAAAAAGATGCCTACATACATTAAAAAAGTGTCTACATACAAATTAATTAATTATCGAAAAACATGTGCAACTTTCCACAATATAAGAAGTCCAATTCAGATTTGAGACTATTTTAAGACTATTTTATTATTATTTTGTAGAAAATATGAAAATCTGCTCTAAAGTACCAAATTTTTACAAAATTACACTGAGGGTAACATGTTCACAAAAATTTTCCAATGAAGGAACTTTTCGACAAACAAACTGGCAAAAATTGGACAAGTCAATCTGGCGGAACTCATGCTTCTTTGGCCGGGTTTGCTCCAGCTATGTAGGGGCAGGGCTTGGGGCAGGGGGTTGGGGGAGGGGCCCGGCAAGAACAGGGGGTTTGGACAATGGGTTAGGGAGGGGTTCGGTTAATTGTTGTGTGTGTGTGTGTGTATGTGGTTGGGAAAGGGATATGAGAGTGAATGAGTGGGGGTAGGTTTATAAAATTTATGGTGTTTAGATTTATGGGAAAGTATAGGATTGTTTGGTAGTGGAGTAGTTTGGTAGTAGGGTGAGGTAGAATCCAGGGAAGGTGTTAGATGTGTAAGGTTATAAGAGTGAGGGAACTTCATTACTCTTACTCAAAAAGAAGAAGAGAAGTGAAGAAGAGAAGAAGAAGAGAAGCAGAAGAGAAGAGGAAAGAAGAGAGCAAGGAAGCAGAAAAGAAGAGGAAATAAAGCAAGAAAGCAGAACAAAGTAGGTTTGATTTTAATTTTATTTCTTTTGTTCGTGTTTATTATCTTAGAATTTTGTATTGCTAACATATGGATCGTTAAAACGATGGACGTATTCCGGAAGGACCCACCACAGACCTGATTATCTAGCAACGTGAAAAGTATATCTCAAAGTTAATATTTTTTGAAAAGTTACACTAAATTTTTAATAAAATAAGTTATTCTTATGTATATTTGTGTTATTATGTAGTAATAATGATCATTATATAGTAATTATATATATAGTTATATGATTATCCTGACGATATGCGAATATGAGAGCAAGGGATATGGCGTTATGAACACAACTTTGGCTATTGGAATTTGACAAGCAAATAAGAGGCTATGGTGGTCATATCTGGATTTAAATACATTGACGAGATAAGTTTTCTACTTCATGATAGAGATTTAATTTTTAGCCTAGTCAAGCGTTGGTGGCCTGAACGAAATATGAAATATATTCTACAATCGTAATATGTTATAGATTTTTATATTTATGATTATCGAGTTATTGGTTTTGCGAAGCTGTTTCAGGAGATTCGTATAATTTTTGGGCTTATATAGCCTAGTAAATAAAATTATATTATTTTGAACTCTTTATTTAATTATGGGCTCAACCCATTAATGTAATCTTCTAAACAAATTTGTTTGGGCTAGATTTATATATGAAAATACTTTAAAAATTGGTATAAATTAGATTTATATAATATTTACCATAGGCCTACATGATTATTTTGGACTTCAACTAGTTTTGGGCCTAAAGGCCTAATAAATAGTAGTCATTATATTTGAAAGACTTATTTTTATATGAGCTTGAGCTCATTAAATTATTCTATATATAAGTCATTTTTCGGGCCAGAATTAAATTATAAATAAAATACTTCTTGTTGTTATTAGATTTTATGTATAAATGAATTTTTCCTTAGGCTTGGTTCTTATTGGGCTTTTGACCTAACCTACCATGGAAGAGCTTCTTGGAAACTTTTTCTCACATGCTTAGGAGCATGCCTTCACCTACATATAGTGGGCTATTCCCATTCCTCAACCACACCATTCCTCAATACATTCCAAGTGCACTGTGTCCGTATCCACCCATTTTATTATTATTATTTTTACATTTACATCTTACCTTTCCATGTCTACATGTCGGACACGTCCACATCCAATCCATGTGCCATGTCGACAAAGCCGACACGGGCACACGACACAAAACATCCCCTTCCCCTGTCTCGACCAAGCCCGCAGCCACCGACAAGCCTCGCTGGTGCCACACCGACTACAGCCCATTCCTAGCATCGACCACCACAACGGCCAATACAAACCATATCTCACCTGCCTCGGCCCCGGCCAGTGGCTACCGCACAACCACTGTACAGAGCCACCTACCTAACCTCTATCGCAACCGCCTACGTCCCCAAAACACCGGCCACCCAAACTAGCAAGCCAAGCGAAAATGCCACCAGATCTGGCCATCTTCCCCTCATTGCTGCCTCCATCAACCACCACTACCCGAGCTCTTCTGATCACCGTCACCAACCACCATCATCAAACAGCTTCCTGACCACCAACGCTTTCCCCGACCACCTACTGTTTCAATCTGCCACTACATCAGTCGCCACACCCAAACCCCAACCCCGTCGTACCTAGCAGTGACGCTCGGCCCAGATCCAGCGCATTTCGGTACACCGCCACGGCCGGATCCGACTACTGCGAGCCAGCACGAACGTTCATCTCCCTCCTATGTCCTCCTCTCTCTCAGGGACGAGCACTACAGTCGCCTTCGTGTCTCGGTGACCCTGCACCTTGTCGAGCCACACCAGCGTGCTCCAGCGGCGCCGTGCGTCCCTCGGTGAGCTTTCCTACAGATTTTTCGCCTTGGCTCCATGACTGGCAGAGCTCCTTTGCGCCAGCATGGTGAGATTTCCTCTTCTCCTCTCTTCCTCTTCTTCATCTTCGATTGGGTTCTGCTGTCTCTCTTCTTGGGAGAGTAGCTTTTGGGGGATTAGAGTTTGGGCTTGGACTCAGCTCTTAGGCTCAGCTCGATGGTCCGGGTTAAGAGAGAAAAAGAAAGGAATGGTGTCACGACTCGCATCCATTTTTTAGGATACGAGTGCGTGTCCAAGCCAGCCTACGTCGCAGAGTCGACGGTAGAACGCTGTCAAGGCCATGATGCTCAAAATCACACAATAAAATTTTATTTGCTCATTCACAAAACTTAAACAACTTAACAAATTTACAAGTTTTTACAAATTTACATTTGCTAGAAAATATATTGTCTAACAAAATAGAAAAGACAACTAACTCAACTATCTAGGTTGACTTCAGCATACCCATGTCTCCCCAATGCTAAGAGTTGTCGCGGCTAACCTAAAAATATTGGTTTTTCAGTCAGGAATAGAACAAGTACATTCTAACAGCAGTTCCAATAATTTGACAAAATCTATAAACAGTAAATAATAATGAAGTACAAGACGAAGAGATAAGCACGGAATCATGGCAGGAACTGAGCATGGTGAAAATGGAAAGTAAGTACTAAAACTGAATAGACATGTAGCTAGAAATGTATAATGTAGAACCATAAACTACATCTATCTAGTGAGTTGAAATACACTTTCGACATGTAAATGGCCAGAGGTAAATTCGGTACCCCGTACGTGAATTGTGCGACTGCTATCAGACACGATCAGACAAATGGGATGTTTCTAGATATATTTACATGTCTACTAATATACTTCTCCTCCTGACTAGTACACATGGATCCAAGCAGGTCACGAACACGAAAAATACATTTGTCACGAACAACATGTAAAGAATCCATAACTACTATCTCATGTACCATCGTGTCAAGAATCAACAGGATATCAATGTAAAATACTACTAAATATATGAATCATAGAGATAATCAAATATGAAAACTATCAGAGATGTACACGCCTGAGGTCCTTAGCTGGTGCAACCGATACTACCAACCACTCAAATGAGCCACGAAAGTCAACTCGCGTAACAGTCTTCAAGTGCTGAAATAGACATCACCAACATGTTTGATATAAAAAAATGTCTAAGAATGCCTACCTGAAAGTCCAATTCTGGAAACTGGGGCAAAATCAAAATTTTGGGTCCAAACGATTTTTGTCGTTAGACCCGCTTTGTACTAAAAAGCGTGACAGTACCTACGGTCTCTAAAGTCGTCAAACTATATGTCAACGGGTCTGGTTTGACAATGCGAATCCAACCGTATGTCCAAAGTTAAATTCCAGCGGACCGTGCACAAATTTGCCCGTTGGATCGGGTCGCGGGCCCGCCAAAATAGCATTCCGGTGGACCTTCTCAGAATCGAACCAAACATAGCATACAGGACTAAAAAAATGATACGGTCCTATTGGCGTAAGTTTTGTCTCGAAATGACGAACGTGCACGAAATAATTGACTAATTTGGAAAATGGCCGATACGGGATTTTTTGACGGATACACATCAAATTTGTCGCGCACACGCAACAAATTCGACTTCCGTCAAATCCCACACATGCATAAAGTCCATACGCACCTTTTGATGCAAGTATTTCGCGACCAAGTCACCCGGATTGTCGGGACGGACTTCGTATCGTGGTTTTTCGAGATTTTGAAAATAGATTTTTCCCCAACTTCACAAACAGATTACTTTCGGTACAGTGGCTATAAATTAAATATACAAGAAGGGTTTTAATATCCTATAGTTTGTCTACAAGTCTATTTAAACCGATTTTCAAAACTCGCAACATACTGGTCGCAAATTGACTGCAAACAGGGGACGTTGGGACAGTTTCTAACGTCCAAATATCGAGTTCTTTTTCGATTTTGGAACTCGTTTTTCGTCACACATGATGTGAAATAAATCAAACTAAAAGAAGGGAGATGAAGGCGTATAGGTTGTCTACGTACCGAAAAAATTTGTTTGCAACGAGTCGCCGTTGCATGGCTAAGTCCGAACACCGTTGGCTTTTTAATTCCTCCGATTGACTGAGCGGGACGGGGCACTACATCATACATCACTCAGAAAAAGTTTCGTCCTCGAAACTAACTGAGTACTTACTTATCGACTTATCACTTTATTCAACATTCAAGGACTTTCGCACACACTACTCCTATGCGTTCCCTCAATCCGAGCCACGCTCGTGCTTATCGCTAACTTAGTCGTAGGGCACACCAACCGATCAACTAACATTCAAGCTCGTCTCAATTTAATGATCGCATTACCATCAACATTTCTTCGAAACTATATTTCTAAATCCTTGACACTTTTCTATTCCTCTAGTCTCACTTGATTCAACTTATCACTTAGTTGGATCGTGTACATATTTTAGGCGTCCCTAAAATATATGCATTTCAGCCAAGCCTCGTGATAGAGAATCCGCTATCACCGCTCGAGTCGGATCGTGCACATATTCAGGTATCCTTGATATACATGCATGTCAACCGAGCCTCGTGACCGGTGCCTCCAATTCCTATCTCTTCGTGCCGGGACGTCTGCCTAACCGCTAGGCTATGTCTCTAAGCTAAAGTCATCCGTCAGTATTGGAATCATCCAAACAACAATATCAACACTGACCCTATCCTAAGGTCAAACCAAATTGATAGTACGAGGTTTTCTACCCAAGCTTGCATCACTCCGATTTCTAAACTTCGAGCATAGATTTCCTACACACATCCCAACATTCGTCGCACGGGGTCCGAGTCATTCAACAAATTCATCCTACTTCAAGTTCTTCTCAACCAATTCCTCGACATATCAATATCACTCGTTCATCAAGCCATTTTGTATAATTTATCTCTTCGAACACGTTCGACATAATCCGTCTATCAATCTTTCCAAGTCAAGCATGCTATGACACAACTTATTGCTAAACCATAATTCATATTTCATATTTCCTAAGTCGTTCATCAAAATTCATGTATTCGATCATAAGGTCATCAAGCTTAACAATATGTTGTATTCCGATCTCATGCGAGTCAGATTATCCACGGTGGGCATGAATCACCATGCACGCTCCCGCGGGATAATCATCCTCATCAGGACGTAACTCTTATTTTGTGTCTAGACTAATTCATTCTCGATACGTAGATTGGATCTATTCAATCCTCAAGTTTACTCAATCAACAATCGCAAGTCCAAACATCCTCGAATTTTCTTTCGCATCAAACCAACCAGTCGAGACAATCAAAGTTGCCGCATCTGAATTTTCGAGTTCGATCATTCCCGCGACATGAATCACCATGTCAGCGCTCACGTAGAACGATCGCCTCAAATTTTGACGTGACACATGTGCGAGACTAGAGTTGCGCTCGTATAAGACAAAATATCAACGCTGTGGTTATCAGCGTAACCATCAAGACACTTCTGTTTTCATCCACATTTATTTCAATCAAAATCCTAAGTATAGCATCCGTCAGAACAATAACACTTGCACGATCATCATTCCTCGAATTAGAGTGCCCCCGAGTTATCGCATATCGATCTTTGATACGCCTCAATACCATCGATGATATGCGTAACTTGACGATCTTCCTTTGCAACGAATTTCGAGTCGTACGAATGATGCTATCGTCCGACTGGATAATCTCCTCGATATTCAAATTCAAGTTCGATCATTATCCCTCGAATCATTCACAACATCAATTTCCTCAAACCCAAATTTGTGTATTGTTCATCCTTCTATCTTAAGTCATAGAGCAACATTTTTCATCAAATCACATCATTCTTTGCAAACTCAAATCATCGAGCAACATCCATTCCAATCCTTAGAGTCATTTTTGTAACTTCCAAATCAAACCTTTCATGCACGCTATCTTTCCGTCGTGCAAACTTTTAGTATACGATCTGTATCAATTTCCTCGATTAAGTCATCCTTTTGTACACCCTAACTTTTCTTTGATTCGATTTCACCTACTCAATCATTTTACATTTCATACTCGCACAATCACTATCTCGTGCGAGTCATCTCTTAATTTGTTTGAATCGATTCGTCCTTTCAAGACTACAACTTATTCAACGATACTCAATCTACGACTTACATAACGTGACGCTTGTTGATAGACTCATAGACACCCCACATCCTCAATCGATCGATCGACATTCCTGAAGCTATCGCATACACCACTCAGGGATGAAGTCATTCAACAATTCCTTAAAACTATCATTCAAATCAAAATTGACTTATTTAAATTTTTCGTTCGAACCATTCTCTCGAATTTCAAGAATGCTCATCTATATCGCATCGACGATATTGTCGATCGATAGCACCCCTATTGATAGTCATCCCCCTTTACTCAATCAAGTCCAAATCATTCTCGTCCGACACAATTCGAATCCCCCTCTCAACTTTTCTAAGGTCGATGCAACTTTGGTGTATATGCCCAGCCCGACTTAGCCAACCGTGCTTCATGTGAACCATCTTTTGTTTTTGTCAAAAACTGTTCTCCTACGTTTTGCAAATTATTTAGACTTATTGTATGGACATCCCGTAGGATATTTGAGAGAGAACGCATCAATGATATCAACTTGCGGAAGCTACAAAGTTAATAAATTCAATCAAAGTCCAACGACGTAAAGCCGTGCTCTGATACCATTTATGTCATGCCCCGCTCCTGTAGGAGCGATCGTCCTCGCTAAGGCGTGATGCGACATGAGCCTAGATTGTGCTCATGCAAGACGGGTTCCATAACGGCCGATTACAGCGGCTGCGACGGGGTCGTCGTACAGAAGTCCCAAGCAGAGACATTGATTAATAGCAGCAAAAATTTGAAGCAAAACATAAGTTATTCAAAAGATACATTTTATTGATATTGAAACAAATGTTACAATGGAGCGCAAGGCCAATATTACAAGTCACTCAAGCTCAGTCTTCTCATATTACAAGTTACTCAGCTCTCTCTTATCTCTCAATACAAGTCTTGAACCAGCGGATGCTTCGAAAGGTGATGCCCATACATTATGTCCCTTATAAGTCCTGACTCCATGCGGTCGCACGCCTCGAATTGCCAAGGAACTCCGTACCTCGACACATCCAAGCGAGCTCCGCGCCACAAGCTTCTACCTGTGCCTGCACATAAACACTGTGTGGGTGTCAGTACTTAACTGTACTGGTGGAATGAGCTCCTCGCCCACCCATACAAAACTGACACGTTCATTTAATTTGTGCAACATAACCCTTTTTATTGTCTTTCTACTCTTGTCTCAGGATCAGTTTTAGGACCGACGCCTTGGCCTATTTTGTGTCTCTAGACCACCCGTGCTTGCCACAACAACGTCAACTCGTACTTTGCCTCTAGACCCTTCTCGTACCGACAATGTTAACCTATCAAGTCGTGCTTGCCTTTCGGCCAATAATCGGAGACACAACTATGCGATAGTACCCAATTTCTGTGTAACAGTTTTACATATTTGAGGCAGTGCCTCGCCACTTAATGACTTGCCTATACTCGTATTGTGACGGCGCGACCGTGCCTCATATTTCAAGGTCGTGCCCAGCAACTCATCGTAACTTCACCAAACCTGTCTTACGGCCCTTCTCGACTTAACTCGAAACAACTCAAATCTTACTTATGCAACTCTATGACGAGGACCTAATGCTCGATGCCACATCTCATGCCGAAGCACGGGTCCTTGCTATAGCCAAGTCCTAGGCTCTTAAACCATGGTGCAAGTCGTGCACACATACCTTATCAACACCACTCGTGCCGTGTTTACACAAAACTTACTATCACCTTCCCTGTTAGTTGATAATAATTTGTATTAGGTGTATTACCTACAAGTCTCTGGCATTAATAAGCCATTCTGGACATAAACTGGTAAATAGGATCCTTGCACCGCAAGTAGCGATCTCCAGTACAAGTCCGCAAACTACCGGTTGCTGCATACTCAGCTCGGCTATTACCCCATTTCCTCCATGGCCGGCATCGGTCCCCTGGCCCAAGGCTTTCCGATCCGAAGAAACGGTAAAAACACCCCTTGTCGAAAAGTCGTCCAACGACCGTGTTATGTTAATAAGATATATATATATATATATATATATATATATATATATATATATATATATATATATATAACAAAAAAAACAATATATATATATATATATATATATATATATATATGTATATATATATATATATATATATTATATATATATAATATATATATATATATATATATATATATATATATATATATTAGGTTATCATTGAGATTTGTTATTAAATTGATTCATTTACTTCTTCCATTTTTATACTACTCTTGCAGAGCCCAAACCAGGGTTGCCTCGACGACTGACCTACAGTCCCGACATATTCCTCTCAGCGACTAACCATCGCTCTGACTTAACATTGTTTGAACTCAGGGAATGGCTATTGCATAGTCTTCCCACTTAACTTGAATATAACGTATTCCTTATGTGTCGACAGATTGTGGCTAACTTCCTACTGAACCAACTGAGGCTCGTGCCTTAAACCAACTCGTATTCTACGCGACATTATCGTCCAAGTCATACTTTATATGACAGACCTTGAGTTCATGGGACAATTTAACTTAACAATCGCAGAAAGTGCGGGACAGTACTTGGAATGAATTAGGTCGACCAGCATAACTTTGCCTAACTTAACTGAGCCTACAACTTAACCCAAGGAACGAGCAAAGGCTATGCCAAGCCTTGTATCGAGGAAACGGGCATGCTTTATCGAGCATTACGCGGGTGACCCTTTGACTTAGGCTAATTCATGGTTTTGTATCAAAAACCAACTTTCCTTCTCCCAAGCCGCGGGACAAAGGACTGAGTGTCAATTTTCAAAGCCACCGTGCAACAATTCTAAGCCAACCGTGGGACCTTTTTCCATGTTCTAACTCAATCAACCCAACTTGGAATTATTCCCTTAGCTATGTGGATTCATCTCTTTTATTATCAAGCCGACTTGTGCATTTAAAAACTTTCGTTTTATTAGTGCGAAGGCCAAGCTGAGGCAAGTTCACCGAAGCCACCCACCTGAGCGAGGAGTCGCCTCGACCGAGCGGGCCTTCGAGTCGCCATTACATGGCTAAGTCTGAACGCCGTTGGCGTTTCAATTCCTCCGATTGACTGAGCAGGACGGGGCACTACAATATCAGGGTGACTAACAGTTAAATAACGTAAACTATCAATCATACCTTGATACTTACGTATGTCGACAGGTTTGTCTTGTCCATCTACATCAAGCTTGGTTAAAGTTGCCATTGGAGTAATAAGGGGTTTGACGGATTCCAGATCGAACTTCTTTAGTAAATCTTTTGTGTACTTGGCTTGGTTGATAAACGTCCCATTGTTGGTTTGTTTGATTTGCAGTCTAAGGAAGAATTTGAGTTCTCTTATCATACTCATCTCAAACTCATTCTGTATACACTTAGAGAATTCTTTACAGAGAGATTCATCAGTAGATCCAAAGATAATATCATCAACATAAATTTGAATTATATGAATATTTCCATTTAAGGACTTTATAAACAGTGTAGTGTCACCTTGCCTTTTGAAAAACCATTATCAAGTAGAAAAGTGCTTAGACGGTCGTACAAAGCACGAGGGGTTTGTTTCAAACCGTATAAGGCTTTCTTCAACTTGAATACATAATCAAAAAAATTGAAATCAATGAAACCGGGAGGTTGAGCTACATAAACTTCTACTTTTATGAAACGATTAAGAAAAACACTATTTACATCCATTTGAAAGAGTTTAAAGTTATGAAAATATGTAAATGCACATAACATTCAAATGGATTCTAATCTCGCAACAGGCACATAGGTCTCATCGTAGTCGATACCTTCCTATTGGTTATATCCTAGAGCTACGAATCGAGCCTTGTTACGACTGACTTAACTATTCTCATTTAATTTATTTTGGAATACCCAACGGGTGCCAATGATCGGATGATCGATGGGCTTGGAAACAAGTTATTTTGGAATACCCAGCGGGTGCCAATGACCGAATGATCAGCGGGTGCCACAAAAATATGTAACACCCCAGTCCCAAAATACGTAGGACTAAAACGTAATCATGCCAGCTTTATACATACGAAGTATATAGACCATCGTATATATACATAAGCTGTAAAATGCAGTAACCAAGTTACTAAATCTCATCCACAAAGATAAATATGATATAAAAGCAACTTTGAATTTGTCATGTATACAATCGTTGGGCGGAGACAAATCCACTACCAACAAGTAAGGAAAAATACATAAAAAATACAATGAGTTTGGCGGGCGAAGCGAAGACGATCAAAGCGCAGTCATCCTCGGAGAGATAGTAACGATATGGCCACGACTAGAACACCTACGAAACACAAGAACACCCACCTGGCGAGATAAC
The DNA here is from genome assembly GCA_029216955.1 of Iris pallida. NCBI lineage: Eukaryota > Viridiplantae > Streptophyta > Magnoliopsida > Asparagales > Iridaceae > Iris > Iris pallida. Next base: position 12,393,263 of record JANAVB010022999.1, on the reverse strand, counting down.
CAGGTCCTCAGAGGGACGTAACAAGATACATCAACATGCCATATAATACTGAATATAAAATATGCCACAATCAAGGAAAGTGACAAGACACTATAAGGTAATCTAACCAAACTAAAGTGAACATGCAGTGAGAACAAACCTTTCGTCGCATGAGCCCTGGCTGTAATGGGATCTGGTATAGTCCCCACTTAGGCACCAGTGACCGAGAGCATGACGTTCAAAAACGACAGTGGCCAACCTGAGAGACTCATACCCGTATCTCCAGCGGAGCTTCCGGGTTATAGGAAAAGTGCAATCGAAGCCCATACGACAAGGAAATGTTCTCCCCACCCAATGTACCTATCATGTCGCATCCACGACCATGTAACACTACTAACCGTCAAGTCTTCTAACACACAACTATTGACAGTTAGACCTAACGCACGTCCTGTACGCATCGGTGATCAGCCAACACGCAAGTCCGTAGACTATATGCTACTCATAACTCACACATTTCGTGGCACAACAGTGTCAAAGTCTATGCAATGCACTAAGCTAGTGGCAGTCCCTTAACTCTAAGTCCATATGCAATCAAAGGGTAAATAACAAGGTACAGATAATATCACTGAGCAGGCAGTAATCAAGAACTAGAATTAAATGAACATTGATATGTAATAAAATGCAACTAAAAATAAACAGTATAATGGCAAGGTATCTTGCCTGGTGTGGTGTGATGATCCGACAAGTCCTGATTGTCCAATAGCCATGTTCGAGAAGTTGAGGCCTGAAGTCGCGAGAAAAATAGGATTATGGAATCGGTCACGAGTAAGGTGGACAGATAGTGGGAATTTGAAGAAAAAGTATTTATACTATCTTAGAAAAATATCCATAATACTTGAAAATATATTTTTATTATAAAATAATTTTAGAAATCTTTATTTAAAAATAATTTATATATATCGCAATTTTTGAAACTATATTTTGTTTCATGAATCAAAACATTTACAGATAATACCTTAAAAATCATTTGAATCGAGTAAAAGTATTACGTTACTATTTAGATCAAAATAGAATATAATTTTGCTTTGAAATCAGGTTTGGAATTAGGGTCAAGCCCAGTGTCTTATTTTGATAGTAAAATATTTATCTCAAATACTAATAGTATACCTTCTTATAAAAGTACAACTATATCATCTAAGAAAAGAAAATACAATAATAACAACATTGTTAATCATTTTTTAAAAAAATATTAATATCATTATTAAGAATAAAAATGTTAGCAATAAAAATAATAATGATATAATATAATAATAACAATAATAATAATAATAATAATAATAATAATAATAATAATAATAATAAATGATATTATTAATACAGCACTTATGCTGTCCTCTGTTTAAAGAGGAAAGAAAATAGTATAGATAATCGGGAGAGAGAGAGAAATAGGAAGAGGGGGCGAAGGTGTGCGCTCACCTGAGAGCTTGGCGGCGCAGGGCTGAGGTCGGTGGCGTGCGGAAGGAGGCGGCGGACCGGGATGGCCACCGGAGATGGGTGGAGGCGCGTCGATGCCCGTGGAACCACGGCGGAGGCGGTCGGACGGACCGAGGCGGCGTCGGGGGCTCGTTCCGGTGCTGGAGCGGCACACGGCGGAGTTGGGGGATCGGTGACCGGCGGTAGCACGGTGGGTTCGTGGAGGTGGACCTACCAGATCTGGATAGCGACGGTGGTGCACAGGCGGGGGTTGGGGAAAGTGAGTTTTTTCGGCGGGCGAGCGGCGTCGGTCCTCCATCGGCGTGCTCGACGACGGTGACCGAGGCTCAAGAAGGCGGCAGGAACCAGCGGGCAGGGCGCGGTTCAGGCACGTTGATGAGGGTTTTCGACGTGCTTCGGAGGGCGGAGGTGGCGAGTCGGACGGGCGGCGCGTCCGTCGGAGTGGCAGTCGGCCCGACGGTGGAAGACGCCCGAGACGGCGCTGGAGGTGGCGCAGTCGCTCGTGGCGGAGGACACATGTGCGCGCGGTGGGAGGCGATGGTGGCCGCGGCAGTGGCGGAGGTGATTTCTACTTTTCCTTTTTTCTTTTGTCGTGGATTATGGTCGAGGGTTGCAGATTTTCGGCGGTTTGATGCCTGTCACGACCCGCGCCCTAGAGTTAGGGCACGAGAACGTAACAACGCCCAGCCTACGCCGCAGTGCCGGCGGTAGAACGTTGTCCTAGGTCTCAATGCATCTAACAGTATAAGTCTAAATAGTTATACTCCCCGAATGGGGGTGACATAGCAGATACAAACTCAATCACATCTAAGGTAGAGCATGATAAGGATAGATAAAACATGAAATCCAAAAGAGATACAGGAGATAGAAGTCTAAGTGTCTAAGATACATAAACCCAGAAATACATCTCAAAACTCAAATACAGATACAGTAATCCACAAAGTAAATACAACTCCAGACAAAATAAAATAACTACCTAAACAACCTCTAATGTGTCTCCTCTAGGCTAGCAGGCACCTCCAGGCTATCTGTAAAATTTATCAACAGGTCCAGTCAGGACTGGAGCGAGTACAATACATCTCAACAGAACATAGCAGGTTAGAAAATATAAACACGCAGTAGAGTAAAATACAGGATCTGAGAAAATACAGTATGTAAACAGGGAGAGAGACTGTAATAGAAAAATTACTATAAATAGAGAACTAACAGTGGCTAGTGAGTCAGAGTACGAGATAGCACATGTGAACAGGACAGATTTGCACATGATCTACACTAAAGAGTTTGCACATGATCTACACTACAATGGAATTGTTCACACGACTACTAGCACTCCCCCGTTTTCCCCAATCAATACACAAGGATCTAAACAAGTTATGTTATTGTACATGATATCACATGGGGGCCCATATAGGGTGCACATGATAGTATACATGAAGGCTCTGTGAACATGAGAGTACAAGATTCACAAGAGTGTACATGTATGGTGAAAGCACATGAGTACATGATGAAAGTGAAACGCACATGACACAATGTACCCGATGCTCTCGAGGGGGATAACATCGCATGAAGAGATCCATATAGTACTAATCCGTGATAATGTCGTGACAGCATCAAGTATAGTAATCTAAAGCAGGAATATAATTCCAAGCAGGATATGAAATGATCAGAGAATGTACTCGCCTCGATAACCTGAACAGCTGATAAGTATAGGGGTCCCACTGAAGCCACAGAGTCCTATTTAAAGCAACACAGGTTACAAGGTGTTCAAGTTGAAAATAAATGAATCTCTATAATCAATCTACATATTCTAGGTTCTTCTAAGTCAAAACAACTCTAGGTCGACTCCGGTCAATAATCTAGTCAAACTAGGTCAAGTGTTGACTTACAGTTGACTTTGGGTCAACTGGTCAACTCTGGTCAAACAGGGTCAATTCTACTCTAATATAAAGTGTACTTCGTTATTTGTACGTCGAAACTTACGACACGCAAATCGAGATAAGAAGATTATCGGTAAGGTTGATAATCTTATTATAGTGATCCACGTGTCCAACTTGTCAATTTCAGCGATGTGAGATCACTGGAATTGGCTGATCTCAGTTTCGTTGTACTAATCCCGAAATACGAACATTATATGAATTAATTATTAATTAATTATAAAAAGGTTAAACTCAGAGAAATTATCAACAAACATTGTCAGACGATGAAATGAACATCGCCAACGTGTCCAGAAAGGTCAAATTAGCTAGGATAGCCTACCCAACGGTCCAATTTGGACACAAGGGCAAAAAGGTAATTTTGGGTCAAAACGGTGTCCGTGTCGGAGCCGTTTTGTACCGAAAAACGTGCAAAAAAATAAGTCAATAAAATATAACAAATTATATATTCACGAAACCAGAATGTCGATACGAACCCAACGGTATCTCCAGAATTGGATTCCGTTGACCCGATCTTAATTTGGCCCGTTGATCAGAACTTGGAATTCCAGTTTGCACGAAAATGCGTGCCGGAGCCAAAGTTCTCAAAACTCAGCAAACTACCTGTCAACGAGTCAAGAATGATGATACGAACTCAACGGTATCTCCGGAATTGGATTCCGATGAGCCGATCTCAAAATGACCCGTTGGCCCGGATATTGGTATCCGACTTGCACCGAAATGCGTGCCAGACCCAATGTCCACCAAAACCTAGCAAATTATATGTCAACGAGTCCAGAATGACGATACAAACTCAACGGTATATCCGGAATTGGATTCCGATGAGCCGGCGTCAAAAAGTCCCGTTGACCCAGAAAGTGGGACCCGCTTTGCACCGAAAAACGTACCCGGGCCCACGTTCTCCAAATCTAACAAATTTTATATGAAAACATGCCAGAACGACGCCATAAGTCTAATGGTGGTGTCAGAAATGAAATCTGGAGTCCCGTGTTCAAAATAGAATTTTACAAGTTGGAAATTACGAATTCGGACGACCAACTTTGGCGTCGAATTCAACCAATCAAACAAGCTCACAATGAAACGAAACTGGAGGGGTAGCAAGAGGGTTATACCAGCTTCGCACCGGAACTAGTAGCATGCCAAATGGAGCTGCGGTGGAGGAGATACAAGCTGACGAAGTTGGCCCCGCGAAACTGTCCAAATTTAATACAATTTAAACGGTCAACTTGGTGGCCGGTTTTCATGTGTCAAACGATAAAATTAACGGACGAAAATTGACAGAAGTGAAGGTGGATATACCGAGATTGCGATAGAGCAAAGAAATCGCCGATCCAACGGTCGGATCGCCGGGAAAATGTGCGCGAAGTTGCTGCGACGAAGCGCCAAAATGAACTCGATCCCGCGCGCGTCACGACGGGACGTCATGCAAAACGCACGAATCGCCTCGACGGCGCGTCCCGGAGGACGTTGGTCGCCAGGGGACTGCTCGACAGAGCTTGGCGCACGGCCAGGGGGCCACGGCGGCCCGCACGGCGACGCGGCGGCGCACGACGGCGGCCCGCGCGCGCGTGCGTGCGCGCCTGTGCGCTGTGAACCGCTGCTGTCGCGCGATGGGGAGGCTGCGCCCTAGCCCGGCGAGGCAGGGCGGCGGGGAAGGCTCGCCTAGCCACGGCGACGCAAGGGGGTGCGGCCAACTAGTGGTGGAGGAGACTGGATGGCGATGGTGGTGGTCGCGGCGGTTGGAGTTGATGGTGGTGCTCGGAAATGAAATGAAGGAGGAGGAGGAGGAGGAGATGGCCGTCGGGGTGGTCGGAGCCAGGGAGGCTGTGGTCGAGGAAAGGAGCTGTGGTGAGGAGAAAGGTCGGGGAAGGAGCTGTTGGTTGCATGGTTTTTGTGTGTGAGTTGATTGTGTGTAGAATAATTTAAGGGGAGAGAGAAAGAGAGGATAAGAGAGAGAGATGAAAAAGTGTCCTCCTAAATTTTAGGGCCGGCACAATGTAGCTGTGGGGGATTTGTAAGTGTGAGGGAAAATAAATGGTGAGGATTAGATTAGATAATCCAATGGCTAGGATTAGATTAGGAGAAAATGGCCAATTCTATGGAAATTAAATAATTAGAAATTCCCAATAAATATAAAAAAATATGTAGGGGAGTACCTGATATTTTTTTGGGCAAGAATTATGAGGGTGTCATGATGGAGGGCAACACAAGGCTGGACTGGACTCGGTAGAGCCGGATTGGATCAAAACTGGACATTGAGCAAAAATCGAATTAAAATTAGACGTTGATGATCATGAGTGAATAAGTAGCACATGGGAATTCCAATAAATGGGACACAAGTGGCGGACGGATAGTAGGCTCAATGTGGGCCATGTCCATAGTTGGGGCGGACAGGTTTTGGTCGACAGGGGACCCACAAATCAAGTTGGAAGATGAATGTGACGCCGTGGAGTGAAATAAAATCGGGTCACGTGTCGAGAAAGTTGTGCGAATCAAATGGAGCACAAAATGACGTGTCTGAGTGGGACACGAAGGTCATGGGTGACGAGCGTCTCGAGTAGATCAAGCATGAGAGGTTGGTTTCAAGAAACTGTCTGGTCTTGCGCTCCCAAATTAAAAGTCATGGTAACGCGCTGAAAATGATCAAGGAAAAGAGTGGGAAAATAAATAACAATCAAATGTTCTAAATCGACCCGAAGTTCAGCGAAGCAGAAATAGTACAAAGGAATAAGTTTGGATGGGATACTATATACCGTCATGAAGGTAATCATGTCCACTCCAAAACTCGTGAAGAAGATTTTCAGAGTTGAACATCCCTGACACTCCAATTATCAAAGGCATGGGAAAGTACACCTAAGGAAAAATATAGAATAAATTATTTATCAAACCAATCAATCAGAAAATAAAATAAAATAAAATGAAAAAAATTAGCCCGAAATTCAGGGTGCTCACATCCTACCCACCTTATAAAAATTTCGTCCTCGAAATTAAAATGTCCATACTCCCTCTAGGTCAAACCCCCACGATAAAAGTCCCAGAACTTAAATACAACATACCATCAAAAAGCACAACGTCCAGGGTTATGGCATACGGTGGTAGTGAAAGTCTCATCTAGGTATACTAGTCATACTAACCAAGGCGGTCATCGGGTATCCAAACACACAAGCAATCCAGGGTGCTAAAATAGAAAGATACAGAAACTACAACCATCAAAACTATAAGGTTGTCTACCACCCCATATGAAAACTGGTACTCATAAAAAAATAAAGGAAGGTAACTACCAATCATCTGAAAAAAAGTACTATCCCAAGAAAATCAAAATCACAAGTTGAAGAATTGAAAGTCACTTGCATTGAAATCCAATCACAATATATATACAGAGAGAGCGTTAGAGAGGGAAAACTAGCATCATGTGTATGGGGACATGTTCATACGGTTAGATAGTAGACGTGTGTGTACGTGAGTATACATGAAAGTGTATATGAGAAATTGGGTTTTAAAACAACGGCTATCAAGTTACACTCATCATGGCATATTGGTTAAACAATCCACAACACGCAACACGCAACTTATTTAATCATAACATGCATAGCTAACCATATATATATAAAAAGGTAGAGACTTAGCTATGTATTTATATATATTATAACATGTATGCATAAACTCTATATATATCCTTATAGATATATAATCATAACATAGAGGGGAAGGGTAAGGTTAAATGACAGTATATACTATGTTAGAGTGTGTGTGTGTGTGTCCTTGTACAGGGTTATAGCTTAGTATTAAAAAGTTAAACCAGGTTTTAGTTCAGCATTTACATACAAATCTGAAATGAGCTAACATTTTAACAAGTGTAATATTAACATAATGCAATTTCAAAATTTAGGGGTTTTGAAACATCACGACTAATCTCAATGCTCCCAATACATCCTAACATGATGGAAATGAGACCCTAACATACTATCAATACGTTTATCTACGCATACAGTCAATATTACATGTTAAATCTGAAATCGAACTAAACATTTGAAATCAATGTAAAAATGTTAACATGTAACTAGTTTTCAAGATTTTAGAGAAATTTGAACATTAAAACCAACTCAATGTTTATCACAAACTATCATGTAAGAATATGAAACCTAACATTATATCCCTACATACAACAATGTATACAGCTTTAAATATTATATTAAAGAAAATAAAACAGCAATTTAAACTAAACATTTGGAATTCAGTACTAAGGGTTAATATGTACACAGTCTTAAATTTGACAAATTTAAACACAAATTTTCAACCAAAATTCTTTTGAATTGAAACCCTACGTATAACATACATGTGCAGTGATGTAAACCTAAATAATAACATGAAATTTATATTTAAATTACGAATTTAACATGGAAAAGCAGAGAACCAGAAATATTGGTTATGAAAATTTGGACATCAACAACATATCAATATGTATCTAGATATATGGAAAAATCAAGTGTAGCATGCATACGTGTTAGGCAAAGTGTCTGTTATATAAATATACTCATATATTCTCATGTCCCAAAAAAAAAATTAATTCTACGTTAAGACTAACATTTAGATCCCTACCAAGATTACAAGCAGGTGATTGACGTAATCAAGACAGCTTTATTATTATCTAATACAAGAAAAATAGCAAGAAAGAATAACGATAAAATCTGTTTTGCTTATCTGTTTAAAGAAGGAACCATTTGAAATCCAGAGTTAAAATATCAAATCCAAGATAAAGTTTAGCAAAATCATCGATTCATTGTATTATGAAAAACTCATAGCAAGAAATTACACAAGGTTTATAAAACCAACTAAACTTACTCCTGAGTTAAATAATAGAAAACTAGACAAACAAACAAATAATAATTCCTTTTTTTTGAATGACTGAACAAAAGTAGAGAAAATATGTTCAAAAATATTTAAGGTGCAATCTGATAATCATATGCGTCTATCCCAAATCATGGTACTCTAAATCCTCGTCATACTAGTAAGCAAGGCTACGATAATCACAGAGCCCTTGACTTATGCACATATCTCTAGAATCATGGTATTTAATATTTTTGCGGTGCCGCTAGCTTGGCTGCGAAAACCTTAAATTTCTACACTCGAGAAATATATCCAGAGTCAGACTATATGTCCTCACCATGCTGGCTAATGTAACTATAGAAGACTAGATTCCATAACATAGATGACCTAGCCCATATAATTTCATCTTGCCAAAAATTAAATTAATCAATAATGAATACTCAAAATCAAATCAAATTTATTAACAAACATCAAAATTCAAAAATGAACAAATCCATCAAAATACAAACTCGAATCCAACAGCTATCATCAAAATTCAAAATTCGACAATCATCCATCAAAATAAATACAAACTCAAATTCAACAATAATCCATAAAAATCAAATTTAATAACAAAAGTAAAATCAAATCAAGGAAAAAAAGAGAGTTTTCAAATCGAAGTTAAATAAGATTCTCCAGGGTCGTCCCAGGAATCTCTCAAGGGTTCCTAACTGTGATTGAGTACCTTCAAAAAATATATCCTAATCCTACTGCAGGCTATAGTGGTACTCAAGTTCGAATACCACTACATAAACTCGACCTGCATGGGCCACCACTAGAAACGTGTCACGACCCGCGCCCTAGAGTTAGGGCACGAGAATGTAACAATGCCCAGCCTACGCCGCAGTGTCGGCGGTAGAACGCTGTCCTAGGTCTCAATGCATCTAACAATATAAGACTAAACAGTTATACTCCCCGAATGGGGGTGACATAGCAGATACAAACTCAATCACATCTAAGGTAGAGCATGATAAGGATAGATAAAACATGAAATCCAAAAGAGATACAGGAGATAGAAGTCTAAGTGTCTAAGATACATAAACCCAGAAATACATCTCAAAACTCAAATACAGATACAGTAATCCACAATGTAAAACCAGACAAAATGAAATAACTACCTAAACAACCTCTAATGTGTCTCCTCTAGGCTAGCAGGCACCTCCAGGCTATCTGTAAAATTTATCAACAGGTCCAGTTAGGACTGGAGCGAGTACAGTACATCTCAACAGAACATAGCAGGTTAGAAAATATAAACACGCAGAAGAGTAAAATACAGGATCTGAGGAAATACAATATGTAAACAGGGAGAGAGACTGTAATAGAAATATCTACTATAAATAGAGAACTAACAGTGGCTAGTGAGTCAGAGTACGAGATAGCACATGTGAATAGGACAGATTTGCACATGATCTACACTAAAGAGTTTGCACATGATCTACACTACAATGGAATTGTTCACACGACTACTAGCACTCTCCCGTTTTCCCCAATCAATACACAAGGATCTAAACAAGTTATGTTATTGTACATGATATCACATGGGGGCCCATATAGGGTGTACATGATAGTATACATGAAGGCTCTGTGAACATGAGAGTACAAGATTCACAAGAGTGTACATGTATGGTGAAAGCACAGGAGTACATGATGAAAGTGAAACGCACATGACACAATGTACCCGATGCTCCCGAGGGGGATAACATCGTATGAAGAGATCCATATAGTACTAATCCGTGATAATGTCGTGACAGCATCAAGTATAGTAATCTAAATCAGGAATATAATTTTAAGCAGGATATAAAATGATCAGAGAATGTACTCGCCTCGATAACCTGAACAGCTGATAAGTATAGGGGTCCCACTGAAGCCACAGAGTCCTATTTAAAGCAACACAGGTTACAAGGTGTTCAAGTTGAAAATAAATGAATCTCTATAATCAATCTACATATTCTAGGTTCTTCTAAGTCAAAACAACTCTAGGACGACTCCGATCAATAATCTAGTCAAACTAGGTCAAGTATTGACTTACAGTTGACTTTGGGTCAACTGATCAACTCTGGTCAAACAGGGTCAATTCTACTCTAATATAAAGTGTACTTCGTTATTTGTATGTCGAAACTTACGACAAGCAAATCGGGATAAGAAGATTATCGGTAAGGTTGATAATCTTATTATAGTGATCCACGTGTCTAACTTGTCAATTTCAGCGATATGAGATCACTGGAATTGGCTGATCTCAGTTTCGTTATACTAATCCCGAAATACGAACATTATATGAATTAATTATAAAAAGGTTAAACTCAGAGAAATTATCAACAAACATTGTCGGACGATGAAATGAACATCGCCAACGTGTCCAGAATGGTCAAATTAGCTAGGATAGCCTACTCAACGGTCCAATTTGGACACAAGGGCAAAAAGGTAATTTCGGGTCAAAACGGTGTCCGTGTTGGAGCCGTTTTGCACCGAAAAACATGCAAGAAAAAAGTCAATAAAATATAACAAATTATATGTCCATGAAACCAGAATGTCGATACGAACCCAACGGTATCTCCAGAATTGAATTCCGTTGACCCGATCTCAATTTGGCCCGTTGACCAGAACTTGGAATTCCGGTTTACACGAAAATGTGTGCCGGAGCCAAAGTTCTCAAAACTCAGCAAACTACCTGTCAACGAGTCCAGAATGATGATACGAACTCAACGGTATCTCCGGAATTGGATTCCGATGAGCCGGCGTCAAAAAGTCCCGTTGATCCAGAAAGTGGGACCCGCTTTGCACCGAAAAACGTGTCCGGGCCCACATTCTCCAAATCTAACAAATTTTATATGAAAACATGCCAGAACGACGCCACAAGTCTAATGGTGGTGTCAGAAATGAAATCTGGAGTCCCGTGTACAAAATAGAATTTTACAAGTTGGAAATTACGAATTCGGACGACCAACTTTGGCGTCGAATTCAACCAATCAAACAAGCTCACAATAAAACGAAACTGGAGGGGTAGCAAGAGGGTTATACCAGTTTCGCACCGGAACTGGTAGCACGCCAAACGGAGCTGCGGTGGAGGAGATACAAGCTGACGAAGTTGGCCCCGCGAAACTGTCCAAATTTAATACAATTTAAACGGTCAACTTGGTGGCCGGTTTTCATGTATCAAACGATAAAATTAACGGACGAAAATTGACAGGAGTGAAGGTGGATATACCGAGATTGCGACGGAGCAAAGAAATTGCCGATCCAATGGTCGGATCGCAGGGAAAACATGCGCGAAGTCGCTGCGACGGAGCGCTAAAACGAACTCGATCCCGCGCGCGTCACGACGGGACGTCGTGCAAAACGCACGAATCGCCTCGACGGCGCATCCCGGAGGACGTTGGCCGCCAGGGGACTGCTCGACATAGCTCGGAGCACGGCCAGGGGGCTACGGCGGCCCGCACGTGCGCGCCTGTGCGCTGTGAACCGCTGTTGTCGCACGATGGGGAGGCTGCGCCCTAGACCGGCGAGGCAGGGCGGTAGGGAAGGCTCGCCTAGCCACGGCGACGCAAGGGGGGCGACCAACTGGTGGTGGAGGAGACTGGATGGCGATGGTGGTGGTCGCGGCGGTTGGAGTTGATGGTGGTGCTCGGAAATGAAATGAATGAGGTGGAGGAGGAGATGGCCGTCAGGGTCGTCGACCATGGCCGACCAGGGTGGTCGGAGCCAGGGGGGCTGTGGTCGAGGAAAGGAGCTGTGGTGAGGAGGAAGGTCGGGGAAGGAGCTGTTGGTTGCATGGTTTTTGTGTGTGAGTTGTTTGTGTGTAGAATAATTTAAGGGGAGAGAGAAAGAGAGGATAAGAGAGAGAGATAAAAAAGTGTGCTCCTAAATTTTAGGGCCGGCACAATGTGGCTGTGGGGGATTTGTGAGTGTGAGGGAAAATAAATGGTGAGGATTAGATTAGATAATCCAATGGCTAGGATTAGATTAGAAGAAAATGGTCAATTCTATGGGAATTAAATAATTAGAAATTCCCAATAAATATAGAAAAATATGTAGGGGAGTACCTGATATTTTTTTGGGCAAGAATTATGAGGGTGTCATGATGGAGGGCAACACAAGGCTGGACTGGACTCGGTAGAGCCGGATTGTATCAAAACTGGACATTGAGCAAAAATCGAATTAAAATTAGACGTTGATGATCATGAGTAAATAAGTAGCACATGGGAATTCTAATAAATGGGACACAAGTGGCGGACGGATAGTAGGCTCAATGTGGGCCATGTCCATAGTTGGGACGGACAGGTTTTGGTCGACAGGGGACCCACAAATCAAGTTGGAAGATGAATGTGACGCCGTGGAGTGAAATAAAATCGGGTCACGTGTCGGGAAAGTTGTACGAATCAAATGGAGCACAAAATAACGTGTCTGAGTGGGACACGAAGGTCATGGGTGACGAGCGTCTCGAGTAGATCAAGCATGAGAGGTTGGTTTCAAGAAACTGACTGGTCTTGCACTCCCAAATTAAAAGTCATGGTAACGCGCTGAAAATGATCAAGAAAAAGAGTGGGAAAATAAATAACAATCAAATGGTCTAAACCGACCCGAAGTTCAGCGAAGCAGAAAGAGTACAAAGGAACAAGTTTGGATGGGACACTATATACCGTCATGATGGTAATCGTGTCCACTCCAAAACTCGTGAAGAAGATTTCCAGAGTTGAACATCCCTGACACTCCAATTATCAAAGGCATGGGAAAGTACACCTAAGAAAAAATACAGAATAAATTATTTATCAAACCAATCAATCAGAAAATAAAATGAAATAAAATGAAAAAAATCAGCCCAAAATTTAGGGTGCTCACAATGCCGGCCTGGCTATGGCGGAAGGGTGCAGTCGGGATGGATCGGAACGATGTTGGTGATGACGAAGGTACTGGTGGTGTGGAGGTGGAGGCTGGGTTCGGTCGAGGCCGTAGATGGAGTCGGGTAGACGGGTTAGAGCGACGACACAAGGGAGGCAGGGTGATGGTGCGGGAACGACAGGGAGGAGTAGGGGATAAGGTACGTCGTGTCGAGGGTGTTTGCTACGACGGGGATAGAGGTCCGGATATGTTGGGCCCGATTAATAATGTATTTGTATTGGTGGGGATTATAGTGGATGGGAGGCACGGACACGATGCACCATAGGGTAGAAATTGTGGTTGAAAATTCTGGAGGAGTACCTCTCCTTTTATAGGAGGTGGGAATTTCCAGTTGGATAGGGATTGGGATTTATTTAAATCCTAATATAAAATATCATAATATAATTTAAATTCCCTTTAAACTTTAAATCATTCAAATCCGAATCCAATACAAACCTCCACTGATTTAATTCAAATTCCAATAAAATCTTTTCTAAATTAAATTAGCATATTTAACCAAATATTAAAATCAACAAAATCTCAAGTATCATTTCCATATTTAATAAATATAAAAATAATTAATTTCGAAAATTAAGGATATTACTTAAATATTAAATTATAAAAATAGCTTTTGTAAATGACAAAATAGATTAATAACAAATTTCAAATTTCGCAAGTATCTAGAATATCTCTTATATAAACAAAAATTTCCAAATCAATATTTATTTTTAAATGACGAATAAAATAACTCTTTTTAAAATTAAAATATTTATCATATGTACTTTTCCTATAAAATAAAATTTATAAAAAATGTTTTTCTAAATATGTGCCTCGACGCATATTCGCACTCGTCGAGCAAATACGAAATGCAATCTTGCTCGCCACGCAAAAATGTGAACTTGTATGCGACGTACGAAGTACAAAATAAATACAAACATATATTTTAAATAAATAAAAAAAATCGTAGTAGAAAATTAGGGGCTTACATCCTACCCAACTTAAAAGAATTTCTTCCTCGAAATTTAGGGATATATAGAATAGGTAGGGTCGAGAGGATAGAAAGAATATTATTCGAACGAAAGTACGAAATCTTCTTTAGACGAGAATGCAAAAATATTCGACGGGATGGTGAGCGACATTTCAATGGCATCATTTGATCGACTAGAACAAAATTTCGGTGGTTTTAGATTATGATCATGAATATGACAACCAATCGATGACTAAGCTTGATCAACCCTAACATTAACCTTAAAAAGGGCAACCTCATAAGCAGGTAATAAACTCCTTAATCAATATTCGTGTAATCTCTTTTATCATGAATCGTTCTTTCCATTAATTTCTTTCGTACCACGTCCCGTTACCAAAAATCAATATGATTATAATTGTATTCTCACTTCCTCTATCTCGTCATAAAATAGTTCTCAAATTTGAATCCCATAATCTCCATTATACCAGCTCACTTATATATATCTTTCCAAGTTATGATTTCTTCTAAAATTAAAATTCCAAAACTTTCAACCAATTTGGCCCAAGTAAAGTTAAAATCTTCTTTCTACAATTTGTATTATTGGTTAATGTACGATGCATCCATAGGTATCAATAAAAAAGTTTGTCTTCAATGATAATTCTCGAAAACTAACAGTATACCATCATAACTCAATCTTCTATCCTCATAATTGAAAATTTCTAAAATACTTATTAGTCTCTCTCTCGAAATTTTAATTTCAACAATCTCATCTTTTGATGGTAGAAATGAAACTTATCTTAACTTCATATTCATAATCATCTTAGAACTTAATCAAAAATGTAAGGGTCTCTTTCTTCAACAATTGGTCATCCTTGAAAGCTAATATCATCATAGCACTATGTGTTATCAAAGGCACCGTCAAAAATTTATCTTTATCGAAAATTTGCATCCTTAAATTTTATAAATTTGGTTCTTAAACTAACAACAATTTAGACGATTCTTCACTCGATATATTGTTACCTCGAAACAAATTTGAAATTCGCGAAGTCTATCTATCCTTGAGTGTTTCGTCAAAACATAATATATCATTCCTTACTTCATTGATTCGGATTTATTGCACATTTCCATTTATTTCCCACCTATAACTCATAATCTCGTAATTATCTTAACCAACTACATTATTTATCCATGTTGTGGGGTTCTCCAATCTAGCTTCTACTAACTCAAGATTGTCATGATCAAATTTTATTTCGCATAAGGAAATCATACAAGGAACAAGGTTGCATAAATAATGGAGAAATCATAGTAAAATATGAGTAAGCAATTTTAATTGGAAAGAAGAAAAGTAAGTGTTGCTAATATTGCATGATGAGTAAAAGGTGTTATGGGTTTAAGTAAATCAAGATAATACAATAAAATAAAATGACAAGGGTTAAGCAGTCAAGATAAAATGCAAAGTTAAGCATTTAAGGGATTTAATAGATCGCAATCGGGCCGAAGATTTGAGTCGAGATTGAGTCCAAGTATATCGGTGCCATGGTATAGGTTATGGTTGAGTCTTTATGGCCCGAAAGCCGTACCATAAAATAGAGTACAAGGAGACGTATTTTAGTGGGTCATGATATACCTACACGAAGGTGAGCTCGCCTAGGTCTTGCATATGAAATTGGTTGAAAGGAAATGTCTAGTGTTGTGCTCCAAATATTAAAGTCACGATAGGGAACGCCGAATAATCAAAATAGAAAGTGGGTTTTCATAAGGTACTAATTAATGCACAAAATGAAGGTTAAAGCACAAATAAAGATAATTAAGAATCTCGTAGGTCAAGGCTAAATAAGCTAGAGAGACAATTTCTAGAAAAAGTTCATAGATAAGGGTATGGTCAAGGGGATGGTTCTAATCATTTCTAGTTTCAAACAATTAGATGGTCATGAATAATGATCTAGATTTGAGGGAAGGTCGAGTAAGTCAAAGATATGTTCATCGTTTTGGTCGATGACTAACTATACTTGTGTATATGCAATATCATAGTCATAGGTGGCATGGCAATCTAATGTGGAATACTTCTATCTCACTAGGGTGACCTTACTTGCTTCTTAGTCCTCTACCAATATATGATTTAATCTAAGATTTCAAGTTCTTCGAAAACTTCTAAATAAAATTTTCAAGATACTCTGCTAAAACTTTAATTATCTTAGACTGTCAACTTTAATCAAAATATAATTTCTAGTCAATCTCAAAACAAACCTTGTATCTCGCAAATCGAATATTAGTTACTTTTTTTTTCCAAAATCTTAAACTCAACATTTAAATACTTTTATCAGCCGAAATTCATACTACAAAATGAAACATTTAAATAACTCCCGAATCTAACTCTATATCCTTCTAATGTGTATATCTAGCTTCCAATATGTCACAACTACTCTTCAAAATAATTTTTTTTTACCAAAATTTAAATATCCATAATCAAGGCTTTTAAAATCGAAATCTAAATAACTTTATATATCATTGCAAATGACCTCTAGCCTAGTGGTTAAGAGAGATGCATGCGGCCCAAGTGGTCGGGAGTTCGAGCCTCAGTGGAGGCGAGTTCGCCACAAGTACCCATAGCTTCAAAAAAAAACTTTATATATCATAGATCATATGAGCAAATTTTAAATATTTTTTTCTTCAAGTCGATTTCATATCTTCCAAAAATATTTCAAACAATTTTTTTTTTACCATTATCTCTTCAAGCTCAAAATTAAATACTTATAATTCATAAATCGTAGAGTCAATTTAAAAAACCTCAAGCTCTCTAATAAACCGTAAATCATAAACCCTTCATATTCTCTAGTCGTAACAAAATCATAACTTATAATTTAAAATACTTTAATAAATTCGAGATAAATTTTAACATATTCAATCCAAACTTGAACTTAATCGTAAATCATGTGTCACAATTTAAAGATGTTTTCCAAATTGGTTTCATATCCCAATAAATCATAAACTATTTCACAATTTCAAAAAATCATAAATCATAACTTGTTTTCTCGATCTAATTATTCTCTTGTATATACCACCATGTAATAGCAAAATAAAATTCCAACTATCCTTTGGAGGCGGTAATATGCTACTACCCAACTTGAAATTAACTAATCCTAAAAATCATATTTCTAGGAAAATAAATGCCTTTATAGTTCAAATAAAATCTCCATGCATATTAATTGTCAATGCAATCCATCTAGCCATGTGTTTAACATATGGCATATACTAGTGTAGTCATCTTACTAAACACGAAACTAAGAATTTACGGTAGAAGGAGTCAAGCAGGATACAAATCAAGGAGGTCGAACGAGAGTTCGGAATTTGAAGTCAAGAAAGGATGTCAAGTAGGTGGATGAGATTCTAAACTCTAATCCTATATTGCAGGTCCGTTTGGTTCAATCATGTAACCGAAACGACAAACTAGACCTGTATGGGCCACCACAAAAACATGTAATGCTCCAGTCCCAAAATACGTAGGACTAAAATGTAATCATGCTAGCTGTATACATACAAAGTATATAGACCCTCGTATATACATAAGCTGTAAAATACAGTAACCAAGGTACTAAATCTCATCCACAAAGATAAATATGATATAAAAGCAACTTTGAATTTGTCATGTATACAATCGTTGGACGGAGACAAATCCACTACCAACAAGTAAGAAAAAATACATGAAAAATACAATGAGTTTGGCGGGCGAAGCGAAGACGATCAAAGCGTAATCATCCTCGGAGAGATAGTGACGATCATGGCCACGGCTAGAACACCTGCGAAACACAAGAACACCAACCTGACGAGATAACCAGGTCCCCAGAGGGACATAACAAGATACATCAACATGCCATATAATACTGAATATAAAATATGCCACAATCAAAGAAAGTGACAAGACACTATAAGGTAATCTAACCAAACTAAAGTGAACATGCAGTGAGAACAAACCTTTCGTCGCATGAGCCCTGGCTGTAATGGGATCTGGTATAGTCCCCACTTCGGCACCAGTGACCGAGAGTATGACGTTCAAAAACGACAGTGGCCAACCTGAGAGACTCATACCCGTATCTCCAGCGGAGCTTTCGGGTTATAGGAAAAGTGCAATCGAAGCCCATACGACAAGGAAATGTTCTCCCCACCCAATGTACCTATCATGTCGCATCCACGACCATGTGACACTACTAACCGTCAAGTCTTCTAACACACAACTATTGACAGTTAGACCTAACGCACGTCCTGTACGCATCGGTGATCAGCCAACACGCAAGTCCGTAGACTATATGCTACTCATAACTCACACATTTCGTGGCACAACAGTGTCAAAGTCTATGCAATGCACTAAGCTAGTGGCAGTCCCTTAACTCTAAGTCCATATGCAATCAAAGGGTAAATAACAAGGTACAGATAATATCACTGAGCAGGCAGTAATCAAGAACTAGAATTAAATGAACATTGATATGTAATAAAATGCAACTAAAAATAAACAGTATAATGGCAAGGTATCTTGCCTGGTGTGGTGTGATGATCCGACAAGTCCTGATTGTCCAATAGCCATGTTCGAGAAGTTGAGGCCTGAAGTCGCGAGAAAAATAGGATTATGGAATCGGTCACGAGTAAGGTGGACAGATAGTGGGAATTTGAAGAAAAAGTATTTATACTATCTTAGAAAAATATCCATAATACTTGAAAATATATTTTTATTATAAAATAATTTTAGAAATCTTTATTTAAAAATAATTTATATATATCGCAATTTTTGAAACTATATTTTGTTTCATGAATCAAAACATTTACAGATAATACCTTAAAAATCATTTGAATCGAGTAAAAGTATTACGTTACTATTTAGATCAAAATAGAATATAATTTTGCTTTGAAATCAGGTTTGGAATTAGGGTCAAGCCCAGTGTCTTATTTTGATAGTAAAATATTTATCTCAAATACTAATAGTATACCTTCTTATAAAAGTACAACTATATCATCTAAGAAAAGAAAATACAATAATAACAACATTGTTAATCATTTTTTTTAAAAATATTAATATCATTATTAAGAATAAAAATGTTAGCAATAGAAATAATAATGATATAATATAATAATAACAATAATAATAATAATAATAATAATAATAATAATAATAATAAATGATATTATTAATACAGCACTTATGCTGTCCTCTGTTTAAAGAGAAAAGAAAATAGTATAGATAATCGGGAGAGAGAGAGAGAAATAGGAAGAGGGGGCGAAGGTGTGCGCTCACCTGAGAGCTTGGCGGCGCAGGGCTGAGGTCGGTGGCGTGCGGAAGGAGGCGGCGGACCGGGATGGCCACCGGAGATGGGTGGAGGTGCGTCGATGCCCGTGAAACCACGGCGGAGGCGGTCGGACGGACCGAGGCGGCGTCGGGGGCTCGTTCCGGTGCTGGAGCGGCGCACGGCGGAGTCGGGGGATCGGTGACCGGCGGTGGCACGGTGGGTTCGTGGAGGTGGACCCACCAGATGTGGATGGCGCCGGTGGTGCGCAGGCGGGGGTTGGGAAAAGTGAGTTTTTTCGGCGGGCGAGCAGCGTCGGTCCTCCATCGGCGTGCTCGATGACGGCGGTCGAGGCTCAAGAAGGCGGCGGGAACCAGCGGGCAGGGCGCGGTTCAGGCACGGCGATGGGGGTTTTCGGCGTGCTTCGGAGGGCGGAGGTGGCAAATCGGACGGGCGGCTCGTCCGTCGGAGAGTGGCAGTCGTCCCGGCGGTGGAAGACGCCCGAGACGGCGCTGGAGGTGGCGCAGTCGCTCGTGGCGGAGGACACCTGTGCGCACGGTGGGAGGTGATGGTGGCCGCGACAGTGGCGGAGGTGATTTCTACTTTTTCTTTTTTCTTTTGTCGTGGATTATGGTCGAGGGTTGCGGATTTCCGACGGTTTGATGCCGGCCTGGCTATGGCGGAAGGGTACTGTCGGGATGGATCAGAACGATGATGGTGATGACGGAGGTACTGGTGGTATGGAGGCTGGGTTCGGCCGAGGCCGTAGATGGAGTCGGGTAGACGGGTTAGAGCGGCGACACAAGGGAGGCAAGGTGATGGTGCGGCAACGACATGGAGGAGTAGGGTATAGGGTACGTCGTGTCGAGGGTGTTTGACACGACGGGGATAGAGGTCCGGATCTGTCGGGCCCGATTAATAATGTATTTGTATTGGTAGGGATTATAGTGGATGGGAGGCACGAACACGATGCACCATGGGGTAGAAATTATGGTTAAAAATTCTGGAGGAGTACCTCTCCTTTTATAGGAGGTGGGAATTCCCAGTTGGATAGGGATTGGGATTTATTTAAATTCCAACAGAAAATATCATAATATAAATTAAATTCGCTTTAAACTTTAAATCATTCAAATCCGAATCCAATACAAACCTCCACTGATTTAATTCAAATTCCAATGAAATCTTTTCTAAATTAAATTAGCATATTTAACCAAATATTAAAATCAACAAAATCTCAAGTATCATTTCCATATTTAATAAATATAAAAATAATTAATTTCGAAAATTAAGGATATTACTTAAATATTAAATTATAAAAATAGCTTTTGTAAATGACAAAATAGATTAATAACCAAATTTCAAATTTCGCAAGTATCTAGAATATCTCTTATATAAACAAAAATTTTCAAATCAATATTTATTTTTAAATGACGAATAAAATAACTCTTTTTGAAATTAAAATATTTATCATATGTACTTTTCCTATAAAATAAAATTTATAAAAAATGGTTTTCTAAATATGTACCTCGACGCATATTCGCACTCGTCGAGCAAATACGAAATGCAATCTCGCTCGCCACGCAAAAATACGAACTTGTATGCAACGTACGAAGTACAAAATAAATACAAACATATATTTTAAATAAATAAAAAAAATTGTAGTAGAAAATTAGGGGGCTTACACATTCGCTACATACCGTATCCTTCTTGAAGACAATGTCCGGTAAGTTTGTACCAATTTTTTCGTGGATAATCTTAAAATTGTGTCCATGTTTGCATGTCCGAGTCTCATGTGCATAGTTGACTCTTATTGTTCTTGGCGAGTAAGCATATACCTGCATTGTTAGCATCTTCCAACAAATAGAAAATATATATGTTGTCTTCCCTAATACCTTTAAAGATAGTACTATCAATTGAGTTATCAACTATAGTATATTTGTCTTTGACAAAGTTAATACCATAACCATGGTCAGCTAAATGGCTTATGCTGAGTAGGTTATGTTTTAGCTCAGTTACTAGATAGACATCTTTAATCACAGGATAAGGAGCTTTACCAATGTTGCTGATACCAACTATATATCATTTTAAGTTGTTACCGAAGGAGACGTACCTTCTTTCTTCTTTGATAGTGTTGCGAATAGAGAAGCATCACCGGTCATGTGCCGTGAGCAACCGTTGTCGAGGATCCACTTGCTCCTATCATAAGTAGGGTATTCCACCTACAAAGGAGTTTGCAGATAAAACTTTTGGTACCCATTTTTTGTAGGGTTCGGATATGTTAGTCTTTGGTATCCATGCACATACATTTAAATCAACTAATTTTCTTACTCCACATGCATGTGAGATATGACCAATGGTGCCACAATAGTGACATCTAACATGCTGAGTGTTAGGTGCAGTATGTTGTGCATGATTGGTAGGTCTTGGTGTTCTGGTTGGATACTTGTAGTAGAATGCATGTCGGTTAGTCTTCTTGGACAAATGTTTGGCTATGTTTGGTCTGACATTATTGGGTTTAACAATATTGGTTTTGACCGTGTTTCGATATTTTGGTAATTGACACGTATCAGGGTAGGAAGCAGCAAGTTCATACTATTTTTCTAACCTAATTTCCAACTTTTTGGAGATGTCATAAATTGTGTTATAGTCAGCTGTGAGTACATAAATTCTGACTAGTGCACTGTGATTGCTCTTCTTCTCTTTGAGTAAATCTTTCTCAAGTTTAGCAATGGTCTTGTCTTTTTCTTCGGATAAACATGTAGTCTCGTGTAGTTGCAGTTTGACAGAAGAAACCTCACCAGTCTCACTAGAATTTTTATTATTTCTAACCTCGGCTAATAAGTCGATAAGTCTTTCTATTTCACCTTTGTACTCTTTGAGTAGCTTCTTAGAGTTTTGGTATTTGCCAAGCAGTTTTCTGTGGTCATCTAAAAGGTCACTAAAAGCTTCACCTAACTGGTCAAAGGTAAAATCATCATATGTATCAAACAGGGATTTGAGTTAACCTGATCAAATGCCATCAAGCATACATTTACAGCGTCGTCTGATTATTCATCTTCTGAATCGTTGGCTTCGCTTTTATGCCAAATGCTTGTGTTGGTATATCTTCTGGAAGTATATTTCTTCAAGTATCTCTTTTCATACTTGTTGCCTTTTCTGGTTGATGATGATGTCGTCGGACAGTCCTTCTTGATGTGTTATTTCTTCTTGCAATCGTAGCAGATTGGATCTTCTTCATTGTTGTTGTTGTTGCTGCCATTGTGTTCCTTCGTTCTTCGGTTGAAACTTATGAACTTCTTGAACTTCTTCACTATGAGAGCTTGATCCTCAGTGTCGGAGTCACTGTCGTCAGAATTTTCTTCGATAATTCTTCGTTGTTGAGCTTTGAAGGCGACTGATTTTTCCTTCGATGCAGTGTCTTCAAAGTCTTGAAGTTCTAGCTCGTGAGTGAGTAGCTTTCCCATGAGCGTTTCAAGAGACATAGTAGTGAGGTCGTTTCCTTCAACGATCATCGTAGCATTCAGAATCCAGTTCTTTGTGAGAGCTCGCAGCACCTTGCGAATCTTCTCATGGTTATTGTATTCCTTGCCTAAGGAGGACAAATGATGTACAATATCCAGAAATCTTGTGAACATTTGTGTAACGGACTCGTTCGGCTTCATCTTGAATGTCTCATACTCTTGAATAAGTCTACTGATCTTGGACTCCTTGACTTGTGTCGTGCCTTCATGAGTGACTTCGAAAAGTTTCCATACTCATAAGATGTTGTGCCTGTAGACACCCTGTGTAAAATTCCTAAATTTCTACTATATTTTTAGTACTGATTTTTTTTTGTATTTGTACGTCGCATAGTCATATTGTACGTCGTGCGGGAATTTGCATTTTTCGTATTTACTCGTCGAGTGCAAATATGTGCGAGGTACATATTTTTAGAAAAAATGATTTTAATTTTTATTATCGGTGATGGTTTAAAAATAATATATATAATAATTATTTTTATTAAAAGTTGTAAAAAGTATCTATCGAGGTTGCTAAACTTATTATTTTAATTATTTATAAAAGACTATCTTATTTTAATAGTGGTAAATTAGAAAAACTAGATTTATATGAAAATTCTACTCGTGCAAAGCACATAAAAATTATTTCAAGCATATTTTCAAAATTAATTTTATTATTTATAATAAATTATTTGGCAAAAAGGAATTTTTAATATTTAAATATTTATGTTTATTTTTGAAATGGTTTTATCAAAATTTATCGAAAAAGTATTCTAAAGATATACCATATTGTTTGCCATAAAAAATCAAAGACAGGTATTGTAGAACACTGAAATTGATTGCAAACTCGCTTGTACAAAAGAAAGCCTAGAAAGAAATCCTAGGAAACAATTTAAGTACAATTGTTTAGTTTTGATTCTGGGGGGTGACGGTGGAGGCTCGGAAAAGTGGTATCAACTCTGCCTTACTCTGTGGACTATATGATACAGTCTCTAGCTCACAAAGAAATTGCTTTTCTCTTGAAGGTTGCCAGCCTTGGATTGCCAACCATCTTGCAGGGTGTGGCACCCTGCTATTTATAGGGATTTTGGAATGAAGGATATTTTAAGCCGTATTGATGACCACGTGGCAAATCCCCGGGCCACATGGTCGTAATCATGCCTCTAGACTCGGTCTGTGACTGATAGCTGGAGATTTATTAGGATTTATTGTGATTTTTTGTTGAGCAGTTGAGACCTGGTCAATTTGTCACGTGCATGAACTAATCTTCTATGGCGATCCGCATGAAGAATGTCCCCTGGCCGAGTCACATGAGGAATGTCTCATGGCTGAGCCTCATGAAAGAATGTCTCATGATCGAGCCGTATGAAGGAATGTCTCATGACCGAGCCGCATGAAGGACATATCATGACCGAGCTGCATGAGAGAATATCTCATGACCGAGCCGCATGACCGAGCCGTATGAAGAACGTCTCATGACCGATCTGCATGAGGAATGTCTCATGACCGAGCTGCATAAGGAATGTCTTCTAACCGAGCCGCATGATGCAATCTCATGACTGAGCCACATGAGGAATATTTCATGACTAAACTACATAAAGGATATCTTCTGGCTGGATGGGTATGGGGGCCCTAGGAGAAGGTGTTATGCCGAATGTCACGATTTTGAGAGAGTTTCGTTTGTCTCCCTCTTGACTGATCTCCTTGTTCGAAGAAGATTTGACGGTGGACTCCTTCAGAAGATTGTGATACGCTTGACTGGGACATCTGAGTAATACATCTAGTTGAGAGCAGGCCCTTACAACGTCTTCAATTGGCATCATATTTTTGAGATAATATTGGAAAGGCACAGTAGGTCACAGTCACTAGAACATAAACTGCCTTGATAGTGGAGCCATTGTCTTGTGATAGCGGCAGTTGATGATGGCTTGGGTGCAGTGATGTTCTGGAAAGGGCTCATCGCACGCCAAGGTTGCTTCTCTCTTCTTGTACTTGTGAATGACCACCTCTTGCAAGTTGCTAGCAGATTGATCTACCTTCGTATCCGTTTTATGGGCCCGTGTATCCCGAGCGCCCGGGTGCATAGGTATCATATTTGCTCCCTGATCTGAGGCTAGTAAAAGCACTTGCTCTCGATCGTTGTAAGAAAACTTTTGGGACCATCATATTTGCTTCCTGATCATCGGCCAGTAAAGCACTGCGCTCGATCGTTGTAGGGAGACTTTCGGGACCATCATATTTGCTCGCTCCCTAATCTGAGGCTAGTAAAGTACTGTGCTCGATTGTTATAGGAAGACTTCTGAGACACACCCTGTCCATTTCGTATGTGGGATTGGACGCGGGTGGTTCTGTATAACTTTCCATCAGGAGCCCGTATAACTGTTAACGGTGTCCGCTGACGGTCAGCAGCTTGGATAGTTGACTGGGCTTATTGAGCCCGCACTGCCCTAGACTTCTTCGACTTAGCACCCAAAGGTGCGTAGTAGGAAGAGTCCAAGTTGGAAGAAAGGAAAGAAAGTTGGTTCCCTTTTCAAATGAGGCAAGGGGGCTCTATTTATAGAATGGAGTGAGCCCTTTCTTCTTCTCCTTTTCGATGTGGGACTAAAAGCAATATTTTTTATGCTTCTACAAGACCCCTTTCAAAGTTTTCAAATTGCAAATTTGGAATACTTTGAAATAAGAAGCATGGAAAGTAGAGTTGTTTTGGGGTGGCAATCCTATCAGAGGTAGCATGGACGTGATAGATTTGGGTACTTTCGCTGGAGATTTTATGTGGACTTATCATCCTTGGCGTACCTTGGTTTTAGGTATGGATAATAAGTTAAGAGAGGGAACTATCATATTTACTCAGAGGTGGTGAGAACATGGTAAATATGGGGTTGATGGTAATGAGGACGTGGTGGAAGTGGACTCAGATGAGGATACATAGAACAACTCAGAGGTAATATGGACATGGAAGTTCTACGTAACGGGTAATGAATGCTACGGAACAATTGGGTTCCAGAAGCATATGATTGTGAAAAAGGGGTACATGTACTAGAGGACCTAATACATTATTTGTGGTTAACAGAGGGCATTTGTGGACCTATTATCCTTTTTGTGTACTGGCGGTGCGAGTACGGATAATAATTGGAGAAAAAACCAACATATTTACTCAGAGGTAATGAGGACGTGGTAAATATGGGTCTAAAGAAGAGCCTTCCTACTCAGAGGTAATGAGGACGTGGTAGGAGTGGGCCTAATGAGGATATACAAAATAACTCAGAGGTGCTATCAACGTGGAAGTTCTATGTATTGGGTGGTTTGTTTATGATGGACGGAAAAAACCACTCAGAGGTAATATGGATGTGGTAGTTTTTTTCGTTGGGGAATTTTGTGGACCTATTGCCCTTTTGTGCATCTGGAAATACGAGAAAATAGATTTGAATGATATTTTGTGGACCTACTACTCTTTGGTACAGCAGTGGTGCGAGTAATAGATTAGGATAATTTTTCTGGACTTATTACCATTTTTGTGTACTGGCGATGCGAGTATTGATAATAAGTGGGGAGGAAACCAACATATTTACTCAGAGGTAATGAGGACATGGTAGGAGTAGGCCAAATAAGGATACACAGAACAACTCAGAGGTGTTATCAACGTGGAAGTTCTATGTATTGGGTGATTTGTTTGTGATGGATGGGAAAACAACTCAGAGGTAATATGGACATGGTTGTTTTTCCCCATTGGAGAATTTTGTGGACCTATTACCTTTTTTGTGTACTGATGGTACGAGTAATAGATTTAGGATAAGTTTTGTGGAATTATTATCCTTCTGCGCACTGGTGGTGCGGGTAATAGATTAGGATAAGTTTTATGGACCTATTACCATTTTTGTGTACTGGCGATGCGAGTAATGATAATAAGTGGGGAGAAAACCAACATATTTACTCAGAGGCAATGAGGACATGATAAATATGGGTCAAAACAAAGCCTTCCTACTCAGAGGTAATAAAGACATGGTAGGAGTAGGCCAAATAGGGATACACAGAACAACTCAGAGGTGTTATCAACGTAGAAGTTCTATGTATTGGATGATTTATTTGTGATAGACGGAAAAATAACTCAGAGGTAATATGGACATGGTTGTTTTTCCCCGTTGGAGAATTTTATGGACCTATTACCCTTTTTGTGCACTGTTGGTGCGAGTAATAGATTAGGATAAGTTTTGTAGACCTATTACCCTTCTGCGCACTGGTGGTGCGGGTAATAGATTAGGATAAGTTTTATGGACCTATTATCCTTCGGTGCACTGGTGGTGCGGGTAATAGATTAGGATAAATTTTGTGGACCTATTATCCTTCTGCGCACTGTTTGTGCAGGTAATAGATTTGAAACAAAACCCAACAGAGGTGATAGGTTTTGTGGTCTTAACACCGTGTCTTTTATCCCGGGTTAGGGTACAGGTGTTGAGTCAGAAGATTATCGGTATCAGAGCTAATATGGACGTGACACACGATAATCAGGACCAAGACGTTTGCTCAGGGATAATGATGAACTGGGCAGACTCCTGTGAGGTAAAGTATTAGAGTGGGAGTTCAGAGGTACCATCGTACATGACTCGCCACTCAGGAAGATGCGATGGTTTTGATGGAGTACCAGCATGTCGTTTAGACATAGCATTTCTTCAGGAATTTGCTATAATAATGCCGGAGTTGACAGTTGTAGAGGCGATCGCCGACCGCTGCCGTAATTCAGACCTGGGGTAGCCTCTATGTCGTACCCCTGTTTTTGCATGAAGTACTTGGCCTGAGGACTATACAGGTAGAGCGATAGTCTCCCAGTATCGAGTTCAAGATCAAACTCTTGAGGCATGAGGGGTTGAGATCCTTCTTTTCGGCCAAAGATGCCTAAGACTAGAAAGTAGGCGTCTTTAATGGGAGCAAGTCGGCTTGTGGTATGGACGGTTGTCAGGGTTATCCACCTGTGACCAAGTATTTGGCGAGCTCTACGTCTTCTTCGGCTACCCCCTGCGAGCTTAGTAGTCGGGATGCTGTCTTGGGCAACTTGACCGCCAAGGGTTCAGCTTGAGGTATTGGCTTGCCTAAGAGTGTTGGATTGGCACTTGGTTGCCGGTTTGTCTTAGGAAGACGGATGACAATTGGTTTAGGAGGGGACTTTGTGTCTTCTGATTGCCTTTGAGTGGACTTTGGCAATCGGATCACCATCGGCATTACAGAGGGCTTCGTATCTTCTTGTTGCCTTTGAATGGATTTCGGCAATCGGATCACCATCGACCCCGTGATAGGTTTTGGCTCCTGGCTGGATCTTGGGAGCCGTATAACCATCGGTTCCAACTGCGTAAGTGAGACAGGAGAACCGAGTACCTCTTTATGCAAGGTTGCGACGAGGGGTGCGGCCTTACCCGGTTTACGAGCCTGGAGACGGATTCTTAAGGGTTCTTCTGGCCCTGTGATGACCTCCAGTTCATATAGACAAGCCTCCGAAGAATAGTAAGATTCAACCCCTTTGAAGGGATCGATATCGACGAATTCAGTTTTTACGAAGCCGTACTTATTGACATACTTGAAGCACTGGTGAAGGGTAGATGGCATGGTCATATAATCATGTATCCATAGACGTCCTAGGAGGATATTGTAGGAGGTGTCTACATCTATGATGTAGCAGGTGACCTCCGTCATCAGGTCACCAATCTGGCACTTCAACCGGATCTTCCCTAGAGGACAACTCCTTTCCGAATTAAAATCGCTAATGACAGAGTTGGTCGCCGCTAGCCGGTGCATAGGGATGCCAAGAAGTTAGAGCATGCTTTTCGAAATGATGCTTATTGACGAGCCGGGGTCGATATGCATCCGATCAAACTTGATGTCGCCTATGTACCCAGTGTAGTACAAGGGGCGGTCATGCAAATTAGACTTGATCAACATGTCATGCGGAGTAAATATGATGTTGGGTATTGAATCTGTGTTATCGCCGCCCTGTAGTTATGCTGGCGGGTCTTCCTCTGGAGGCTTGACCTGATCTAAGTAGGCATCGGTAATCTGGAGGGCTTCGCTTAATACGATACGAAGATCCTTGGAGAGCCTTAGGAGCTCGTATAGCGACAACTTTGCTGGCGTATTAGCCAATTGTGCTAATATGTCGAAGTTGTAAGGTCTCTCCAGTCCCTGAGGTACATCATTACGGAGTGGACTGTCGAAGCGGGTTTCCTTTGTCTTGGATTTGTCCGCCAGTGGAGGCTGAGATGGCCTTGGAATATCAGAGGAAGGCAACGTTGCCGGCCGAGGATCTTCGGTCGAACTATCCGGTGCGGGATGGACTTGTGCTCCAGAACAGGTAACAACATCTGCAGCTTCTTCAGCTTTGGCTGAAATTATGTGGCAGGCTCTAGACTTCTTGTCCTTTTTCTTGCTGGTAGGAGATGACACCCCCTGGGTAACTTCGGGCACCAAGTCTGGATGCACCCACATGATCTCTCCTCGCGATGTGGTGAAAGGTACCAATCCAGATGTTTGGCTCCGGACGGATAAAAGATTAGTAATCTCCATCGTTGCCCGAGGGACAAGTATGACCCCTCTGGAGTGCTTGTCGGAGGGAAGTCGCCAAACTGAATATACACCATGTTTGCTGCCACGGTAACCTCTTCAAAATCTATCGACAGAGCTTTGGAGTCGATAAAACTCTGAATGTACCGCTTCAATTAGAAACAATCATGAGTGGCATGGTGGACATAGCGGTAGAAGTTACATACTTTGGGTCCTTCTTTTCTGCTGCTCGAGGCCCGCGCCTTGG
This sequence comes from Iris pallida, assembly GCA_029216955.1. Taxonomy (NCBI): domain Eukaryota; kingdom Viridiplantae; phylum Streptophyta; class Magnoliopsida; order Asparagales; family Iridaceae; genus Iris; species Iris pallida. The sequence continues at coordinate 12,363,585 of JANAVB010022999.1, read as the reverse complement.
TGGAGGGAGCTAGATCCTACCCCCTTGCAAGAGCATATCGAAGATAGGTTTGACATGACTATCTTCAATTGAGTAATTAACCTTAGGCCACGGACCTTCCGCCTATTTTTGTTCGGGCTTCTGAGTCGCACCAGTGACCATGGCCTGCTTGCCCTTGTTGTCCCGGATAGTGGTGGCGCCACTATTGCTGTTACTGGAGGTGGACCCAAGACGTCTGCCTTTATCTTCTCCATCTGGGATGTGTAATCCCAACTGGCGAGCTTTTTTCAATTTCGCCTCTGCGTTGGTAGCACTTATGATGAAGGTTGTCCAATCTCTGAACTGATCGTCATCCATCCAGAGGCTAATTGCAGGGAGCAGCTTCTTCTGGCAGATTTCAATCAAGGAGCTCTTGGGATTGCCTTGGGGCAACCTCATTACAGTTTGGCGGAACCGCTCGATAAAGTTTCTTGTCAGCTCCTTCTTTCCCTGAACGACGTCCATGAGAGATAACATCGTTACATCATGCCCCACTTCATAAAATCTTTCCAGGAATATGTGTTTAAAACCATCAAAAGAGTGAATACAGTTGTCGGAAAGGTTGAGGTACCAGTCGAACGCGATCCCCTCCAATGCTCCAATGAATAGTCGTGTGAGGATGGCGTCACTATGCGGCAAGTGGTCAGTTGTGACTTAAAAATAAGTCATGTACCGACTAGCAGAGGTCTTTCCATCATAAGAATCAATATGGAACGGCTTGTACCGCGGTAGAAAAGGCACGTCTCTCCATGCAACGGGATACAACTGCCGTATTCTAAGATCCTAAGAGGAGTCTCGGGCATTGAACATCGCCCGAAGCTCCTGGACTTCCCTCCTTGCCTCTTTGGCTTCTTCTACAGCTGAAGGAACGGATGCTGCTAAGGAATCATCACCCAAAGGAGGGGCAGTCGTGTTGGAGTCCGCGTTGACTGCGGGTCCCAAGCTTGTTTGTCCAGGCGTCCTCGCTAGTTGAGTTAAGGCAAGGCGGCTTTGATCTCGTCCACGGACTTGACCAAGGACAGGAGCATGGCTTCCAGCACTTCTAGCCGTTGTCGGTCGGAAGGCGCTTCATGATCGTCGTCAGCCATAAAGACTGTTCTCACGTGGGTATATGTGGAAGGGATTGTGGCAGAGGTACTCTCTGTGCCATACCCTTGTATAGAGAAATCGTCAGGGAATCTCATAATATCATCTTCCTCTGACTCGGAAGGGGTGCTACCCCCTGTATAGGAAGCCGCATCGTCTTGGTGAGGGTGGTGGCCCTCAGGGAAATCTGGGTCTGTTGTATAGTTCTGGGGGACTTCTACCCCCTATATGTGCTCTTGGTACACTGGGATATCGCATACATTGAGAGGATTGCTACCCCCAGCTTCATCTACTCTCAAAGAGGTCGAAGGTGCACCCCCGGGTGTCGGAAGCTTCTTTTTGGATCGAGTGCCTAAATAGACACCCCTTATGGTTGATGGAAACCCCCCAGATGAGGGTCTCCTTATAATACTGGCCGAGATGACCGGGCTGGAAGAGCCTGTCTTCTTTCCTTCCTTGCAAGGAGGAACTTTTTGAGTTGAATTACAGAAGGCGAAAGGAAACTCCTTGTCCCCTGGAATTTGCACCTATTTCTTGAGTTGTTGTCGGACAGGTGCTGGCTGCTGCAGTCGCTAGAAAACTGACTGTCGATCTTCAGGTGCTGTTGATTTGTCACAGCAGCAGATGATGATGACTTGGGTGCAACGACGCCCCGAGAGGGACTCATTGCATACTGATGCTGCCGTCTTGCGTTTGTGAGTAATCACGTCACACAAGTCGGTAGGAAGCTGCTCTACATTTGTACCAAACTTGTGAACTCGGGAGTCCCGAGCGCACAGGTACTTAGGCATCATGTTTACTCCCTGATCCGTGGCTAGTAAAAGTACTTGCTCTGGATCTATAGAGGGAGACTTTGAAGACCCACCCTGTCCGTTAGCCCTGGTGGACTGAATGCGGGTGGTCCTGTACAACTTTTCGTCAGGAGCCCGTGTAACAGTCAACGGGGCCCACTGACAGTCAACAACTTGGACAGTTGACTGGGCTGGTTGGGCCCGCAATGCCCTAGACTTTTTTGACTTAGCACCCAAAGGCACGTATTAAAAGGAGTACAGATTGATACATCCTGCATCTTTAGTGAGCCGTATGGCTTCGGGCCCGCATGAGAGGCGGTCGAACACAGAGCTTCTGACAGGGCCGCATGAGAAGTCCTGTTTGAGGCCAGGATTGGTCGTCGCATGGACCATCTTTCTGCGGCTAGCGTTGGCTGCAGCATGGATCATTTTTCTGCGGCCAGAGTTGGCTGCCACATGAGTCGTCTGCCTGCGGCCAGAGTTGGCTGCCATATGGACAGACTGTCGAACTCCTCTATGCGACTTTTTCTTTGTCCGCATGGAGTTCCCTTGTGCCCCCAAAAACTCAGCATCGTAGTATTTTCCTCTGCTCATTTTGGGGACAGTAGGGTCCTCTGCGGTCGAAAGCAATGCCGCATGAGAGCCTTTGGTCACCGTCTTGGGCTACAGAAGGGGCTTCTTCGAGAACTTGGTCAGGGGCAACAGTTTTGCGCACCGATGCCTTGCGAGTCCTCTTTAGGTTGGCTCGCTTCTGAGACGGGCTGGCGCTCCCTTCAGAGAGCAATTCTTTAAAGGCTTGTTGGTCGAAGCGAAGCACAAGCATTTGTTGTGTAGAGCCGAGCTTGGACGAGTCAGATTGCATCACCAACTTCTCATCGAAAGAGAAGGATGTCCCCAGCAGAGTCGCCATCGTGTTTGCCATAAAAAATCAAAGACATGTATTGTAGAACACTGAAATTGATTGCAAACTTGCTTATACAAAAGAAAACCTAGAAAGAAATCCTAAGAAAAATCCAAGTACAATTGTTTAATTTTGATTCTGGGGGTGACGGTGGAGGCTCGAGAAAGTGCTATCAACTCTGTCTTACTCCATGGACTATCTGATGCAGTCTCTAGCTCGCGAAGAAATTGTTTTTCTCTTGAAGGTTGCCAGCCTTGGATTGCCAACCATCTTGCAGGGGTGTGGCACCCTGCTATTTATAGGGATTTCAGGATGACGGATATTTTGAGCCGCATTGATGACCACATGGCAAATCCCCGGGCCACATGGTCGTAATCATGCCTCGAGACTCGGTCTGTGACAGATAGCTGGGGATTTGTTAGGATTTGTTGTGATTTGTCATTGAGCAGTTGAGACCTGGTCAATTTGTCATGTGCATTAACTAATCTTCTGTGGCGAGCCGCATAAAGGATGTCTCCTGGCCGAGCCGTATAAGGAATGTCTCATGGCTGAGCCTCATGAAAGAATGTCTCATGATCGAGCCGTATGAAGGAATGTCTCATGACCGAGCCGCATGACTGTCACCCCCAGTTTCCAGAAACAGGGGTATTTTTGTCATTTTTCACTTTTGAATATTTTTGAAATTATTTATTTATTTATTGTATTATTTTGGGGTTACTTGAGTCAGGTTCGAATTTCAACTCATTTCTACTTGTTTCGGCTTGTTTCGGGGACCCGGGGTAGTGTTGACCTTAGCGGGCCCACACACTAGTTAGCCATGGCCCACATGTCAGTATTTTAGTTAGAGACTAGACTAATTATTTTTGGTTAGTACTAAATTGGATTAGTGGTTTTTGGTTTGACTAAACTACCCCCGACTTAACCCCTTACCATTGTTTTAGCAAAATGGCTAGAGAGGGGCTTTTGGACTTTTGCCCAATAATACAAAACAGCCCCATTTGGTCGGCCATGACATATGGATAGGCTCCTCCATCATTTCATTATTTTATATTCTATTCTCTCTCTTGTTCTTCCCCAAATTGATTTGAGAGCAAACCCTAATCAAATCATCCCCAAATCTTTCCATTTCTTCACCAAACCTTCATCCTTCCTTCCCCATTCTATCCAAGGGAGGAGCTCCTCAAGTTTGGGAGGATTCGGAGCTTGTACGTGTCCGTTTGGAGTTTCTACGTGTCAGTGGCGTTTCGGGATCGAATCGAATCACCGAGAGGTATAAACCCTTTCTCTCTCTCATTTCTCTCATGCATTAGCTTCATTTTGACTTATAGGAATGACCCCCTTGGTTTGGTGCCCATTGGTGTCCATTTTGTGTCCATTTGGACATTTGTAGAAGTGTCCTAGGAGTAGGATCGTGTCCTAATGGAGAAAACTCTATTTGGACACTTATAAAATTATTGGTATATTGTTTTGATGCTATTCTAACCTTTATTCTAGATTTTTACATGTGTTAGGATTGATTTCTCCTATGTATCATATTCCTATAAGCTATATGGATATATATATGGTTATATATATATCATTCTCTATATGTATATATATATATATATATATATATATATATATATATATATATATATATATATATATTAGTGTATATATTATGTGGTGTGGTGCTTGATGTTGGATGGGGGAGAGCATGTCAGGTTCGGCCATGGCATGCCATTTGTGTGTGTGGTTGTTGGTAGAGTGGTGTAGGCAAGGTGTATGAGGAATTGGTTGAGAGGGGAGAGTGTGAGATAGAGGAGTTTGTGAGTGTGGTGAGTAGAGTGGGTAGGAGGGAGTAGGAAGCCAATTCTTGGCTGTCATTGTTCCCCACACTGCTGTCCAGAAAACACTCCATGACAGCCCCCATTTTCACCCCCATGGCTGTCCTATTTTGACACTCTAAAACACCCCTTTAAACCCCACTTTACAGTCCAAATTACAGCCCACAAAACCCTCACTTGGCTGTCCTGTTTTAGCCCATGGATAGCTGTTCTTTACCCCTTCAAAATAGTCTACACTGGTGTCCAAAATCAGCCCTCCAACAGCCCTATGGTTCACCCCTTGGCTGTCTACTTTTCTTCCAAAAACAGCCCACATTTTGGTCCCAAAACAGCCCCCTAATACCACTCCCTTGGCTGTCCCTTTGATCACAAATTTTAGTCCAAACACCACTATATGACAGCCCTATAACCCCATATATCAGTCCACATATTACAATGTGTGTGTGTGTGTGTATTTGTGAGATGTGTGTGAGTGTTTGTGAGCTTGTGAGAGTGTGTGTGAGAGCCTAGTATATGTAGATAATGCCTATAGGTTAGCCTATTGTCTAAACTAGTAGGAAACCTATAGGAGAATCCTATGAGTGTGAGAAATATAATGTGAGTGTTGTGTGTGAGTGAGTGGTATGGGAGTGTGATAGTGTTAAGGGTAAATTCATGAGATGGTTTAGGAATAGGGTAAATCAATACCCCGTATCCCAACATAGCCTAGATACCTAGGATACCCATTATTCTTGGTAGGTAAACCATAGATAGGTTGATATCTAGCTACCCTAAGGAGTCTAGGTTAGTACCATGGGTATTTGCAAGGTTTCCTTGGGATTGGGCAAGGTATCAGGATTTACCTTAGAAAGGTAAATGCTAGTTTACCTAGAAAATAGGGTATTTATGTTAGAAGTCTAAGATAGAGTTACAACTTGATTCACGTGGTTGGTAATGATCAAATAAGGTGCTCATAGACTAGTTTTGCCGTCGGTTGACCGTTTTGACCAAAAGTCAACAAAAGTCAACCGAGGGTCAAACTTAGCCTTTAAGCGATCCGATTTGACCGAAACTAAACCAGAGTTGATCAGTTGACTGAAAATTAACTGTTAGTCAACATTTGCCTTGTTTGACCTAGGGTTGACTCAGTGTTGACCATAGTTGACCAGAGTTGACTTTTTGACCAAAAGTTAACTGTAAGTCAACCTTGACCCAAATTGACCTAGTTTGACTTGGATTGACTTCCTGTGACCTTGTTTGACCTTGGTTGTCCTAGTATGACCTAGTATAGCTTGGTGTAACTTAGTTTGACCTAGTTTTGACTTAGACTTGCATATCATGATTAGATTAGCTTTTCTTTCATTATTAAACCATGTTTTGACTTGTAGTATCTCATCTTTAGGTCTGTGATTACTCTGAGCGTCTGTTCACCTTATCAGCTCAGGACCACAGGTGAGTACATTCACTGATAGTTTTTATTGTCTTGATATCTACTATATCCGATTCAGTTGTAGTGTCTTACTTGATTCTCGATACGATAGTTCACGGACTAGTATACGTCGGATCCTGTCATGAGATATTATTCCCAGATTTTCCTTGGTATATTGGTGTATGATATCCATGTTTCATGTACTTATATAGACATTGATTTGGGAGTGGGCTGATCACCTGCTTTTGAATTCGTGTCATGACGTGCCATGTCCGGATCCATGATGCTATTCGGAGATGGGGGAATTATTAGGGGTTATGTGATCAAAGCCTCATGTCCTTATTTTGCTAGCGCCACCCTCACCTCACGTAGGGTGTAGCAGACATCCCTTGTCGGGTTATCCAGGTTGGCCGGCATGACCCTTTCCAGAGATTTTCCTGTGATTGTCGGGCCAAGTGGATAACCCTACCCTGACTCCCTAGCCGATCACATATCGCTCTAATAATTCAAATCATATTTTACATTTATTGTTGTATCATATATTCAGTTCAGTTTTACTTTCTGTACTTCTCACCATGCTATGATTTCATTTACTCACATGCTCTACCTGCCATTATACTGTACCATGATTTGAGATTAAGTCCTGTTTGAAAGAAGGGTTACAACCCCGGTCCTTGTTTGGTTTAAGGGTTATAACTCGGCTTTCGAATGGTTCCCAAGTCGCCTATATCTTTGTCTTGTATTTCATTATACTATCTCTTATAATATTTGTCAATTCACATGGAACTGCTGTTGGTATTTATACTTGCTCATTTTTCTGACAGGATACCGTTGACAAATTTTATAGATGATTCAGAGGCTGATTGCCCGACCTATTATGGGGACGGATTAGATGGAGTAGACCCGGGCTGTGGTTTGTTAGTAGAGCCACTAGACTTTGCTCACCCTGAGTAGTGTAGCTTAGTTAGGTTTGCCTGGCCTACGAGCCAGCTAGTACTTTTTAGACTGTAGTAGTTTTTATATATTATGTGATTCTCTGGGTTGTTTGTGTATAGCTCTGGACTTGTGTGGATCTTGGACTTATTTTCTGTTCTCATCATTCGTATTTTCCTTTCCATACTATCTACCTTAGTTTTACATTTGTGATTGAGACTGTATTGCTATGTCACCTCCATTCGGAGTGTATATACTGTACAGGTACATTTATCTATTTAGTTGTAGTATTTATAGGTGACCTAGACAGCGTTCTACCGCCGATACTGCGGCGTAGGCTGGATGTAACCACGTACTCGTGCCCCTAATCAGGGTACGGGTCGTGACACATTTTTGTGGTGGCCCATGCAGGTCTGTATCGCAATTAGTGCGATCTCGTAATGGTGCTCGACTTAGAGTGCTAATTACGAGCCTGCGACTAGGACGTAGGATCTAGGGTATGATAGGAGTTACTCAATCATATTTTAGGAAATTTCTGATCTTTTGATTACCATGACAACTCTTCTTGAATTTGAATTCAATTGTCCTTCTTTGATAATATCTTATCATGTGCCATATTGATCTCTTAGGTTCAATTCATCTTCAGGATGACGGTGACTCGTTCTCAGGCAGCAGGGCCTAGTGTTCCAGAGAGTTCAGATCCGGGAGGCCTTCCACCTCCGACTACAGGAGCAGCAGCCTCAGTTCCTACCCTTCAGGCGGGAGCAGCAGCGACGGTTCCAGGAGGTCTTCCACCTCCAGCAGCGGGACCGTCCATGATCGTTCCTGATATTCTTCTACCGTCGTCTCTGCTACCGACAGATACTCAGGGGATGATGGCCCTTCTACAGCGAATATTGCAGACTCAGAGCGCGCAGGCAGATCTGTTGCGACAGACCATGGAGAACTCGCATCAGCTAGCTATGGCAGCAGTGGAGAGAGGTGCACGGACTACAGTTCAGGGAGCACCAGTACAGTAGCAGGGTCGGGGGAGGCCCGGTACACACCTCCACTTCAGAAAGATGAACCCGCGGGAGTTCAAGGGTACCGAGGGTATCCTATATGCGGACGACTGGCTAGAGGATGTCCAGCGGAGTCTGGAGTTGGCAGAGGTCCCGAGAGGTCTGTGGATGACGTCTGCAGCGAGCCAGTTCTTCGATATAGTGCTGACTTGGTACCGTACGAATCCGCGTGCGTCAGTAAGGGGATTGTCTTGGGAGGACTTCAGGAAACTCTTTAAGGAGAAGTTCTACCCGGACGTAGCCGTGTCAGCTTTGGAGGGATAATTTACCAGTTTGGAGCAGGGGAACTCGTCGGTAGACGAGTACGCAGCAGAGTTCTTCCGCTTGAGCAGGTTTGCACCCAGTTTGGTTCAGGATGAGGGGTGTAAGGTCCGAAAGTTCAAGAGGGGTCTCATTCATGCAATACGCACTCGCACATCTGGGCGACGAGACACGACCTTCGAGCAGATCCTTATGGAGGCTCAGATTGCAGAGGAGGACTTCGGCCTCAAGCCGAAGAGGAGCAGTGACGTTCTGGAAGCTAGTTCGAGTGCAGGGCCAGCGAAGCGCCCACACTTCCAGCAGAGGCAGTTTCAGCAGCAGCAGCCTCAGTTACAGTTCCAGCAGGCACCGGCGCGTGCCCAGCAGCACCAGGGACAGGGCCAGAGACAGGCCATCCAGTGTGCCTTTTGCAAGAAGATAGGGCATACCGGGGAGGTCTGTAGATTAAGGCTGGGAGTTTGTCTGTTCTGTGGAGCTCCAGATCACCAGATGAGGGACTGTGCTGCCCGTGCAGCCAGACAGACAGGCCAGGATAGAGTGCGGCAGGCTAGAGGAGGCCAGCAGGGGCATACATTCGCCATGGCAGTTGAGCCCACTCAGGCAGTAGCAGAGCAGATAGCAGGTTCCAATCTTTCGATCTTATTTTCGTATTGCTTCCTCATAAACTGTCTTGAACTTAGATTCTATCTGTTCTTTGATTGTTGGATGAAATTTTGTTCTTGTGATGTGATATTTTCTGAGATAAGGCATATGGGCTAGGTCGCCTCGATTGTGAGATTTTAGAATCCTCTAGGGTCATGCTAGCAGGCAGAGTGAGGACATATAGTCGGACTATGGACGTATCTCTCGGGTGTGGGAATTTAAGGTTTTTGCTGCCAAGCTAGCGGCAATACAAAAATTTTAAATACCATAATTCTAGAGGTATGTACCGTAGTTGAGGACTCTGTGATTATCGTAGCCTTGCTCATTGGCATGACGGAGATTCTGAGTATCATGATTATTGGACAGACGCATACGATTATCAAATTGTATGAATTTTCTGTGGTTGCTTCGTTTTAAGTTTTTGGATGATTCTTTTAAGGTGGATAGACTTATACTTGAGAGTAATTTTAAATTAATTAAATTTAGTCATTTAATTCCTGCTTTGATTTTTGAGATTTTAATCATTTTAAATTTTTAGCCATGACTTGTGAATTTGAGATTTTACTATTGTTTGGTTTTAATTTCGAGGACAAAATTTTTTTTAAGGTGGATAGATTTATCACCCCCAGTTTCCAGAAACAGGGGTATTTTTGACATTTTTCACTTTTGAATATTTTTGAAATTATTTATTTATTTATTGTATTATTTTGGGGTTACTTGAGTCGGGTTCGAATTTCAACTCATTTCGACTTGTTTCGGCTTGTTTCGGAAACCCGGGGTAGTGTTGACCTTAGCGGGCCCACACACTAGTTAGCCATGGCCCACATGTCAGTAATTTAGTTAGAGACTAGACTAATTATTTTTGGTTAGTACAAAATTGGATTAATGGTTTTTGGTTTGACTAAACTACCCCCGACTTAACCCCTTACCATTGTTTTAGCAAAATGGCTAGAGAGGGGCTTTTGGACTTTTGCCCAATAGGACAAAACAGCCCCATTTGGCCGGCCATGACATATGGATAGGCTCCTCCATCATTTCATTATTTCCTATTCTATTCTCTCTTGTTCTTTCCCAAATTGATTTGAGAGCAAACCCTAATCAAATCATCCCCAAATCTTTCCATTTCTTCACCAAACCTTCATCCTTCCTTCTTCATTCTATCCAAGGAAGGAGCTCCTCAAGTTTGGGAGGATTCGGAGCTTGTCCGTGTCCGTTTGGAGTTTCTACGTGTCGGTGGCGTTTCGGGATCGAATCGAATCACCGAGAGGTATAAACCCTTTTCCTCTTTCATTTCTCTCATGCATTAGCTTCATTTTGACCTATAGGAATGACCCCCTTGGTTTGGTGCCTATTGGTGTCCATTTTGTGTCCATTTGGACATTTGTAGAAGTGTCCTAGGAGTAGGATCGTGTCCTAATGGAGAAAATTCTATTTGGACACTTATAAAATTATTGGTATATTGTTTTGATGCTATTCTAACCTTTATTCCAGATTTTTACATGTGTTAGGAATGATTTCTCCTATGTATCATATTCCTATAAGCTATATGGATATATATATATGGTTATATATATATCATTCTATATATATATATATATATATATATATATATATATATATATATATATATATATATATATATATATATATATATATATTTTACTTTTAAAAAAAAAAAAAAAAAATATATATATATATATATATATATATATATATATATATATATATATATATATATAAAATATATATATATATATATATATATATATATATATATATATATATATATATATATATATATATATATATATTATATATATATATATATATATATATATATATATATATATATATATATATATATATATATATATATATATATATATATATATATATATATAAATATATAAATATATATATATATATATATATATAAATATATAAATATATATATATATATATATATATATATATATATATATATATATATATATATATATATTAGTGTATATATTATGTGGTGTGGTGCTTGATGTTGGATGGGGGAGAGCATGTCAGGTTTGGCCATGGCATGCCATTTGTGTGTGTGGTTGTTGGTAGAGTGGTGTAGGCAAGGTGTATGAGGAATTGGTTGAGAGGGGAGAGTGTGAGATAGAGGAGTTTGTGAGTGTGGTGAGTAGAGTGGGTAGGAGGGAGTTGGAAGCCAATTTTTGGCTGTCATTGTTCCCCACACTGCTGTCCAGAAAATACCCCATGACAGCCCCCATTTTCACCCCCATGGATGTCCTATTTTGACACTCTAAAACACCCATTTAAACCCCACTTTACAGTCCAAATTACAGCCCACAAAACCCTCACTTGACTGTCCTGTTTTAGCCCATGGATAGCTGTCCTTTACCCCTTCAAAACAGTCCACACTGCTGTCCAAAATCAGCCCTCCAACAGCCCTATGGTTCACCCCTTGGCTGTCCACTTTTTTTCCAAAAATAGCCCACATTTTGGTCCCAAAATAGCCCCCTAATCCCACTCCCTTGGCTGTCCCTTTGATCACAAATTTCAGTCCAAACACCACTATATGACAGCCCTATAACCCCATATATCAGTCCACATATTATAATGTGTGTGTGTGTGTATTTGTGAGATGTGTGTGAGTGTTTGTGAGCTTGTGAGAGTGTGTGTGAGAGCCTAGTATATCTAGATAATGCCTATAGGTTAGCCTATTATCTAAACTAGTAGGAAACCTATAGGAGAAGCCTATGAGTGTGAGAAATATCATGTGAGTGTTGTGTGTGAGTGAGTGGTATGGGAGTGTGATAGTGTTAAGGGTAAATTCATGAGATGGTTTAGGAATAGGGTAAATCAATACCCCGTATCCCAACATAGCCTAGATACCTAGGATACCCATTATTCTTGGTAGGTAAACCCTAGATAGGTTGATATCTAGCTACCCTAAGGAGTCTAGGTTAGTACCGTGGGTATTTGCAAGGTTTCCTTGGGATTGGACAAGGTATCGGGATTTACCTTAGAAGGGTAAATGCTAGTTTACCTATAAAATAGGGTATTTGTGTTAGAAGTATAAGATAGAGTTAGAACTTGATTCACGTGGTTGGTAATGATCAAATAAGGTGCTCATAGACTAGTTTTGACGTCGGTTGACCGTTTTGACCAAAAGTCAACAAAAGTCAACCGAGGGTCAAACTTAGCCTTTAAGCGACCCGATTTGACCGAAACCAAACCAGAGTTGACCAGTTGACTAAAAATCAATTGTTAGTCAAAATTTGACTTGTTTGACCTAGGGTTAACCCAGGGTTGACTCAGTGTTGACCAGAGTTGACTTTTTGATCAAAAGTCAACTATAAGTCAACCTTGACCCAAATTGACCTAGTTTGACTTGGATTGACTTTCTGTGACCTTGGTTGTCCTATTGTGACCTAGTTTAGCTTGGTGTAACTTATTTTGACCTAGTTTTGACTTAGACTTGTATATCATGATTAGATTAGCTTTTCTTTCATTATTAAACCATGTTTTGACTTGTAGTATCTCATCTTTAGGTCTGTGATTACTCTGAGCGTCTGTTCACCTTATCAGCTCAGGACCACAGGCGAGTACATTCACTGATAGTTTTTATTGTCTTGATATCTACTATATCCATTCAGTTATAGTGTCTTACTTGATTCTCGACACGATAGTTCACGGACTAGTATACGTCGGATCCTGTCATGAGATGTTATTCCCGAATTTTCCTTGGTATATTGGTGTGTGATATCCATGTTTCATGTACTTATATAGGCATTGATTTGGGAGTGGGTTGATCACCTGCTTTTGAATCCGTGTCATGACGTGCCATGTCCGGATCCATGATACTATTCGGGGATGGAGGAATTATTAGGGGTTATGTGATCAAAGCCCCATGTCCTTATTTTGCTAGCGCCACCCTCACCTCACGTAGGGTGTAGCAGACACCCCTTGTCGGGTTATCCAGGTTGGCCGGTATGACCCTTTCCAGAGATTTTTCTGTGATTGTCGGGCCAAGTGGATAACCCTACCCTGACTCCCTAGCCGATCACATATCGCTCTAATAATTCAAATCATATTTTACATTTATTGTTGTATCATATATCCAATTCAGTTTTACTTTCTGTACTTCTCACCATGCTATGATTTTATTTACTCACATGCTCTACCTGCCTTTATACTGTACCATGATTTGAGACTAAGTCCTGTTTGAAAGAAGGGTTACAACCCCGGTCGTTGTTTGGTTTAAGGGTTATAACTCGGCTTTCGAATGGTTCCCAAGTCGCCTATATCTTTGTCTTGTATTTCATTATACTGTCTCTTATATTATTTGTCAATTCACATGGAACTGCTGTTGGTGTTTGTACTTGCTCATTTTCCTGACAGGATACCGTTGACAAATTTTACAGATGATTCAGAGACTGATTGCCCGACCTATTATGGGGACGGATTAGATGGAGTAGACCCGGGCTATGGTTTGTTAGTAGAGCTACTAGACTTTGCTCACCCTGAGTAGTGTAGCTTAGTTAGGTTTGCCTGGCCTACGAGCCAGCTAGTACTTTTTAGACTGTAGTAGTTTTTATATATTATGTGATTCTCTGGGTTGTTTGTGTATAGCTCTGGACTTGTGTGGATCTTGGACTTATTTCCTGTTCTCATCATTCGTATTTTCCTTTCCATACTATCTACCTTAGTTTTACATTTGTGATTGAGACTGTATTGCTATGTCACCTCCATTCGGAGTGCATATACTGTACAGGTACATTTATCTGTTTAGTTGTAGTATTTATAGGTGACCTAGACAGCGTTCTACCGCCGATGCTGTGGCGTAGGCTGAATGTAACCACGTACTCGTATCCCTAATCAGGGTGCGGGTCGTAACAATGACCGAGCCGCATGAAGGATATCTTATGACCGAGCTGTATGAGGAAATGTCTCATGACCGAGCCGTATAAAGAACGTCTCATGACCGAGCCGTATAAAGAACGTCTCATGACCGAGCCGCATAAGAAATGCCTTCTAACCGAGCCGCATGATGCCATCTCATGACTGAGCCGCATGAGGAATATTTCATGACTAAGCCGCATGAAGGATATCTTCTGGCTGGATGGGTATGGGGGCCCTAGGAGAATGTGGTGTGCCAAATGTCACGATTTTGAGAGAGTTTTGTTTGTCTCCCTCTTGACTGATCTTCTTGTTCGAAGAAGATTTCACGGTGGACTCCTTTAGAAGATTGTGATGCTCTTGACTGGGACATCTGAGTAATGCATCTAGTTGAGAGCAGGCCCTTACAACGTCTTCAATTGGCATCATGTTTCCAAGATGATGTTGGAAAGGCGCAGTAGGTCGCAGTCGCTAGAACACAGACTGCCTTGATAGTGGAGCCACTGTCTTGTGATAGCGGCAGTTGATGATGGCTTGGGTGCAGTGATGTTCTGGAAAGGGCTCATTGCACGCCAAGGTTGCTTCTCTCTTCTTGCACTTGTGAATGACCACCTCTTGCAAGTTGCTAGCAGATTGATCTACCTTCGTATCCGTTTTGTGGGCCCGGGTATCCCGAGCGCCCGGGTGCGTAGGTATTATATTTGCTCCTTGATCTGAGGCTAGTAAAAGCACTTGCTTTCGATCGTTGTAGAAAGACTTTTGGGACCATCATATATGCTCCCTGATTACCGGCCAGTAAAGCACTGTGCTTGATCGTTGTAGGAAGACTTTTGGGACCATCATATTTACTCGCTCCCTGATCTGAGGCTAGTAAAGCACTACGTTCGATTGTTATAGGAAGACTTCTGAGACACACCCTGTCCATTTCGTTTGTGGGATTGGACGTGAGTGGTTTTGTATAACTTTTCATCAGGAGCCCGTATAACAGTTAACGATGACCGCTGACGGTCAGCAGCTTGGATAGTTGACTGGGCTTGTTGAGCCCGCACTGCCCTAGACTTCTTCGACTTAGCACCCGAAGGTGCATAGTAGGAAGAGTCCAAGTTGGAAGGAGGGAAGGGAAGTTGGTACCCTTTTCAAAGGAGGCATGGGGGCTCTGTTTATAGAATGGAGTGAGCCCTTTCTTTTTCTTCTTTTCGATGTGGGACTAAAAGCAATATTTTCCATGCTTCCACACATATTAGTAGTTAAATATTTATGGTAATTTTCAAAATTAATTATTATTATTATTTATTATAAAGATATTTCAAATTCTTGGATTTAATGTTTAAATCATTTATGGTAATTTAAAATTAGATTTGATATGATGATTTTAAAATAGTTTTAAACTGTAGACACGATTTATCTAGACACATATTAGATCGAGATTTATTGAATTAATTTAATTTAAAATAAATAGTAAATTATCTATTGGGGTTTTAAATCAATTCTAATCCTTATCCTCTTAGGAAGTCCACCTCCTATATAAGGAGAAACTCTTGCTCCTTTCTCCCATAAATTCTACAACAAAATTTTCCACCAAGTCCGTGCATCGTGTCGGTGTTCCCTTCCTCCATTATATATATTTTCCTTTATATATACACTATTCCTCCTCTGTGTCGACAACCCCGACACGATACATCACAAACATCCTAACCCTAAACCTACCTAAATTTGGTCGGAGCCACCATGGACCACCCCTGAATCCCCTTCCCCGACCCCCTGACAACCAGCGCCTTCACACCACCATCCCGATCCACCTTGCTATCCCCTAGCCACACAACCAGTACAACCCGCTGCACCCAAGTATGTCGCAGTCGCGACCATCGCCACCAGTATCGTCGCCATGGCGACACAGCCACCGCAGCATCCAGCCACCGCCACTACCAGACCCCCCAAACCACCGGAACACCGACTCCTCCCCGCGTCTCCGTCATTTCGAGATCCGCCACCACACACGCAGCACCGCTACGGCCACCGGCCGAAACCCCCCAATCTGCCACCAAGAAAAAAGGGAAGGAAATCCCTAACCTCCTTTTGACATCCGAACCGCCTCGCCCTCCGTAGGTGTCGCAGCACCGGGTATTGTCGACCAGCTCGACCGCATCCGCCGCGTGATGCCCGCGGTGAGCACCGCCAACGGCCGCTCTGGAACCCCGCTTCCCCGCGATGCCCACTGCTGGGCCGCGTCTCCGTATCGACGGCCTCCGAGCTACAGCGCCCACACACACCGCCACCTTCCTCCGCTAGTGGATGTCACGACCCGCACCCACTGTGAGGGTACGAGTACGTAACAGCACCCAGCCTACGTCACAATGTCGGCGGTAGAACGCTATTCTAGGTCACTATCTAACCAACAACTCACGCAATTATATAATGTACTTGTTAAATCTCAACTCTGAACGGAGGACAAGTATAGATATAATAATGAAATCTCAATCACAGTCTAAGCACGATATGATAACACAGAAGTTTATAAGTAAGACTAAATAACAAAAACAAAACCAACTACTAAATAATAATAATCTCAAACAATCTCAAAACAAAACAATATCTCAACTTATTACAATTCAAGTTCTAAAACATGAAAACTAAACCAAGTCTACTAGCTAGTCTCCCGATCACTCCTGAGTGTCGGGGTCAAAGGTAGCTAAAACATCTCCTGGTCCATAGTAAGTAGGAAAAGTGTCCTCAGGGCAATCATCTGTAAAATTTTCAACAGGTCCAATCAGGACAAGAACGAGCACATCTCATCTAGAAAACCCAAGTAAATGACAGAGAACTATAAAGCAGTTATAGACAGTTATATTGATGAACATGGCAGTTTATATTCAGGTGATGGTATAGAGAGACAGTTAAAGTACAAGGAAAGTAAGGTAACTAAAACAAAAGAAGAATCATGACAATAAAGACTGTAAAATAGAATCTAGCTGAACTAGAGTAACATAGTATAAGTCCATACAGTAAATGTAGACAAGTGTAAACTCCAATATAAGTCCAGTTCAAGATGAATCTAATACAAGATGAATCCAGTATGAGACGATTCCAGTCATAGTGATCAATGATTCCAAGGTGAGTCCAGCCTATACTCTAACAGTGTGTTTTTAAAATATCGAGGTCGACATGTAAATGGCTATAGGTAATCCGGTACATCATACACCTGGCCGAGTGTGAGATGGCTATCATTCCAGTTTGATTCCAGCATTTGGGTGATTCCAGATTTGGGGTATGTCTATATGTCTTATTCAAGTATTTCTCCTCCCAGCAAGTACAAGTGAATCCAGAATCTGATACGAGAATCGAGATGAGTCCAGCCAAACTTGATGATACTAGCAATGATTACAGAATGATTCCAGTAATAAAGGCCAGACAATATGGTATGTGTGTCGTATACATGAATCCAGAAATATTCATACGTGTTGTAACAGAGAATCACATATAACTAACTAGAACTGAAGTACAGTAATAGACAAATAAATGAGAGAACTATCAGAGAATGTACTCGCCTGACACTCTGAAAAGAGTAGTGTAATATTAGATGTCTACAACGGAGTCACAATATCCTAAATAGAGCAATATGGGTTATGACATGTTCAATATGAAAATAAAAGAAGATACAATACAGTCTACATGTTTTCTAGGTTAATCTAGACCAAAGTCAATCCTTGGTCAACTCTAGTCAACTACTCTAGTCAAACTAGGTCAACTAGGTCAGTCTTAGTCCCAACAAGTCTCACTAAGCCTAACCAGTCTATCCTAGCAAGCACACATCATTCACAAGTCACACAAGTCTAACAACACACAAAGCTCATGTGTATACATTCAATATACCATAGGCTTGCACATTAGGATACCCATAGGCTATACTACATAGGCTATAAGCCATATACACATATTATAGGCATGCACACATATCGATTTCCACACATATATATAATAATTTTTAATATGAGCAACATATATATATATATATATATATATATATATATATATATATATATATATATATATATATATATATATATATATATATATTTTTTTTGAGCAACATATATATATATATATATTACATTATCACACAAAGATATAGATTTTATATATATATATATATATATATATATATATATATATATAATATATATATATATATATATATATATATATATATATACATAGAGTGAGAGAGTGACATGTGTGTGTGCATATATGTGTGTGTCTTGTGTGTAGAGAAAGCAGTATGATTGTGTGTATAGCATGGGTGAATGAGTGACAGTGGTGTGTGTGTAAACATATTTGTGAGTGTGTTATATGTATGTGTGTAGATAGGTGAGTGTGTATAGGTAGATGTAGTGTGTGTAAGGGTGTGTGAGTGAATTCATGAATTAGTGGTTCTCAGTTTACAGAGTGCCAATGTGTGTGCATACAGTTTCAGTGTGCAATGTGTGAGTGTCAATAACATTCTCAGATTTTGCATAGTGTATAGATGTGTGTCAACAGTGTACACAAAATCAGTGTTAAGGTTCTTAGTTATTTCATGTGTAATGTGTGTGTGTGACATGGGTGAGTGAGTGAGTATAGAGCATCACAACATAGGTTCCTGTGTGTCAATAGCATCAATATGTGAGGGTGTGTGTTTAAGTAGATCAACATAGGTTCCAGGTTTTGCATAAGTGCATGAGGGTGTGTGTGAACATGTTACCTGTGATTCTCAGGTCAGTGTTTGCAATCCCAGGTTCTCAGTTAGATATCCCAATGCAAAATCGAAAACCCATTTATTAACACCATGATGATTCCTATTTTGCAACTAACTGTTATTCATAGGTGAACCATATTGAGTTTGAACCAACAACCAAATCAAAACACCCATAACAGTGCATTAATCTCTCAGGAAATAGTGTGCATAAACAGTTCACTAATTGACAGTCCAAAGGCAAATTCGAAACCTAAATCCCATGCTAATATGAAACTCAATCATGTACTTTAATCTCAGATGCATCTAGGTGAACAAACATTTAATTTATCATTCAAAAGAAATTTGAACATACATTGAAAATTTCAGGAAAATCGATTGACAGTTTGGTTTCAGAAAATTAGGGAAATGAGGAATTGATCATCAATACAAGTTAATATTACAATTTTATGGTTGGTAATGAAAGACACACATGTGCACATGTCCATAGAGTCTTCTCGTGTCACCCAGTGTCGGTAACAGCGTGTCCACATCACACGAACACTACACGTGCACACACAAATACACAGTCTCGTGCACGCATGCGCTCGTGTCTAGGACACGACACACGACATGAGACATGACGTGGTTGTGCACCTAGGTTCGCCACCTCTAGGGATACGATACGGACACACTGTACCGTGTCCACGTGACTCCAGGACGCGACACGAAGTCCGTGTCAGAGCCGCCTGTGTCACATACACAGTGCAGGCAAAATCCAGTACGGGCCCTAGAGCGTGTCCGACTCAACACGACGCGACTCAAGACTCAAAGGGACTCGTGTCAGTCACTGCCCCTCGGTCCTCGCCAAGTGGCGCGTGTCGAATCGCCGTGTCCAGTGAGAAATATGACCCAAGTAGCAGGACAGTGTGTTCGCGGCTGCAAGAGCGTGTTCGTGTCCACAAATTAACACGACACGACACAAAATCCATCCACCAATGACACAAAATCACAGACGAACCCTAAATCTACAAATCCATTCAAAAACAATTCAAAAATAGAACAAAATTATTGGGTGTGGCATTTCATCGAACACCTAGTTCTAGGTTAGGATACGTGTCCGATACGGACACGAAATCAAAAGCAATTGACACCAAACCTTCACTACAGCTAGGGGACACCTAGATCTAGGTTACTATGCAAATAAAATAGAATTAAAATGTAATTTGAAGTGTTTACCTATAGATTGCAAAAGACCAAAAAAAGCCCCAAATCGATTGATTCCCGTTGTTAGCCAAATCCTCCAAATTGCTCTCAAAATGAAATTACTCTCCATGAATATCAAATAGAGGAGGATTAGAATCTATTGCAAAAAATTTGGATAAAAAAGGAATTAAAATGGATTTATTATGAATTAGGGATGATGGGAATTACCTTTCCTTTCAAGAAGTTGGAATGATAAGAGGCAAGAACAAGGAAATGAGAGATTATATAGGGAGGGAAACCCTAGGTGGACGGCCATAGTGAGTGGAAATTAGGGTTAGGGTTTATCTAATGGGCTATGGGCCAAGTTGCATTAGTCATGGAATCAATTCCTAAGTCATAAGTCGTTGAACCTAGTCTTATTCTCCTATTGAAACTAGATTCTAAATGACTAAAATTGGGTTGACTTAAGTTAGACTAGGGTCACACCATGCTAACCAAGTCACCATAGTTAGAGTCAACATCTAGGTTAGTCTCTAAAGTTACAACTAGTAAAAGTCAAAATTAACAACCATCATTCCAATAATTAATCAAATAATTTCAATAAGTCAAAATGACCAAAGTACCCCTAGGCTAAAAATGATAAATAAATATCCCAATCACATGGTTAGGCTCTAGGTCAAACAGTCTCTCAGATTTCACTAGCAGCACATCAAAATCACAAGTCATGACTTAAAATAATTCAAATTGATTAAAAATCACCAAAATTCATAATGTGATATAAATATCAATAAATAATAATTATAATTACAAAAGTTCAAAATTACTCTCATTTGGAAAACTGGGTGTTACAAGTCTACCCCCCTTAGAAAAATTTTGTTCTCGAAATTAAGATGATCGTACCCCTACTAGGTCAAACCTCGGCCCAATCAAATCAAGGTCGATAGATAACATGCTACACAATCCTACTGGTCGTTATTCCACAGTCTCGATCAGGGTAACTACGCTATCTAACATATCACAAGAATATCCTGGCAGGTAATAATGGAATCACACATGAAGGTGGAAAGGAAGAACAGAAAGGATAAACCTGCTAACCCATCACCTGCTGCGTCAGTCTCCTCGACTGCCATCGCAAAAGCTCCACCCCTCTGGTGCTGGGCGTGGTGTTGTGCCACAGGTGTCCTAGCTCCCTCAAAAGGAGGTGAACGGGACAATCTATCTTCTGGTGGGCACCAAACCTACAGAAATAACAAACCTCCAGCCTCTTCCTGCACTGCTCCCAGATGTGTCCCGGCTTCCTGCAGTAGGAACAACTGATCGTCTTCGGGTCCTGACCCCGGTACTGATGCTGCACCTGCTGAACTCCCACTGGTGCCTGCGTTTGATAAATCTGCACATGAGGCCTCTTGGCCTGGCCTCCGCTACTGCTGGTACCGTGAGCGTCCCGTCCCCTCTTGAGCCTCAGCTCAAGGTCATCCTCCGCTGCTAGGGCTCCTACCAGGATCTCCTCAAAAGTGGCGCTGCGGGCACTCTTGGTGTAGGACTTTACCTCCTTGACTAGCCCCTTCCTGAACCTCCGGGCCTTCGTCGCCTCAGATAACCCCTCAATAAACTTGCCCAGACGGCAGAACTCCCCGGCGTACTCCTCGACAGTTTGACTGCCCTGTACTAAAGCCTCGAACTGTGTCTCGAGGGCACCAAGCGTTGCGTCGGGGAAAAACTTCTCCTTGAACAGCTTCTTGAAGGCTGTCTAGGTCTGCCCAACTGTACCAATCCTTGGGTCTGTCTGGTACCATGTGCGGCCCAAATCCTGCATCATACTGGCTACCGCCTCGATCTGTAGCCTCGTTGGAATCTCTGCCAACCTGAAGATCTCCTCCATGTGCTCAATCAACTCATCTACGTACACGATGCCCACTGTACCCCTGAAATCCCATGGGTGCATCTTCTGAAAATACTGGATGCCCTTCTCCTTCGGCTTATGCGGCTGCTGAACTGCCGGAGGCTGAGCTGCTGCCCTCTCAACTACTGTCAGGGCCAGATCGATGCCCTGACTGAACTCTGTCGTCTGACGCTGCTATTGGGCCTGCTGGGCCTCCATGAACTGCTAGAAGAAAGTGAACAGCTGGACTACGTCAACGAGTCCTGAAGGCGGCTGCTGTTGCTGCTGGAGCATCTCTGGAATCACCGGGCTCTGCCTGTGTACTGGTGGAGGAGCTCCTCCGAAAGTAGCTGAAGTACCTACCCCAGCTGGCATAACTGGTGCTGCGGTATCGGGGGCTGGCTGCACAGGACGAGAGGTGGCAGACCTCTCAGCAGTATCCCTCGGTCCGGAGCGATGAGATCTAGTCTCGACCATCCTGGAGACAGATCAAACAAGGAATCAATAATGAGATAGAGGCGATAAATCAAGGGAGGACAGTTAATTTCAAGGAAAACAAATTAGCAAGATGTATAGATGGCATGAATTAAAGCAAAAAATTTCCTAACTGTGATTGGGTACCTCTCCGTTGAAGCCTATCGCTCAATCCTATCGCAGGCTCGCAGCAGTACAATTAAGTCGCCGTACTACCACGATATCGCACTAATGCGACTCTTGACCTACATGGGCCACCACTAAAAATGTGTGTGAGGGTACGAGTATGTAACAATGCCCAGCCTACGTC
Source organism: Iris pallida (assembly GCA_029216955.1). Taxonomy (NCBI): domain Eukaryota; kingdom Viridiplantae; phylum Streptophyta; class Magnoliopsida; order Asparagales; family Iridaceae; genus Iris; species Iris pallida. The sequence continues at coordinate 12,341,179 of JANAVB010022999.1, read as the reverse complement.
ACAGTGTCAACGGTAGAATGCTGTTCTAGGTCACTATCTAACCAACAACTCATACAATTATATAATGTACTTGTCAAATCTTAACTCCGAACGGAGGACAAGTATAGATATAATAAAATCTCAATCACAGTCTAAGCACGATATGATAACACAGAAGTTTATAAGTAAGACTAAATAACAACAACAAAACCAACTACTAAATAATAATAATAATCTCAAACAATCTAAAAACAAAACAATATCTCAACTTATTACAATTCAAGTTCTAAAACATAAAAACTAAACCAAGTCTACTAGCTAGTCTCCTGATCACTCTTGAGTGTCAGGGCCAAAGGTAGCTAAAACATCTCCTGGTCCATAGTAAGTAGGGCAAGTATCCTTAGGGCAATCATCCGTAAAATTTTCAACAGGTCCAATCAGGACAGGAACGAGCACATCTCATCTAGAAAATCCAAGTAAATGACAGAGAACTATAAAGCAGTTATAGACAGTTGTATTGATGAACATGGCAGTTTATATTCAGGTGATGGTATAGAGAGACAGTTAAAGTACAAGGAAAGTAAGGTAACTAAAATAAAAGAAGAATCATGGCAATAAAGACTATAAAATAGAATCTAGCTAAACTAGAGTAATATGGTATAAGTCCAGACAGTAAATGTAGACAAGTGTAAACTCTAATATAAGTCCAGTACAAGATGAATCTAATACAAGACGAATCAAGTACGAGACGATTCCAGTCATAGTGATCAATGATTCCAAGGTAAGTCCAGCCTATACTCTAACAGTGTGTTTTTAAAATACCGAGGTCGACATATAAACGGCTATATGTAATCCGGCACATCACACACCTAGCCTGGTGTGAGATGGCTATCATTCCAGTTTGATTTCAGCATTTGGGTGATTACAAATTTGGGATATGTCTACATGTCTTACTCAAGTATTTCCCCTTCCAGCAAGTACAAGTGAATCCAGAATCCGACACGAGAATCGAGATGAGTCTAGCCAAACATGATGATACTAGCAATGATTCCAGTAATAGAGGCCAGACAATATGGTATGTGTGTCGCATACATGAATCCAGAAATATCCATACGTGTTGTAACAGAGGATCACATATAACTAACTAGAACTGAAGTACAGTAATTGACAAGTAAATGAGAGAACTATCAGAGAATGTACTCGCCTGACACTCTGAAAAGAGTAGTATAATATCAGATATCTGCAATGAAGTCACAATGTTCTAAATAGAGCAATATGGGTTATGAAATGTTCGATATGAAATAAAAGAAGATACAATACAGTCTACGTGATTTCTAGGTCAATCTAGACCAAAGTCAACCCTTGTTAAACTTTAGTCAACTACTCTAGTCAAACTAGGTCAACTAGGTCAATCTTAGTCCCAACAAGTCTCACTAAGCCTAACCAGTCTATCCTAGCAAGCACACATCATTCACAAGTCACATAAGTCTAACAACACACAAAGCTCATGTGTATACATTCCATATAACATAGGCTTGCACATTAGGATATCCATAGGCTATACTACATAGGCTATAAGCCATATACACATATTATAGGCATGCACACATATCGATTTCCACACATATATATACTAATTTCTAATATGAGCAACATATATATATATATATATATATATATATATATATATATATATATATATATATATATATAGTGAGAGAGTGACATGTGTGTGTGCATATATGTGTGTGTCTTCTGTGTAGAGAAAGAAGTGTGATTGTGTGTATAGCATGGGTGAGTGAGTGACAGTAGTGTGTGTGTAAACATATGTGTGAGTGTGCTATATGTATGTGTGTAGATAGGTGAGTGTTTATAGGTTGATATAGTGTGTGTAAGGGTGTGTGAGTGAATTCAGGAATTAGTGGTTCTCAGTTTACAGAGTGCCAATGTGTGTGCATACAGTTTCAGTGTGTAATGTGTGAGTGTCAATACCATTCTCAGATTTTGCATAGTGCATAGATGTGTGTTAATAGTGTACACAAAATCAGTGTCAAGGTTCTCAGTTATTTCATGTGTAATGTGTGTGTGTGTGTGTGTTACATGGGTGAGTGACATCACAATATAGGTTCCTGTGTGTCAATAGCATCAATGTGTGAGGGTGTGTGTTTAAGTAGATCAACATAGGTTCCAGGTTTTGCATAAGTGTATGAGGGTGTGTGTGAACATGTTACCTGTGATTCTCAGGTCAGTGTTTGCAATCCCAGGTTCTCAATTAGATATCCCAATGCAAAATCGAAAACCCATTTATTAACACCATGATGATTCCTATTTTGCAACTAACTCTATTATTCATAGGTGAACCATATTGAATTTGAACCAACAACCAAATCAGAACACCCATGACAGTGCATTAATCTCTCAGGAAAACCGTGTGCATAAACGGTTCACTAATTGACAGTCCAAAGGCAAATTCGAAACCTAAATCCCACGCTAATATGAAACTCAATCATGTACTTTAATCTCAGATGCTCTAGGTGAACAAACATTCAATTTATCATTCAAAAGAAAGTTGAACATACATTAAAAATTTCAGGAAAATCGATTGACAGTTTGGTATCAGAAAATTAGGGAAATGAGGAATTGATCACCAATACAAGTTAATATTATAATTTTATGGTTTGTAATGAAAGACACACATGTGCATGTGTCCATAGAGTCTTCTCGTGTCACCCAGTACTGGATATGTCATGTCCATATCACACGAACACTACACGTGCACACACGAATACACAGTCTCGTGCACGCATGCACTCGTGTCTAGGACACGATACACGACACGAGACATGACGTGGGTGTGCACCTAGGTTCGCCACCTCTAGGGATACGACACAGATACACTGCACCGTGTCCACGTGACTCTAGGACGCAATGCGAAGTTCGTGTCAGAGCCGCCTGTGTCACGTACACAGTACAGGCAAAATCTAGTGCGGGCCCTAGAGCGTGTCCGACTCAATACGACGCGACTCAAGAATCGAGGGGACTCGTGTCAGTCACTGCCCCTCGGTCCTCACCAAGTGGCGTGTGTCGAATCGCCATGTCCAGTAAGAAATACGACCCGAGTAGCAGGACAGTGTGTTCGCGGCTGCAACAGCATGTTCGTGTCCACAAACTAACACGACACGACACAAAATTCATCCACCAATGATACGAAATCACAGACGAATCCTATATCTACAAATCCATTCAAAAACAGAATAAAATCATTGGGTGTGGCATTTCATCGAACACCTAGTTCTAGGTTAGGATACGTGTCCGATACGGACACGAAATCAAAAGCAATTGACACCAAACCTTCACTACAGCTAGGGGATACCTAGATCTAGGCTACCATGTAAAGAAAACAGAATTAAAATGTAATTTGAAGGTTTTACCTATAGGTTGCAAAAGACCAAGAAAAGCCCCAAATCGATTGATTTCCGTTGCTAGCCAAATCCTCCAAATTGCTCTCAAACTGAAATTACTCTCCATGAATATCAAATAGAGGAGGATTAGAATCTATTGCAAAAGATTTGGATCAAAAAGGAATTAAAATGGATTTATTATGAATTAGGGATGATAGAAATTACCTTTCCTTTCAAGAAGTTGGAATGATACAAAAGAGGCAAGAACAAGGGAATGAGAGATTATATAGGGAGGAAAACCCTAGGTGGCCGGCCATAGTGAGTGGAAATTAGGGTTAGGGTTTAGTCTAATGGGCTATAGGCCAAGTTGCATTAGTCATGGAATCGATTCCTAAGTCATAAGTCATTGAACCTAGTCTTATTCTCCTATTGAAACTAGATTCTAAATGACTAAAATTGGGTTGACTTAAGTTAGACTAGGGTCACACTATGCTAACAAAGTTATCATAGTTAGAGTCAACATCTAGGTTAGTCTCCAAAGTCACAACTAGTAAAAGTCAAAATTAACAACCATCATTCCAATAATTAATCAAATGATTCTAATAAGTCAAAATGACCAAAGTACCCCTAGGCTAAAAATGATAAATAAATATTCCAATCACATGGTTAGGCTCTAGGTCAGACAGTCTCTCGGGTTTCACTAGCAGCACATCAAAATTACAAGTCATGACTTAAAACAATTTTAAATTGATTAAAAATCACCAAAATTCATAATGTGATATAAATATCAATAAATAATAATTATAATTACAAAAGTTCAAAATTATTCTCATTTGGAAAACTGGGTGTTACAGTGGTCGCGCAGCCCGACGCGATTCCACGCCGAGCCCATGTGGCCAATCGACGCCGGCCGCCCCGCCAGGTCCATCCACCACCGCGTGGCGCCACTCGGTTCTCTCCGCCTCCGGCTCACCGCTCACAGTGAGTCTTCTCTCTCTCCCTCGATTCCCCATCTCACCCTCTCATTCTCTCTCTGTCTCTAAAGAAAAGGGAAAGTAAAGTTATTATTATTATTATTATTATTATTATTATTATTATTATTATTATATTACTATTATTATTATATTATTATTATTAGTTTATTTTTTACTGTTATTAGTATAATCAGTTTATGATTAGTAAACTCATGAGTTGTGATTATTAAATATTAAGATTATTATTATTGTTATTATTATTAACAAAGGTTTGCTAATTCATTATTTTTTTAATAAAAATATACTTATATAAGTAGTTCCAAAAATATATGGTGAATAAAATATATATTTACGTTTACTTATTTTATAGGCCATATGTTGACAAATATTAATTTTTAAAATTATATAGGCTCTAGTATAGATTTGTGTGTTTATATGTATAAATATTAGTACATATTTTATTAGTATTATTACTACTATAGCAATATTATCATTAATTTTGTATCGTGATTACTAAATATTATTTTGTAAATTATCTTATTAGTTATGTATTTTAAAATAGACCTATTTACCTAAGTTTTACTTTAAAAAAAATTAGGCTTTCGTCTTAAAACTGGTTTTCTAGATTTGTAAATATTATCAATAATTATTTTTAACTAATGAAAATATAGTTTTCTACCTATAATTTCATTTTTGACAAATTTAGGGTTTAGCCTAAAAATGATTTCTATTTTTCAAGTATGCATTTATCTAAATTATTTTTCACTAAAATATATCTTCAAGCATTATAACTATTTTTCTAAAATAATATATATATTACTTTCACAAACCCTTCGACTATCGATTCTTGACTATACCAATCCCATTATTCCTATTCCCTTGCCAATTTTGTACTTCTTTATGTCGTTCGTAACTAATTTGACCGTTCTGGACCCGATGGAGCAGTCTGTGCGATCATTAGAGGCCGTTTTGCGTAGTGGTAACATCGAGGTTATATTTTGTGCCATATTGATCATCGCAAGCACACCAGGAGTCCTACCAGGCAAGTATACCTTGCTAATTAACTGTCATATTATTTATTTTTTGCATTATTTATTTTGTTTCATATTTGTTATTTTTAATTGTTATAAACTGCGCGTCCAAGCCACACTTGGGTGCAAGCGACTATATTAGTCGTTTTACTTTACTATATGCATGTTAACTTAGTTTTAGCGGACTACCTTCTTGTTGGGGGATATCCTTATATCTCTTTTGGCCATGACACTCACACTACACGGTTTGAGACATTTTGCTAGGAACATGACTTATGGACTGACCATCTTTATTGTCGTATGACGGATAGATCGTAACTGCTATGATTAAGGTATAGAGACTCGAGCAGTTACAAAACTGGACGAGCCATGGGCTTGACTTGGACAGTAGGGAACATTGGGGGAGGACAGTCGCTAGTGCGTATGGGAATCCAAACGGTAAACCACAGTCTCCGGATGGAACTGTGACGATTTATATTTGCAGATGCCTTCTGACGTCTTGGACGTTACGGACGGATACAGATGACTGGATTCCAGTTATGTACATGTAGCCTAAATTCCACCCATGCGCATGAAAGTTGTCCTCTAAATTGCACAATAGATGGTTAGCATTCATTTTTGCATATTGGTGTCTAAGAGAGTCTTGCATATTATTATTATTTTGACAGTTCATATTAGCTCGTTCTTCCTGTATCTTGTTACGTCCCTCTGAGGACCTGGTTATTTCCCAGGCGTGTGTTCATGTCTTCCGCAGGTATCCTAGCCGGGATCGTGGCCTTCTCTATTTATTCGAAGATGACGTGACTTGGTTCCTCCTTGCTACTTCCACTTAGTCCTTTTATATATCATGTACTTCTTCTTTTTTATTTTAGTTGGTAGTGGATGTGTCTCCACCCAGCATATTGTACCAAAAAAATTTATTATATGATATCTTTTATTCCCTTACTTTATGGATGAGATTAGTTAGTTGTGGTTTACTATATTTTACAGCTTATGTATACATTCGAGGCCCCTATACTTCATATATATACAGCTGACATGTCTACGTACTTGGTCCTAAGTATTTTGGGACTGGGGCATTATACCCTATTGAATTCAGTCCTATCTAAAGCACAAAATAAAGCATTAATAGCACGTACGTCAAGACTGGTTCTTTCTTTTCAGAATCAGTATACTTGTCATATATTTTTTCAACTAGATTTCCATCAATAAGAACACGTGGAGGCTTTTTATAGCCGTCAACTACAATTGATCATAAGTCAAAATTTAGAGACTTCAAAAAGAAACTCATACGTGTTTTCCAGTAAGTGTAGTTGGTACCATCAAACAGTGGGTGTCTGTTTGTGGCTTGGCCTTCAGTTGTGAATTTCATACTTGCCATATGTGATATAGTGATCTATGTAACAACAGTTATATATAAAGAAAGTAATAACAATGTTACCTTGCTTTACCTGTATAAACTGCTTTGATACCAATTGTAGAAACGAAATGTAAAACGATATACTCTAGAGGGGGATGAATAAAGTAGGCAACGAAATATTAGCTATTAAAAAATTGTTAGCAGTAAGATCACAGAAATATATCATAGTTATGAGTAAGTAAAAGTAAAGTACAAAAAGCAAACTCAAAGATGACAATGTATACTGGTCTCCCTCTTGTGAGAACTAATCCAGTCGGGAGAACTCTGGCTCCCAGTTGAAATCCACTATGGGAAAATCACAAGTTTTCATCCGAAGTCCTTATCAACTTCTACAAATACGAACTTTGATCCGACATGCTCGACCAACTTCAATTGTGAAGTGTCTCACTTCTATCAAGCCTCTTAATTACAATCACTCTGAACTTCTAGACTGTACCGTATTGGCAAATCGATTAAAGGATTGTAACTGGCTTAGTATTTGAAAATTGAAAGCTTAGTGGAAGAAGCTGTAGAGAATCTCCGATGCGACGCGCAACGCCCCATGCAAATCCCTACGTCGGTCGATCGATGGGGGCTTGGAAGATTGTAGTAAGCTTAGAGAGAAGAGATATAAAAGTGAATGAGTGAATTAAAATGGTAGAATTTTTTCTCTATTTATAGTATTTCCAAAGGGAGAATTCGGGCAGAATTCGGACATAATTCTATGAGAGAATCTTGGCATATAGTCGTTGCATCCATAACTTCGGAAAGACTGAGTTTAAAATCCAACGTTCAAGGTAGTCGAATTTGTCCAGAATTATGCTAGTCTAGAATGGGTTAATTTTTGGGTTTACGACTCAGTTTTTTGGGCTTTCGATTTTTCAAGCAGTTAGGAAGTAGTTTGGGCTTTATAAGTAGGCTTGTTTTCAAAATGAAAGGGTATTTTGAAAACGTTTATTGGATAGCCTATTTGTTAGTACGACGCGATTTACATTGTATTCCTGGACTCAATAAAATGCAAAAGTACATTGAGAATTGAAATATAGATGCGACGACAAATACAGCTCCAAGTCTTGAACGGTAGCAGGCACAGACTGTCACAGTTCGTCCAAGTAGCCCTTATATCTAGACATGGTTAGATCAATTATTAAAATTTGATTCGACCATGACCAATGGGCCAACAACCTATAGAAGATCCTTGAGGACCGGTGCTTATCTGTGTTTGTCTAGCATTCAGTGTGTTCTTACCATAACATTTTTTATAGTGTCATTTAAAGTGTCCGTGCCATCATTTTTTTGTTATTTAATTTTTTTCTACATTTATTGCACTGTGCACCTTCAACTATTGGTTTTTGATCTTTTGGATCTAAAACCGATGCATGTCACGCCCCAGAACCAGAATATTGGAGAGCGGGGGCGTACATAGCCAGCTACGTATATTGAAGTGCAACCCACCTCGCTATACGGTCACGGCTGTCTAGATACATGAGGGTTTAACTACAATCCAACAGTATCCTATGGTCATGAACAAGCCTAGTGTCTCAATCTCAAGCAAACAATAATAGTTACAATATGTCAGAGCACCAAATATATAATAGCAAGGCGTCCCATACATTACATATTGGATGATCATGAAGCTAGTCGTACAAAATGTTAGGACTAGCAAGAGTTCAGTCATACATGATCAACCCTAGGATTTGCCAATCATGTTACAGCCCGTAGGCAGAAGTAAATAAAGGTACAACTGAGCTAACAAGTACTCGTCGGCTAAACGTCTCAAAAGAATAATTTTACAATAAAGTGGGAGAACAAAAGGAACCCACTCGTTGCCAGGATTACGCTTGGTGGTCACCATCTGGCTGGAAGGTCGGTAGATCCTCTAGTGCTGCTCCGATATCTGGCCACACAAAACCAGCTGGGTCAGACCCCAAAAAGAGCAAGTGCCACAAATGAAGCTTCACTTAGGAACTAAAACCAGCATATCACAATAGAATATTAAAGATAATAACTAAAGAACTGATAATAATAGAGATAACAACCGTAAACTGAGTACGAGGAAACCATTCAAGTAGCTAGGTCACAACCCTTAAACCAAACAAGGACCGGGGTTGCAGCCCTTCACTTGAATAGAAACCCGTCTCAAATACTATTGGTACAGAAAAGACAATAAACGAAGAGAGGACACAGAACTGCTCCGGGAGCCAGGTTACAACCCTTAAACCAAACAAGGACCGGGGTTGTAACCCTTCGCCTGAACAGAACTGGACCCCTGATCTTTATTGTTAAGACCAGTATAAATAATCATGGTATTGAAGTAAGGTAAGACATGACGATCATGGCATGGGGTTACAATAAGATAATAAACGAAGAGAGGACACAGAACTGCTCCGGGAGCCAGGTTACAACCCTTAAATCAAACAAGGACCGGGGTTGTAACCCTTCGCCTGAACAGAACTGGACCCCCGATCGTTATTGTTAAGGCAAGTATCAATCATCATGTCATGTCACCATCTTGCACAGGATCAGGGTAAGACTAAGCTGGAATAAACTCCATCCAATCAATCACGGCCAAGCAAGAGTACGGCTTGATACTTTAACTAACTAGGGTTATTACAAGCCTAGTTACTAACAAGATGCAATGAGATTATCCCAACAGCCACAAGCCCTGCAGACCATCCGGTTATCCAGGTCGAATGTTCGTTTATGAAGAATACAACACGTGATTGTGTGCTGGAAATGTGCCCTACTCGTCGGTAGGCTACAAGTCCACTTAATGTGCCCAGATAACGGAATTGCCTATAGCTGGGAATCTCTTCATGTCTACTAAATTATTCTAGTTTATTAGCCTTAGTCAATTTCTGTAGGTATCCCTGACCGTGGTACTCAGGGATCCCTATCCTAGACATGATGCAAGACAGTACTGGTTTATTTATACGAACACAATCGCCCACGGTGTCCAGGTCATTCATACTTGTCATGTCAGGCTAGCTGTCGTAACAACATGTCGTGGTATATCATGTCAGTTTACTGGTCAAGAGTGCACCACGAAGGGCCACTTATCATGTTCAGGAAATATGTGCAAATCTTCATAGTACGAGCCTTCTATCCAGAGACCCAAGTTATATAAGCATTATGCAACATTCTAACATAAGAACAATAATAATAATAATAATAATAATAATAATAATAATAATAATAATAATAGAGGAGAAGACTGTGGAGGAAGCCATGCAGCTAAGAGAATAGAGCTCATGCGGCCAGGGATAATAGAGCTTATGCAGCTCGGGGTTCAGGAGTCCATACGGCTGGGGGAAGACATGATCTTATGCGGCTCGAATAATAAAAGTCCATACGGCCGGGAAGGAGTGGGCGCATGCGGCTAAAGGTTCGGGTTATATACGGCTGAGCAAGGGAACAACTCATGCAGCTGGGAAAGGAGTGATCCCATGCGGCTGAGACGAAAGGTCTTATGCGGCTGGGAAAGCAAGGCCTTATGCGGCTGGAAAAGCAAGGCCTTATGCGGCTGGAAAGGAATCAGTCCATGCGGCTGGGGGTATGGCAGGGGCGCATGCGGCTGGGTAAAAACATGACTCATGCGGCTCGGGGGTGGCAACCCTATGCGGCTGAGAATGAAGGCAGCTTAAGCGGCTAGAGATGCAAGTGCTCAAGCGGCTGCGGACATGCAAGTGCTTTATGCGGCTGAGGGCCAAGCCATCTCATGCGGCTGAATCAAAGGCAGAGCTATACGGCTGGAAAGAGACTTGCCGCATGAATGTTCATGCGGTCAAGTACTTCATGCGGCTGAGAGGCTGTGCTTCTTCTCCACTGATCCGAGAAGAATAGCCATGAAGTCCATGGCTCCCAAGCTCCATAAGTCCTTTATTCCAAGCCCAAATCTGGACTTCCATAGGTCAAAATGGGGCAGAATGAAATTCTCTACAACATGGAACCAACAAAACTTGGAAATAATAATGTTAAGTAGATCAAAATCCAAGAAATCTGAAAATAAAATAAACTTAGATCAAGAAGAGTTTAGCCATGGAAATCGAAAATGCCAAGCACTAAAGAGTCTTAGAATGTTGCAAGGAAGAAAATAGAACAATAAATCTTGAGTTCCTCCATGAAGCAAGATGCACTTGCCTAAGCCCTCTCTTATTCTCCTGGTGGTTGAAGAAGTAATGGTGGAGAAGAAGAAGTAAATGAGGAGAGAGAATGAGGAAAATGGGTTAAATAAGGAGGGTGGTGGTAGGTAGGAGGGTTCACCTTTGGTTCATGATGAACCAAAGCAAACCAAGCCAAGCCGAACCAACCCAAGAATAAATCAATCAGTGAAATGCTAGAATAAATTAAGCAGGGAGACATGTAATACGGGTCAAATTACGTATACGTATACCAAGATACGCAATACGAACCACATGCATTACAGTGCGACCTCATTATCAGTGACATAATTTTTAAAAATATTCCGTAAAACTGATATTTTTATATTTACAACATTAGTAGCCATACTTCTAACTTCAGGAAGTGATATTTGTGTCGGTGGCACAGAATTAGAAATATGATTATTTTTAAACAAATTAGCATAATAAGCAAAATTTTGTCAAATCACCTCCATAAAGGTGGTTAGAATCAGTAGCATCCATATTTTAAAGATAATTTTAAAAAAAATAAGAGAAAAAGAATTTATTTATCTACCAACAAAAGAGAAAGAGAGGGAGAGAGAGATGGGGGCGGGGAGAAAAATCTAAAATCAGGAAAAAAAACTATTATGTAATATTAAAATTACTTAAAACGTCAACTTGAAGCCTCCAAGAAATTTCGCACAAGTTGAAGCCTCAAAAACACTACTGCAGTTTGGCCTCCATAAAGTTGTACTTCAAAACCTAGAAAGTTCTTACTTTAATCTTCAGGAATTGCTTAGCTTGTATATTTTGTAGAGGGAAGAAATATTTGTGTTTAATTTTCATGAATTTTGGACTATTTATAGAATTTTTTGACCTATTATATCCTTGAAATATAGTTGTTATAAGGATATTTTTGGTCATCTTTAGTAAAATGACCAAAATACCCCTAAAATGAGCAAAAAATAGTTTTCAAAATGGAGGTAATTTGGTCTTCTCCCCCTCCCAACGGTCAGGAAATTTTTTTTGGGTCAGACCGGGCCTGGACTGGGTCACTGACCGAGCCGGTCTGACCGGTTTTCACCGGGTTTAGCCGGATCGAACAACTGCTCAACCGGGCCGGGCTGGGCTTACGGGTCGGATATATGAACCCAGCCCGGACCTGCAGAAAGAGTGGGTCGAGCCGGTTCGGGTCGTTGACCAGGTCCGGACCTGTCCAGACCGACTTTGACCGAGTCGGACCCGAACCGGATTACGGGATGCCCGTCCCAACTTGCACCTTGAAGTACGGAGGCAATATTAGAAAAACTATTTGGCCCTCCTTCTATCCATATAATAAATAAAAATAAATACATTAATTTTTTTTAATGTTTTATGAGTATCACAAGAACCATCTAGATTTCGAAACTATACTTTATGTTCTAATTTTAAAATATAAATAATTAGTGCTATAAAATTTTATAAAAAATAAAAAATATAAAAATAATCCGTACAATTAGTTTCGAAATAAAGTAGTATCTGTTAAATATAAAAATAGTTAACATAAATCACTGACGTCCCACGTCCCACGTCCCACGACGGAGAAGCATATTGTCCTATGACGATGCACTTTGCCCCCACAAATATTTGATTAATTGACAGGTTAGCCGAGTATCAACATCACATTAGCTTCAAATTTAAAAATAAACCAAAAGTCCAGACTCCAAAGCCATATATAAACCCAGATTGGATAAGGATTTTGGATTCCGTATGGGTGCTGTTGTCTCCGGAGCGGACTACTGAATAAATTAAGGCAAATGTTAAAGGCCACTCCCTTTTTACTAAGAACGAACATGTCTTTGTATTTTTTTACTAAGAGCAACGAAAAGTTCATACTTCATAAGTTTACTAAGGGCCACCAAGAGGACTTTGGAGGAGGACTGCAGTGACCGCCGTAGCCCCCCTTCCCCCCGCCGCAGCCCCCTCCCCCCACCCTCCGCCTCCCTCCCCCCGCCACAGCCGTGCCATTAACGAAGCTCCGAAGAAACCCTAATTCTCGGACTTCACTTCTTGAAACCCTAATTTTTCACATGATCGACGATACGAAAGAACTGACCTTGATCTAGATCTCGATCTCCCAATTTTTGTGTGTGCAAAATTTGAATTTTTTTATACGGAGAACTACATAGAAATGTCGAAATCGGCAGTGTTTCATAAGAACTCCTTTGTCGGAGAAGTGTAAATCTATACCAAGAACACGAACAGCGTCGGCGCGTGGACCAGAGAGATCCGAATCTCTCACTTCTCCCCTCCCAGCGACCAGTGCCCGCCGCTGGCGGTCCTGCACACCGTCGTCGGTGCGTCCGGCGCCGTGGATCGTTCGCGGGGAAGGCGGACTGAAGGCCTTGTCTGCAGTCCTGTCTTCACTTTGGACTGCAGGCAAGCCCTACAGTCACTGTAGGTAAAAAAAAGAGAGAAAATATTGTCAATCGAGGACTGCAGGTCTTGTCTACAGTCCTGTCTTCACTTTGGACTGCAGGCAAGTCTCGCAGTCCTCGATTGACAGGAGCGGAGTGGCCCTTAGTGTTTTCAAAATGACAAACTTGTAATTTTTGTTAAAGTTTTAAATTGGTGGCCCTCAGTAAAAAGGGTGGCCTTTAACATTTGTCTAAATTAACATCAATACCACTGAGAGAGAGAGAGAGAGAGAGAGAGAGTGAGTGAGAGCGAGCGAGCGAAGAAGAAGAAGAAGAAGAAGAAGAAGAAAGTGTTGCTCTTGATCGAAACAATGGGGAAGTCGACGAGTTCCTGCTTCAAAATCATCACTTGCGGTGCCGACTCGGCCGAAGCCGACAATGACGACCTCTCGCCGCCGCCGGTAACTCCTCCTCCTCCTCCTCTACGTCGCATTCTGCGTCAAAAACTAGGGTTTGTGTTGCTTGGGATTTAGATCTAGTTTTTTTTGATGGCTGGGTTTGGAATAAAGTGTTTGAAATCTTTGGAATTTTGGTGTTTGAAAATTTTATTTGTTTCGGTTTGATTGCTCGAGTCTGTGTTAAAGTTGATATCTTTTTGTGCTTATAGTGGTACTTGGTGGGCAATTTAGAGTAGTGTTAAGGAATTCTCTCTACCTAATTTGTTATAATGTATGGCTTTGGCTTAAAGTTGAGATATTTGGAATGTTGGTGTACAATGGATTTGGATGGGATGGGATTATGGGTTTATCGCTCTTTACTGAGCTCAAGTTGATTTTTTATATGTTTATAATGATAATTGGTGGGGCATGTAAGAGTAGTGGTGAAGAATTCTGTAGAGTTAGTTTGTTAGGTGATGACTCTACGTTGATTAGTGCCAGATTTTAGTGTTAGTGGGAAGGGTTCTACATTGCTTGTGGCGAAACAATTGATCTTTGGGATACTATTAGTCTATCATGTGTTTATTGGAAGTATTACAGTGTTGTGTGTGTGTGTGTGGTGGGGTGGGGGGGGGGGGGGGGGGGGGGGGGGGGGGGGGGGGGGTTGCAGTGTTTAATGTTATGTTGCACAGACACGAATACGGCGTGATACAATTCGGACACGATGACACAGAAATGGCATGGGTTTGGCGTCCCCTAGTGTATTTCAAGGTACGTGGGTGCACGGAGACGACACTGACTTTTGGAGTGTCTGTGCTTCCTAGGCTAATAGGGAAAAGTGAGCGTACGCACCCAGACATGGAAAAAAGATAATGGCTATAATGATGTTAACAATGTGAAGATGACAAATAAATATTGGAGAGGTGGGAAAATTTAAGTTTGAGTTGGATGAAGGATTTTAAGATGATTTGATTCATCCAGTTGGATATTAATTATTAGGCAGGCCTAATTGAAGTGTGTGGATATACTTGTTTGGTTACCGTTTGAATTTCCTGTCAGATATCCGGCGGAAGCTGTGGAAGACTTTAATTTTAAGTTTAATGCATTAACATATAACCGCCTACAAAAGTGATGTATTTTATTACAAGTAAGAAAGATAGTTGCACCATTGATATAGAAGATTGTCAATTTGTATTACTACCGGGGAATATGGAGCCATCATGCGAGTCATCCTAGTACCACGAGTCTCCCTCACATGGAGGATCCTTTATTATTGGGGAGGCCGTTTCCGCTACTCAAACCTGCATTCCACATGATGCGCGATCAAGCCTTACTTCCCTCTAAGTGAGACGCTCTATACAGTCTGTTGGGAATGCGGTGTGATCCGAACCGGAGTTGGCCCATGAGGTGCGATATTGAATTGGGCCCAAATGCCCCAAAAGTAAATTCTCACGTAAGGCCTGAACCAATTCCAATTATCTACACTTCATATTCCCACCTTCTACTTGATGTGGGACTAAATTATCAACACCATTGTTACTCCCTTTTGAGCGCTCAACCGGAAACGAGATACAATCCAACAATCTCTACTTGAGCTCGTTTTCGCTGACCGAAAAACCTATCACACTTGGCTACCTTTTGCTCGTTCTCGCTAGCCGAGCAGCCTTGCTCGTTACCGCTAGCCGAACAACCTTAGCACACTTCGGCTACCTTTGCTCGTTCCCGCCAGCCGAACACTAAGGATATCCAACATATTGTCATCTCGATCCGTTCGACCAAATAACCACACTTGACATGTTCATCCACACCACTATTGTGTGCCAACCACAATGTCTTGCTCTACCTTGAGCCTGCCAGACCCACCTTTGAAGCCAATTCGTGTAGTTGATGCTCCTACTCCACCGTGAGAAGAGTCCGTATAATCCGATTATAGACATGGACGTTCAGCACCATCTGTCTCGAACCAGTGAGAGCCGCCCAAATCAGTCATATAACCATGTGCTCTGATATTACTTGTTGGGAACGCTGTGTGACCCGAACCAGAGTTGGCCCAAGAGGTGCAATATTAAATTGGGCCCATATATCTTAAAAGAGAAATCTTATGCAAGGCCTGTACCAATTCCAATTATCTAAACCTCATGATCTCACCTCCTACCCGATGTGGGAATAAATTACCAACACCATTGTCAACCTCTTTTGAGCGCTCAACCCAAAACGAGATACAATCCAACAGAGTCATCATGTTATACATGACAATAATGTTTCAATACACATTGAAGTTGAATCAAGATTAGGTCCAATAGCTTTAGATCTAGGCCTTGCAATAAATAAATTACTTTCGCATTGTATAATGGGAGTACTGGAAGAAATGTAAGTTATTGATGATTTCTTCAATATTATGAGTTGGCATTCTTTTCATGAGTGGTGATTGTAGCCGACTAACAACACCCAAGTTGAGCCATTTTATATAATATGAAAGCAGCCATATTCTGATTCCTGTGGTACATTGCACATGTAAGCCAAGAGAGAGAATATACATGCTCTAGACCTTGAAAACAAAGAAATATGAAGAAAATTCCAGAAACTTGCTTAAAGTTCGAAATTCCTTCATTCTCCGTAAAAGACGTGCATGTTGCAAAGGAAATTGGTAGCCTACTTCGGTCAATGTGGAACTAAAAGAAGCATAAAGGACATTGTATAGCTATAAAATGGTATGGCACTAGGCGCTTTTCTTACTATCCGCTGTTTAACCTTGAAGTATTAGTGCATTGGCTTTCTAGAACAAGAATTACCATGTGCTCAGTTTTGCTGAAGTTTTATTTGAACACTTAAACGCTACTACCACCACCACCAAAGCCCCTATCCAAAAAACCATCTCTTTATGATTGCATAAATCCAAGTTGGGGACTATCTCTCAAGATATTAAATTCACAATTTACTTGTGCTTATGTTTCTTTATTTATCATATTTCATTGGCTTGATTTAGTTACTTTTATTCTTTACCAAGGCAAAGCTTATTTCCTGTAAGGGGGCGTTTGGATGGGTGTAATTGGGCATGGATGTGTGGAAGTAGTTCTAAATGGAGACCAGTTTCACACATCCTATGTTTGACCCAATCCGGATGTGGGGACAAGAAGTGGTGTCATAATTACTTTCCACTTTTTGTCCCATGCATGTCAGGGGCAACAAGAGGTCAATCCACTTTCGTTTTTCTAGGCAAAGCTTATTTCCTGTAAGGAGGCGTTTGGATGGGTGTAATTGGGCATGGATGTGTGGAAGTAGTTCTAAATGGAGACCACTTTCACACATCCGATGTTTGACCCAATCCGGATGTGGGGACAAGAAGTGGTGTCATAATTAGTTTCCACTTCTTGTCCCATGCATGTCGGGGGTAACAAGAGGTCAATCCACTTTCGTTTTTCTTGGCGGATGTGGATGGAAGTGGTCGGTTGCTATTTGTTTTTATTTTTTAATTACTTAATAAAATAGTTTTTAATTATAATTAGTTAGTCGTTTAGATAATTAATTAAAAAAACAATTGATGATATTAATTATTGAGCTACTAATATTAATTGATACATTATAATACTTAATAAAATATTTATTTAATTATAATTACTTAATCATTTAGATAATTAATTAATAAATTGATGATATTAATTATTGAGCTACTAATATTATTTAATACATTATAATTACTTAATAGGTTAGTTATTTAATTAAAATTACTTAATTGTTTAGACAATTAATTAATTGATTGATTGATTAATTAATTAATTAGTTGATGATATTAATTACCGAGGTACTAATAATATTTAAGACATTATAATTACTTGATAAAATAATTTGTGATATTAATTCCTAATACTTAAATTAAAAAAGTAAATTAATTAGTATCAATAAATAGATGATTAATTAGTTTTTTTATTGTTATATTTTACCATTTTTTTTTTCCACCTCCTTCACATTTAACCTCCGAACACGGAATTGTGAATTTGTCCACTTCCAAGATAAAAATATTATGTATCCAAATATTGAATTAGTTTTAAGAGACAAGAACTAGCATGAAACTCAAAAGCATACGCATTTGCATTTCACTTTTAGCAGACAAGAAGTTACTTTCACACTTTCTGCGAGTTACACCATCCAAAGAAGCCCTAAGGAGACTTAAGTTGCATATTTGTTTGTCCTGGGAGTCTTACGATGCATGAGGACCATGGTTATCACTCGTTCAGAATAGACCATATCAATTATTGCTTTCCATCTTTATATCTTCTTACCATATACCTCATGCCTTGATTGTATATTGTTATATTTTTATCATTGAAATATCATGTATCCAAACATTGAAAGTCAATTTCAGGAGATAAGAACTAGCATGAAACTCAAAAGCATACACATTTCATTTCCAGCAGACAATAAGTCACTTTCATACTTTCTGCAAGTTACACCGATCCAAACAAGCCCTAAGGAGACTTAAGTTGCATATTTGCTTGTCTAAGGGGACTTAAGTTGCATATTTGTTTGTCCTAGGAGTCTTACGATGCCCTAAGGACCATGGTTATCACTCGTTCAGAATAGACCATATCAATTATTGCTGTCCATGTTTATATATTCTTAGCATATATCTCGTACCCTGTTTGTATATTGTGATATTTTATCATTGAAATTGCAAACCTTCCTCGTATGTCTAATTTATCATGACATAACCTTCGGTGACTAGGATTAATGTTCAACCTTCCTTGGCAAACTCTTCCATTGTGTCACGAGGCAGCAATTGCTTCTTTTGTTCAACGTTGACATTTCCCAAACATGCCTGAGTCTGACAGACGTTAATAACTAGTAAGCAGGTCTTCGTTTTCTTTCCATTCTAACCAATAAATAGTAGGGAGTTGGGTTTAGTTAAAGCTTAAAATGGTGGCTTCAACTGATTTACTTGTGCAAAAAGTATTATCTTCTCTGTACTAAAGGTTGAACCCATGGAAGTTTTTTTTCTTCTTTTCTTTCTAGTAGGTATATTATATAAATCTACTACCTCAAAATAGCTAGTTAGAGCATCAACTCAATTTTGAGACTGCCTCCGTGACTAGCATGTCTGTTTACAAATATGAATTGGAGGTTATGCTCTCCAAAATCAAATTTATCCTTCCTCAACCTTGATAATAGGAGTGTTAAAAGATTGCCAACAAACTATTCCAAGATTTATTGGATATATTTATTGGCCATCCCCTTTTCTGGCATGAGTAAGTTAATGCCATGACTGCACGCCTAAGCTGCAAATGCACGACAACTCACTGATTCTAGTTTCTTGGATTGGCAATCTGGATCTTACTGCCAGTTTGTACAAGGTTTCTTCTTCTGGAAGGATCTGCTAGATTTGTGTGATCTATACCTAAATCTTACAACTTAAATATCGGAGCCTTCAATCCATGTTTCCATACTTATCCTTGCAGATAGGAGCTTTACTTGACTAACCTTAATGGACATATTTGGCATATATTAGTTGGCTATTTTCTTGGTTTGCATCATTAACTTGCTGTTTTAATAGAAATTTAGTAGAATATTTGGCTTGTTTATTATTGTGGTGGAGCTACACATATTTAAGAGAGGCTAACCCCTCGCCCTATTATTCTATCCAATGTGGGACTAAAAGTCCATTAATGCTCTCAACACTCCCCCTCAAGATGGACGATAGATATCAATCATCCCCATCTTGTTACATAGTTTAGAAAAGCTTAATGAATTAAGCCCCTTAGTAAGACAATCTGCGACTTGTTCTTCTGAGCGAACATGGTCGAGCTTTAGTATCCCTTTATCTAGCTTCTCCTTGATGAAGAACCGATCGATCTCGATGTGCTTCGTTCTGTCATGCTGAACTGGATTGTTAGCTATACTCAGTGCTGCTTGACTGTCACTCAGAAGACGCAATAGTGTTCCCTGGTCCAACTTTAACTCTGTCAGCAATGTTTTTACCCACAACAATTCTGACACTCCCAGAGTTATAGCTCTATATTCTGCTTCAGCGGTCGATCGGGCTACCACAGACTATTTCTTGCTTCTCCATGAGACTAGGTTACCCCCCACAAATATACAATATCCTGAGGTAGACATTCTGTCATCCATGCAACTTGTCCAATCTGCATCGCAGTATACCTCAACACTAAAGTGTCCATTGTTCTTGAACCATATCCCTTTTTCAGGGCCCCCCTTCAGATATCTCAGAATATGGAAAACAACATCCATGTGGCCCTTCCTTGGATTATGCATGTAGCGACTCACTACACTCACAACAAATGAGATATCAGGGCGAGTGTGACCTAGATAAATCAATCTGCCTACAAGTCTCTGATATCTCTCACGATCAACCGCCTCTCCTGCCTCTGTCCCCAACTTATCTTTCTGATCAATTGTAGTGACTGCCGGACGACATCCCAACATACCGGTTTCTGTGAGCAGGTCTAGTACATACTTCCTCTGAGAGAGGACGATTCCATCTCTTCCTCGAGCTACCTCGATTCCGAGAAAATACCTCATCATTCCCAAGTCTTTTACTTCAAATTCCTAGGCAAGTTTCGACTTCAGCTGGGTAATCTCCTCCTCCTCCTCATCACCTGTGATCATTATATCATCTATGTATACAACAAGGATGGTGATGTGGCCTCTCGCATGTCGGAAGAAGACTGTGTGATCTGCATTGGTCTGGCTGTACCCTATGCCCATAACAACTTTTCTAAATCTTTCAAACCATGTCCGAGGAGATTGCTTGAGTCCATACATTGATTTATTTAGCTTGCACACCTTTCCTGTTGACTGCTTCGTGCAAAGTCTGGGGGGGGGGGGTTTCTCCATGTATACTTTCTCCTGTAGATCTCCATGAAGAAAGACATCCTTCACATCTAATTGATGAAGTTTCCATCCACGATTTGCTGCAAGAGAGACCAGGGTTCTCACAGTGCTCATCTTTGCTACAGGAGCAAACGTCTCATCATAGTCGATGCCATAGGACTGAGTGAATCTCTTTGCAACCAATCTTGTCTTGTATCGCTCCACCTTTCCTTCTGGCGTCTCCTTTACCGTGAAGACCCATTTGCATCCAACTGCTCTTTTTTCTTCAGGTAATGGAACAAGTTCCTATGTTTCATTTCTTTCTAGTGCCCTAAGTTCCTCCAACATTGCAACTTTCCACCTCGGATCTTCCTTCGCTTCCTGCCAACACTTAGGCAAAGAGGTGATGTCTAACGATGCAATGAATGTTCCATAAGTAGGATAAAAAATGGGCAATATCATGTTCAGAACCATAACGAATATGAGATATTTCCGCATTACTACGAGAAGATCTTCTTAAAGGAATATGAGACAGTGGAGGAGAGATCATACCATCCGAATCAGAGGGATCTACATCCGAATCAGAGGGATCCGGTGCGGAAGACGCATCTTCAGGAGTTGGAGAAGGGTTAAGCGAGGGACATAGCACAGTAGGGGCAATAGGCACAGTAGTGGACTGCTGCTTTCTTCTTCTGTAGACTTGGAGCTCTGTAGATGTAGATTGTTCTGTAGTCTGTTCCTCCCCCTGTACTGGAGCATCACTTCTTTCCTCCTAATTGTATGCATCCTCATCACTTTTTTCCTCACCCTCGCTATCTCCCCCTTCTTTCCTTGGACCAACTTCCATCATTGGGCATGGAACTGACCCAACAATTACGCTTGGGATAATCTCCCCCTCACTTCTAACACCTCCTGTGTTAGGTGTGTCACCAAATGCGGAGACTTCACCTGAACCATTGTGGTAGTATGGTTCCATCTCTCTGAATATAACATCCATGCTCACAAAGAGCCTTCGTTCCACAGGACTCCAGCAAGAATATCCCTTCTGAGTCCCTGAGTAGCCAATGAAGAAACACTTCACTGCCCGAGGATCCAACTTCCCCACTGCAGGCCTATTATCCTTCACAAAGCATACACATCCAAATACCTTTGGGGGAACAATGTATTTGTTCTCACCTGTAAGCATCTCAAACGGTGTCTTCCATCCTAACACCTGAGAGGACATCCTGTTGATGAGATATGCAGCAGTCAACATGGCATGTCCCCACAAGTGTTTCGGAACATTCATAGCAAACATCATTGACCTTGTCACTTCCAACAGGTGCCTGTTCTTCCGCTCCGCCACGCCATTTTGTGCTGGTGTATAGGCACATGAAGTCTGATGATGTATCTCATTGGCTGATAAGTACTCTTCAATAGCCTTGTTGGTGTATTCTGTCCCATTGTCAGACCTCAAAATCTTTACTTTAGGACCGTACTGTGTTGTAACCCTGCGATAAAAGTCTTAAAAGCATGTAAAGACATCACTCTTACTCTTCATTAGGTATACCCAGGTAACACGAGTATGACATTCAATAAAGGTGACAAACCATTTAAAACCATTAACATCAGTTATAGGACAAGGTCCCCACACATCAGTGTATCATATCAAAAGAAGCTAAACTTTTATTTCTAGAACTCATATGAGAGCTTTTGGTATGTTTTCCAAGTTCACAAGCATCACAAACCAACTTTTGCTTATTAGCCTTTTGATACATAGAGGAAAACATCCGACTCAGTAGAGAATGAAGAGTGTCCTATGCGCTGATGTTGGAGTAATAATTCTTCTTCCACGGTACTTTGCGACTCCTCCGGTTGTGCTTCATCCACCAGTGCTGTCAATGCTGTATCCAGCCCACCCCTGTCCAAGTACCATAGTCCTTTATGCCAAGTGACAGTCCCTAACTGTCTCCCCGTTCCCTTCTCCTGAAAAATAACCTTCGGAATGTCAAAGAAAACAACACAATTAAGTTGAAGAATAATGGCACTAATGGACAATAGATTAACAGGAAAAGATGGAGCATGAAAGACATCAGTAAGACTCATAGAATGGGTGCATTCAACTGTGCCTTTGCCCACAATGGGTATAGCAGTACCATCAGCAGTCTGAATGTTTTCAGGCGTCATCAGGTGAGTGTAATCTTGGAACTCATCACGGGCACCCGTGACATGGCACGATGCCCCAGGGTCAATTATCCAATTTAGACTTCCTGATTTGTGGGTAGATGCAAGGGCATGAGCAGGTATACCTGTGCTTGTATTGGCATAGTATGTGATGTTACCCCTGGAGGTGGTTGAAGTCGATGTTCCAGCAGTGTTGGCTCGACTGTTGCTGGTTCCAAGCTTCATGTTTTTTCACATTTTCAGCATTTCTCTCTCACTAGGGGTCATATCGGATGTCTGATTCTCATTTTTCCCTTCTGTCAGGTTTGCCTTATGCCCTCCAAAATAATTACCTCTGCCACCGGCATAGCGTTCTCTGCCACCCCTACGCCCTCCACGGACGCTGGACTGGCCTCTTATAGGCTTCGTACAGAATCTGATGAAGTGTCCTGGGTCTCCACAGTTGTAGCACCCTCCCCCTCCTGAAGGGTTTGAGTTAAAAATTGTTAGAGCTAATTTCTCCCCCGGAGAGCTAGTGGTGCTAGGTATCATCTTCAACCGCGCTTCTTCTTGTGCTATAGCAGCAATGGCTTCCTCTAGTGATGGCAGTCCGGGTTGTGCGAGTAACACATTCTTCCTTTGCTCGAATGCTGGGTTGAGCCCCTTCAAGAACTTCATCATCCTTTGTCGCGAGATATACTCCATGAACTTCTGGTAATGTTTCGTAAATGCCGGTTCCACTTGCTCATCTTCCACACCAATGGGATCATAGTGGTCGAGATCTGGCCAATACTTCTTCAGCAGAGCCGCATACTCAGAGATGGTGTGATCTTCTTGGACCACCTTATCAAGTTCATCCTGCAGTTAGAAGACCCTCATAGGATTGTCCGTCCCTGAGTACATGTCTTTCAGCGTCATCCAAATATCACCAGCGCCCTCCATTGCTTCCACGTTGTCCGACACTTGGTCGGTCAAGGAGGCTGTCAACCATCCAGCTACAACATTGTTGACGATTTTCCACACGGCAAACTCCCGTGAGGAGTGATCTTCAGGTGCCTTGGTTTGGCCATTCACATAGCCCACTAAACTTCTTGCCTTCAGAGTTCGCATCGCTTGACGCGACCACTTCAAATAGTTGGAAGTACCCTCTAACTTTACTTCAAGTTTCTCCAATTTGCCATTTTGTATGGTGAAGGATCCACGTCTGCGTGTGCAGGACGAAAACTAGTCTCGGTCAGCCTCCTGGAGAAGAGATCGTCCACAAAAGCCTTCATCTCTTTGGCCGTCAGCTTGCCGTAGATCGTCTCCATCATCTTCGTCTTCTCCTCTTCCATCAGTAAGGTGATGGTAGATCGAGACCGTCTTCACCTTTGGTCACCTTCTTCTCCACGTCTATTGTTCCTCCTTCAGCAGCAGCGACATCCTCGAGCGCCGCTGCTCATGTCCCGTGCATGGTTGCGACCGGAGAAGGGGAACGGGGGTCGGCGCAGGCGACGACGGAAGGGGGGGGGGGGGCGGAGAGGAGGTAGGAGCGGGAGGAGGGGGAAGGGGTGGGGTGTCGGCGGCTGTGTTTGGAAGAGGGCTAGGGTTAGGGTTTGATGGAGAAGGATGGCGGCTAGAATTAGGATTTTGTGGAGACTCTGATACCAAATAGAAATTTAGTAGAATACTTGGCTTGTTTATTATTGTGGTGGAGCTACACATAAATAGGAGATGCTAACCCCTCTCCCTATTATTCTACCCGATGTGGGACTAAAAGCCCATTAATGCTCTCAACAGTTTTGCTCTACATTCCTAAGCTTCAAAGTGCAGATGCACTACCTATCGCTGTTGTTAGGATCTTATGGTTGATGCACTGCATCTGGTTCACACAGGCTTCTTCATCTGAAAGGATATGCAAGAATTGTGTGAACTGTACCTAGACACTTGGAAGTTGGAATCTTGGACCTGCAGTGCCATGGATATATGATCCAAACAAGTTAAATTTTTTGTTCACATGTCAGTAAGATGTTCACGACTAACAAGTGGAAAGTCGTAACATGTGAAGCCAATCATACTACTCATTTCTAAATATATAAACAATTTGTTTACAGTAATACCTATGGTCGAAAAAGTTTTTTGAGAACATTTTGTCAAATATTCAAGCTTTTTTAAGTTGCATTAATAAAAATAGTTTGGGGTTTTAAATAAATTCATCAATAGATTGCGATATATATTTTCAATCAGTTATTGAAAATGAGTTCACTATCCACATTTTACTTCAAGACTAGGATTTGCATTTATCCCTGCCATTACTGGTTATTAATTAGCCGTTAATGATTGCTTAAATTTATATTCAGTTAATGATGCATTAGTACTTAAGTCCTTTCATTCATTCTTTTGTGTTTCTTTTATTAGTTTCGTTAATTATTAGCAAGGAAGGAGAGGTTTATACAAGGTGATCATCGTGAGAAAGTTAATCCATATAAACACCCAACAGACTGATCATGGACCTTGTCGTGTAAGGAAATCTTTCAAGGTTTTTCCATTTAATTACATTTGGATACTTATGGATGCATTTTTCTAGTTTCTATCATTTATAAATCATCTCAATTTCTTGCCAAAATGTTGAAACATCATTCACCAATGATCTTATTCATGTTCTGCTCCAATATGTTATTCATGTTCTGCTCCAATATATGTCCATTGATGACACAATCTGGTTACAATTTCTTATTTACCTTCCAGAGTAAAACATCATCAGAGAAGCACAGATGGAGTTTCCATAAGAAGTCTGTCAGTCAACAAGTACAAAGTAACACTGTGAAATCTGAACCCCAGTCTGTTGGTTTCAAGGCAAATTCAGAAGCCACTACTAATAACTTCCATGTAGCAAAGGATTCAACTGTCCCAGAAAAGAAACCCGTTATAGAACAGGCAAATGAAACAGCACATTTCTCCTCAACTGTAGTTAATTCAGCAGTAACAGGTGAACTGGGAACTGGTACAATTGCTGTTACTGATGCCAATCTCCAGGAGAATGTTGTTGTTATCATTCAGGCTGCTATCAGGAGATTCTTAGTGAGTTAACATTCATTGTGCTAGTTTTTGTTAATTCTCTTGAATTTAAGGTTTTACAAAAATGTTTATAAAAAAAGAGGCTAATCTGCATCTAAATACCATGAACTTCCACTCTTGCAAATCGCTACCATGAACTTCCAAAATATGTAACTTGCTATCATGATCTTTACAATTTTCTAGTTAATACCATGAACTATTGTTTATTTTGCAAGTCAATACCATGAATTATGATTTGTTTCCATGAACTGGCACTTTACTGTATTAACTTGCAAAATAAGTGATCGTTCATGTTTACTTGCAAATAGGGGATAGTTTATGGTACTAACTTGCAAACTTGGAAGTTCATGGTAGCACGTTGCAACATTCAGAAGTTCATGGTAGCAATTTGCAAAAGTGTAAAAGTTCATGGTATTTAGTTGCAAATTAGCCTAATAAAAGCTTTAACTTACATATTATGTTTAGGCTCTTAGCTGACACCCCAAACTTTAGGATAAATATATGTTATTGTATATTATTTTTAGGCTCTCAGAGAACTGCAGAAGCTTAAGAAGGTTATCAAGCTGCAAGCTGCTTTGCGTGGTCATTTGGTCAGAAGACAGGCCGTTGGAAGTTTGCGGTGTGTCCAAGCCATTGTCAAAATGCAAGCACTGGTAAGAGCTCACCTTGCACACCAAGCACTAGAGAACTATGTTGTGCAAAAGAAGCATGAGAGTGGCATCCAGATTGATTCCCAATGGTCGACTGTCTCGGTAAATCTTTCTCTAGTTTTTATTAATCAGTTTTAATTGTATTTTATAATCTATATAAGAAACATGTTCTTTAACTATTTCCAAAAACATCCACTTGATATTGCGTGGTGATTTTTCATTTGGATTATGTACTATCGTGATATTTAATTTTTTAGGAGCTGTGCTCTCTAATTATGGTTTGCTTACATCATGTGTTAAGGAAGTCAAGTCTTGCTCGTAATGCTGTCTTTGTGGATAGCATCCATACTTATTCAAGTTATATATCTACAATAATTATTGGGCATTCATGCTGACTATGGTACTCTTTCATAAAGCATGCTCTATTGCTTATCCAAGAAGTCTTTTTATGTATGTTTATGAACTTTGGCTCTCTAACCTAGTGTGAATCTTTTCAATAGAGCATCAATTATTATTCTTAGTTACTGAGTTTTTGGCTATAATAAAGAATGCCTTGTTATCCTATACATACTTCTGAATTGACCTAGTTTCTTGTCCCAGCCGAAGAGGAATTCTGAATTAAAATCAGATAAGACAAATTATGCAGTTGAGAAGTTACTTTCTAATGGGTTTGCTCGTCAGGTACAACTTACTACCCCTTTCGACATATTCCAAACTATTTCAGTTAAGTTTTCTTTTCAATTTGGTCTCTCTAGATACAAACTCATTGCTTTATATTGACCACTAGCTTTTGGACACGACACCCAAAACGAAAACCATTTACATAACCTGTGATCCTCTGAAGCATGATTCAGCATGGGAATGGTTGGAAAGGTGGATGTCTGTAACCTCACCAGGGCAACAGAGTGAACTTAATTGGAATCAGGGTTGTCTGGAAGACGATCGAAAAAATGTGCAGACTTCTTCTGAAGATATTGATGGTATCCCTGTTATGGCTGCTCGTACAGTACCTATTTTTAATTTGTCTGAGAGTAAACCTGCAGCTGCTGAAAATAAAGGGGATTCAACAGATGTTGCTTCTGGTAAAGTTGAATTTCAGGTTCAAGCATCTAATCCAGGCCAATGTATTGTTTTATCAGCAGAAGATGAAAAAATGCATTCTCAGGGTGGGAAAAACATGAGCACGAAGAAAGAGAACATCACCATGAGTGAGGAGACTGAAAGAATATCCGATGTTGTTTCAAGCCAGTTGCAAGTAGATGCAACTGCACTCTCTGAAGTTGATAGTAACCCTAGCAAGCCTAACTTTGTTACTGATAACCTGAAGTGTACTGCTATGGCAGCAGCATCTGACCCAATGGAGACTGAAGGTAAAAAGCTGGAAACTGGGTTAAAGAAGCTTTGGAATCCTGCATTTGCTGCAGTGCAGGCAAAATTTGAGGAGCTAAGTTCAGCTTCAAAATCCCATAGGTCTGTCAGTTATGTTTGTCGAGATGCTACAGTTGAAACAAAACAAAATCACAACCAGCTGGAATCCATGGCGGCTGGTGACAAGGTTATCCAAATTGAAAATACCACCACTAAAAACCCAGCAATTCATGTTGCTGCCTCGGAATGTGGCACAGAGATATCCATTTCCTCAACACTGGATTCACCAGACCAATCTGAGGCTGATGGTGGGGAAATTATTCTTGAGCTTGGTACTTTGGAGGGAAGACATGATGTTCAAAATGGTTCCTGTGTTGCGTTTAATCTTGAAAATATGGAGGCCGAAGCAAAAAAACCTTCTGCCGAATCAAGCGTCTTTCAGCAACAAGGACGTGAGGAAAATGATAGAAACATCATAGATTCTATTTCTGCCTTTGAGTCAGTACAGGAGAAGGAACAGCAAATGCAATTGAGCACATCAAGTATTCAGATTCAACAGGAAAACTTGAAAGATACACACAGTAATGATAGGTTATCACAGGAAGGATCCCCCAAAAGCCATGTGAACATTCCTGAGTCTGATGGAACGCCATCAAGCCAGGTCACTGTAAGCAGCAGAACAAGAAAGACCGAGAGGAAAACTGCAGCAGAAAAGCCAAGAACCAAATTATTTAGCAAGAGCTCATCATCAAATCCGAAAAATGATTCAGATGAAAGGAATAGCACAGCACGCTTGCCTAAGGATGTGAAGAATGCTAAGAGGCGGAGCTCATTTGGGATCACTAAACCTGAAAACAGTGATAATGAACCCAGGCTCAGCTGTAGCAGTACGCTTCCAAGTTATATGCAAGCCACCGAATCTGCAAGGGCCAAAGCCAATGGGACTCTCTCTCTAAAGTCAAGCCCTGATGTCCATGACAAAGATAATCAGATAAAGAAGAGGCATTCTTTACCCATCAGTGATGACAAGCAGGGATCATCCCCAAGGGTCCAGAGGTCAGCATCACAAGTTCAACAGAGTCGGAAGGTTAATGGTACCCATTCTCCTCAGACTTCTGCAGGTAAAAGTTCATTCTTCATAACTGGCTAAAATAGATACTAATTAAATTATCTAGCTTCGCTTACAGGCTATATATCAGTTGTTGCCGATATATCAGCTGGCCAGTTGAATTTTATTTACATTTTAGGATTTTTTGCACTGTGTAATACTAGAGCTTGATTTGCTAGTTCTACATATAAGCACCAGTTTCTCATTAGGAAACTCGCAGGCTGAACATCACAATATGCATGAATATAGCTGATTCATCTAGTGTATGCATAGTTTTGTAGATATAGATCTATGCATGGTTGCCTATGGTGTCTAATTTATTGGTATAACTGGAAGTGTACAGAGTGGAGAAATTTAGCTTGCTTTTACAAGTTTACTAATTTGAATAATTCCCAGAAGAGCTCCAATCATTATAAAATGATAATCCATGGGTTCCTTTCCTTACATGTAGAGGTTCTTTATTGAGTAGTTGAAATATTATACAGTCTCAAGTAAATCGTAAGCTAAAATTTCAATCTTATCAAAGGGCTTGTTACGATATGTATACAATCCTATTTGTAAACATATTAATGGATATGCAATGACTCAAAATCATACCTCATTGTCATCATCTAAGTCTTCTCCCATTAGAATGGGGTCAGCTATGAAGCATAAGAAAACTCCACAATGGAATTGACAAAGTTATATGACTGGCTAGCGACCTGAGGTCAATCCTTTATATTGGTGCCAAATTCCTCCCGAGGTAAATATAAGCATGAGAGGGCATGTTGTCAAACCTAGGTGAACAGTTTGCACTTGGCAGGTAGGTAGACATATTTTTTGGATATGTGGTTTAAGCTCATGCAATCAAGGATCACCCTCCAAGTCCCTAGAGTATACAGAAGAGGAAGGTGATACGATTTGTTATAGGGAATTGTATTAATCTCTTGACACTTAAGCCAAAGAGTGAAAAGGAAAATTCCAAACTAAAAAATAATCCAGTTTTCATAATATGAGTAAATGTGATGCCCGCATGGTCAAATTTTCCATTATTGACTAGTGTGATGAGACAAGTTAGCAAGTTCCTCTTACATTTTTCTTAAACTTCCTGTTTCAGAAAGGAGATGGCAAAGATGAGAAAGATTCTGTGAATGATGACATTATGAACCCATTTCCAAGATTTTTTTTTTCTTCAGATTTCTAGTTTTCGTGTGCATTTTATTGGACTTGTGCTGGCATATGCAGTTTGGTCTGGAGAGAATGAAAGGCAGAAATAGTGGGTGCTACATATTTATTGTATCTAAGGGCTTCTGTTCAGAGATTTGGTATGTAGTTTGAGTTTCTTTTTGTGTGAAGTGATGTGTACATGTTTTGTTTTGGGGGAGAGATGGTATGTTCAGGTTAAGTAGGCTTGACATGTTTCTTCTAAAAGTTACTAAAGTTTCTTCTTCTTTTTTTGGTAAATGGTAGGGCTGCAAATGAGCCAAGCCGTTTGCAAGCTGCTCCAAGCTCGGCTCGATAAAAGCTCGTTTGAGCTCGGTTCGTTTAGTAAACAAGCTGAGCTCAAGCTTCATTTTTGAGCTCGTTTAATAAACGAGCTAAGCTCAAGCTTAGAAATATTCGGCTCGTTTGAGCTCGCGAGCTAGCTCATTTATGAGCTTGCGAGTTGGCTCATTTAGAAGCTCGTTTAGGGGCTTGTTTAGAAGCTCATTTGTTCTTTGTTGAATTTTAATTTTATATATGTTTATATAACAATATAGTTGTGTGCATTATATATTTAAACATCCTTAATAATTGACATTATGGAACTTTTTTAATTAATTTTTTATAAATAAATTGTTAATGTTACATGTACTTGAATTCAAACCTAACTAGCTTGAAATCGAATCTGTTAAGCTTGAAATCAAGCTTAATGAGCTTGAAAGAGCGAGCTTGAAATCAAGTTTAACGAGCTTGATTTTGAGCTTATCAAGCTTGTTTATCAAGCTTGAATCAAGCTTGCTTATCAAGCCAAGCTCAAACCAAGCCAAGCTCAAGCTTAATATAAACAAGCTCAAGCCAAGCTCAAGCTCTAAAATAAAAAACTTATCAAGCTCGAGCTTGAGCTCGATTAATCTTAGTCAAGCCAAGCTCAAGCTTACAAAAGCTCGGCTTGGCTTGGCTCGTTTGCAGCCCTAGTAAATGGTAACAGACTTTTTGTGGTTGTGGTTGCAATAAATTGCCAAGTCATTTCGGAAAATATATCTAGGTCGATATTTGAAATTTAATGCCGATGAAAGAACAATTTGATGCGAGTCTGACTAGAGAAGATTGCTCACTTTACTGTTTCCTGTTCGTCACAGGATAGATAATACATCTGTAAAATCGTTACCCAAATAACATTATACCTCTGCACAAATAGATCGATGTTGATACTCATCAATGGCTGAAGGGAAATATTACAGTGTGACTGATAAAGTATGACTCACTGTTTCACAGCATCAAATTTTGGCTTAGTTTTCATTTTGATATCTTCACTTTTGTCTTGTGTTCATATTACTTTTGGCTAGTTTTCATTGTATTAATTTCATATTACAAATATGACACGCATGTCAATAAAAATTTTATAACTAAGAAAAATATTATTAGATGATATTATTAAATGATATCATTGAGATACAATAGTATTATGAAAAGAGGGGTTGGTAGAATAAAAAATTAGAAAAGAAATTTCAAACAAAGACACTTAAGATTCCCTAGAATCATATATCCCTTTCCATTATGTAACTTAAATATATCCATGTCGAATTTAAAGAGTTAGAACTAGCCCCAAAAGAGAAGGAAAAACAACCTAGTTCAAGATGGTTTGGACTTTTACGTAGGTATTAGTACTCAAGTTAAATCAGGCTCGTTTTTCCAGCCCGGCTACAATTCATGCTCTTTAAAACCTTGATCCAAATCCGACCCGTTATTTAAATATTTGGATCTTGGTTATTGGGTTCTCCAGTATCTCGTTTTGAAATGATACCAAACTACACAAAATATTGTTCCTTTACATGTTTACAAATTTACTTTTTCTAAATTGATCAAGATCCTCTAACTTTTCAACTATAGGCCTATTTTTAAAATTGCATGCTAGTTCTTCAACTATTCTTTTGTAGCCAAAAAAAAAAACATTGGGCATAAACAAAACACAACCAAGCAGGCCATGCATAGAAGAAGTAATATGTGTAGACATACTATTTTTATGCGTCGAGTACTTTTTCTTTTATGTACTGTTTCTACAAGGAAGTGGACCTAGCACCATTGTATTATGTATACGAGACAGGGCTCTACTACCTATTACTTTCCAAATATTTTGAACCCATGGCCGGAGCTGAAATTCGTCAAGGACGATTGGGCCCGATGCGAAAAATAAACAGAGGTCTATTCTTATATAAAAATTTCTAATAAAAAATTGAAAATATTTAAAATAACATCAATTAAGAAAAATCATTCAACTACAATATCTTTCAATTGAGATAATATTTGACTAAAAAAGATAAAATGTCACTCCCATTTTCCATAATACGTATTTTAATATGTGTGCTGCTTGAATATATTTATTTAATATTTATCATGCATTTGTTCTGTATTTAATTCCTTTAATTTCATACTAATTATTTTTCTGTATTTTATTTTCTGCTTTTGCTTAGCTCTTGGTTTATTTTGTTCATGTTGAACCAACTTGGTTTAGCTTGGTTCATCATGATAAGGGATGGATGGCCTAGATTATGTAGGAAGGAATGGGTGGTGGAGATTAACTTGGGCTAGATATTTATACCTCTTTTCTTTTTCTCTCCTCACAAACTCTCATTTCTTTCCTCCACCAAAAACCCTAACCCCTTTGGAGAGGCAAATACATCTTGCACCCCATGAGGAATTTCATGCATCCCTATTTATTTTTAGTCCATGTTGTTCCTCTCCTCTTTCTCTACAAGTTTAGGTCTTGAAGTTTTTGATTTTCATGGATGGTTGTGTGTAGATCTAGGTTTTAAGTTTTATATTTTATGGATTTTCATGGTTTTGATCTATCAAACTTTGTTGTTTTCAAAAACAAGTTGTTTCATGTTGTAGAGAATTCAATTCTAGTCAATTTTGACCTTTATTTCGCCCAATTTCGAGTCCGGTAGCCCAAGTTATGGCCATTGGAAGTTTTTGAAACTCCATGGCCGAAGCTTGCTGGTGCAGCGACATGCATGTTATGAACCCAAAGGCACTATGCGCCCAAAGGCATGTTATGTGCCCAAAGGTATGTTATGCGTCCAAAGACATTATGCGCCTAAAGGCATTATGCGCCCAAAGGCACTATGCGCCCAAAGGCATGTTATGCGTCCAAAGGCACTATACGCCCAAAGGCATGTTATGCGCCCAAAGGCACTATGCGTCCAAAGGTATGTTATGCACCCAAAGGTTTTTCTATGCGTCCAAAGAAATTGTTATGCTCCCAAAAGGAATTGTCATGCTCCCAAAGGAATTGTTATGCTCCAAAAAGGAATTGTTATACTCCCAAAGGAATTGTTATGCTCCTAAAGGAATTATTATGCTCCCAAACGGAATTTTTATGCTCCCAAAGGAATTGTTATGCTCCCAAAGGAATTGTTATGCGTCCAAAGGAATTGTTATGCTCCCAAAGGAATTTTTATGCGCCCAAAGGAATTGTTATGCTCCCAAAGGAACTGCTATGCTCCCAAAGGAACTGCTATGCGCCCACAGTGAATCAGTAAATTCTTCACCTGTGTGCGCATAACAGTCGTTTCAGTCCGCACGTTTTGCTAAATTTGTGCCATGTGTCTTATCCCGCGCGATTCGTCGAATTCTAGCGTTTCGTCTTATCTCGCACATTTTGCTGGATTGCGCCACTTGATGCATGTTAGTGTTTTAATACATATTGTTGTGTGGAGTGTGTCCCATGTCTTGATTGGCTTGTGGGCATCCATATCACTGGTACTCAACCCTGAGTGTTATAGACTCGACCATACCAAATACCAGTTTGACTTTCATATCTTGTCACGAATTGACATTGATTGTTACCTTGACTAAATGATTGATCATGTGTTCCTAGTTGGAACTAAAAGACTGGCTAGTCGTCTTATTGAATTGAATAAGACACGTTCATGTATGAACCATGAACCATTGCGATCGACTAGCCGATCCCGAACATTGGCATATGGACACGTGCTGACTCCAACTTCTTTCTATAAAAGCAGCATGTACACCTTACAGTCAAGGCATGATTATCCCGTGGCTAGGTTTGCTTGTTGTATTACGCTATGTAAGACCTACAATCTAACCGCACAAGCATCGTTGTAGAGTTATGCATATCCTACTTTGTACGGAAGTACTCATTCAGAATGACCATGATCTACGGCATGAGATTTCAATTAACATATGGACTATTAAGTTAAATAAAATAATTATTGCATGGAGAGAATGGATTTCCGAGTTCTTACATGGCAGCCATTTTGGGACAATTAGTGCCCCGACATGCCGGCTGGTTCCCACGGCTACTACAAATCTACCACACGGGCAGGGAGTGGTATCTGTTTATATTTTCTGCATATTGACGACGGGCATCCTGCTGGGACACGTCTAATTCATGATTTGCGTATTGATTATTGGATAGACTAGCCTTGCTCGTATATTATAAGAATTGAGGAATCCCTTATTGCATATTTCCAAGGCAACTTGGAACTTACAGTTAGCAAGCCGTAGTAGTTGTATTGCCGTTTAAATTGATTTGTTTGTGTACTGTACCTACTCTGCTAACTACTGAGATGATCAGAATGTCAGGATATGACGAGTCAACTTCTGTCCTTGTTTGGTTGGAAAGTTGGCTTGAAGTGTCATAATATTGTGTGAATCCCAGCAGCAAGCAAAGGCTTATTTATCATATTCTTAACTTTTATCACTGGTTCTAATTCTTCATGTCGTGCTTCCTTTGTGGTACTTGCTATTTGAGGTCTAACCTCTCCGGTTTTGCATGGATAGATTTAGAGCTAGCTCCCGAGGACTTAGCTTACTTCCACTGCCAAGATGGTCAATACTAGAGGGATGTTCGCAGGAGGACACGAGTGGGTTCCTTGTTTCCCTGTTCGTTTTGCTACTTACTTTACTTTTGCCGCTTGGTACCGACATATTAGTCAGACTGTCTTGCACTTATTTTTACATAATTGTAACTAAGTCAGACTGCAGCTGATAACGATTATGTATACCTTGTTATATCATCTGGCTATGTTTTGTTAAGCCAGATCTCAAAAACATTTTGACTGAGCATTTGGGACGCCGTACTGCTTATTCTTACATGTTCTCTACTTACTGCTTTTCATTGAATGATTGGGACAATAGAGGTTGAGCAAACCTAGTAAGACTTGTATGTAGTATGCATCCCCTTGTCTTGTAGACAGCATTGATCGTATTATACGGTATTCATCTACCCGCAATACGTAGCTGGCTGAGTCATTCTTCCGCTCTCCAGTATTCTGGATCTGGGGCGTGATAAGGTTTTATTGGTGGCCCATGTAGGTCTGATTTCAGACTTGTGGGGTATTTTGATTTATAAGATGTCTAAATCAAACATGTTTTCCCTTGATCTCATGATTCGTTACTCTCGACCCTAGCTTGACATTCCGGTATCCTTTGACTTCATTAATCTTTCATGTCCGGTCGTTTGATTGTTCTCTTGTCCCTTTTCTTAGGGGTTCTTCGTCCGTATTTTTCAGAGCTGGACAGCAACAACAAGGGCAACACGAACAACATGACCATGTTGGTCAACAACAAAGGCCAGTACTACCTCAAGAGAACATCCAAGAAGAGGTGATAGTGGAACCAACAGCTGGACCACAGTATCCAGAGGTTCCAACACCAACAATAGTTTCGCCTACCCCTATGGCAGTAGACACACCAACCCTTCTGAAAATCATAAGAGGGATGATGGCTACTCAGCAACATCAGATGTTGGCCCAGCAACACATGCACACTCAGTTGTAAGAACTGAATGTATTACTCAACCAAGGATTACAGACGGCTTTGGAAAGAGGAGTGAGGACTGATTCAGGGGCATCAACCAGATTCTGCAAGTACAACCCTCGTCATTTCGAAGGCACGAAAGATGCTATTTCAGCGAATGCATGGCTTAAGGACATCGAGGCTATTCTGACAGCGGCTAAGGTTCCGGCGGAAGAACGAGTGGATCAAGTGAAGCTGTTACTTCAGGACCTCGCATGTGATTGGTGGGAATCAGAAGAAGTGGGCATCAGATGTCCTATTGTTTGGGATGATTTTACTGCGAGATTCAAGACGAAGTACTATGGAGTTGTGGCACAGTTCGAGCTACAACAGAAGTTTATCAACCTCAAGCAGACTGGAGCAGAGTTCTACAAACTGAGTAGGTTCGCCCCGGAGATGGTAGCAACGGAGAGCCAGAGGGCTATGAGGTTTCAGCAAGGGTTTCATCTTGAACTATTGCAACTGATAGAGGGGCACAACTACCAGACTTTCGATGATGTATTGACGGCAACCCGGAGGCATGAGATCACCATCCAGAGGATCACATCAATGACTGGAGGTCAGAAGAGGTCTCACAATCAGATTGAAGGAGGAGGGGAAGTAGCGTCCCGAATAACAGCACAATCTCCTGGCATTCGCATTCACGATGTGGCGATACGAGGGCCAGTACCACCAACAAGACAACAACAACAGAGGAAGAACCAGCAACCTCCGGCGGGCTGTACCTATTGTGGGAAGGCAGAGCACACTAGAGGTGTGTGTCGTGCATTGAACGGATAATATTTGATATGTGGAAGTCCAGATCATCGGGTTTCCACCTGTCCCATGAATTCGAGGTTAGGAGGACCAGTGCAACAAATTTCATGTGCTGCCAGCACCGGGGGCATGCCAGTATCAAGGACCAGCGGTAGCAGTAAGACCATTGGCACAACGTCCGTTGATGTCACAGCTCAGATGTTTTGGCAGCAGGGACCGCCGATGCAGCAGCAACAACAAAGACCACCACAGCATCACCAAGGCAGGGGCCAGCGGCAACACCAGGCTAGGCCGTAGCATAGAAACCAACAAAGAGGCAGAGGGCAGGCACTCAATCTATCCTTGGAAGAGGCATTGGCATCGGGAGATGTTGTGGCAAGTAACATTTTTGTCGCCTCATATCCCGCAGTAGCATTGTTTGATTCGAGAGCATCACACTCATATATCTGCACGATTTGCGACATGATTAGGAATAGAATTTGAGGCATTGCCAGAGAGGCTGAATATACTCACTGGTAACGGGCTCGTAGGAGTTAGTTAAGTTATTCTAGCGTGTCGAGTTGTAGTGTGCGGGCGTTAATTCCTTACCCGCCAAGTTGATAGAATTTTCTGTTGGTAATTTCAACGTTATTTTGGGCATGGACTGGCTGAAAGACAGTCATGCAATAATTGATTATCGAAGAGGGAGTGTACCTTTTAATATTTCGGATAAGAAGCGGTTTACCTTAGTCAGGTCAGAGACAGACCAACATAAACAAAGAGTAGTAACGGTAATGGAAGAAGTTCAAGTCCCAAAGGTAGTTGAAGAGTTTCTTGACGTATTTTCCAAAGAACTTCCACGTCTGCCACCTGTTAGAGATATTGAGTTCAGTATAGAATTGACACCTGGAACTAAACCGATATCGGATCGAGTTTACATAATATCAGATTCAGAGCAGGCCAAGGTGTATCAACACATAGAGGAACTGAAGGCGAAGAAGTTCATTCGAGACAGCGAATCACCATGGACAGCACCAGTGGTACTTGTAGGGAAGAAGGATAGGTCATCAAGATTATGCATAGACTACAAAAAGCTCAACACGACAACAGTAAAGAACAAGTATCCGCTACCAAGGATCGACGACTTGTTTGATCAGTTGAGCAGAGCTAGAGTTTTCTCTAAGATAGATCTTCGGTCAGGATATCATTAAGTTAGAGTTCGAGAAGGATATTCCCAAGACGACATTCAGGTCAAAGTACGGGCATTATGAATTCTTAGTTATGCTATTTGGTTTGACCAATGCTCCAGCAATATTTATGGATTTGATGAACCGCATCTTTATGCCATACTTAGATCAATTTATCGTTGTGTTTCTCGACGACATTCTCGTATACTCAGCTAGTGAAGAAGAGCATGAAGATCACCTCAAGAAAGTGTTACAGGTTCTGAGAGAGAACCAGTTGTATGCCAAGCTCAACAAGTATGAGTTTTGGACGGATCGCATTTTATTCTTGGGACACATCATATCAGGGGCTGGAGTAGCAGTGAATCCCAAGAATAGAAGCAGTAGAAAGTTGGCCAATGCCTAAGACTGTAACAGATGTGCGAAGCTTTTTAGGATTGGCAGGATATTACAGAAGGTTTGTATCAGACTTTGCAAGACTCTCAGCACCCATGACCCGCTTGACACGAAAGGATGTGCCATTTGTCTGTTCGGCAGAGTGCCAGGCATCATTTGAGAATTTGAAGCAGAAGTTGATATCGGCACCTATTCTTACATTACCAGTTGCACCCGGAGGTTTTACTGTATATTGTGATGTGTCAGAAAAGGGACTTGGGTGTGTCCTAATGCAACATGGAAATGTGATAGCATATTCATCTAGGCAACTTCGAGACCACGAGAAGAATTATCCGACTCATGACTTGGAGTTGGCAGCAGTAGTATTTGCTTTGAAGCTATGGAGGCATTACTTATACGGTGATCGAGTGGACATGTACACATACCACAAAAGTCTGAAGTACATCTTTACTCAGAAGGAACTAAACATGAGATAGAGAAGATGGTTAGAGCTGGTCAAGGATTACAATGTAGAGCTTCAGTATCATCCAGACAAGGCAAATGTGGTAGCGGACGCTCTTAGCAGGAGAGGCGGCACATTTATGTTGACATCACAGAAACACATTTTAGAAGATCTTCAAGAGATGGGGATCGAGGTTATAGTTTTTAGTGATGTAGGAATTCTGTCACGCCCCAGAACCAGAATACTGGAGAGCGGAGGAATGACTCAGCCAGCTACGTATTACGGGTAGATGAATACCGTATAATACGATCAATGCTGTCTAACAAGACGAGGGGGTGCATACTACATGAAAGTCTCCCTATGGTCACTTCACATCTATTGTCTCAATCATTCAAACAAGAAACAGAAAATAGAGAACATGTAAGATAAAGCAGTAAGGCGTCCCAAACGCTCAGTCAAAATGTTCTTGATATCTGGCTTTACAAAACACAGCCAGATGATGTAGTCAGCATACACAATTGTTATCAGTTGCAGCCTGACTTAGTTACAATTATACAAAAATAGGTACAAGACAATCCGACTAACATGTCGGTGCCAAACGGCAAAGTATAAAGTATTTAACAAAACGAGCGGAGAAGTAAGAAAACCCACTCGAGCCCTCCTGCGATCATCCCTCTAGTGTTGACCATCGTGGAGGTAGAAGTAAGCTGGATCCTCGGGGACCGGCTCTAAATCTGGCAATGCAAAACCAGAGAGGTTAGACCTCTAACAGCAAGTACCGCAAGGAAGCACGATATGAGGGATTAAAACCAGTAATGAGAAAATATGATAAATAGATCTCTGCTTTCTACTGGGATTCACATAGTATCACGACACTTCGAACCAACCTCCCAACCAAACAAGGACAGAAGTTGGCACGTCATGTCCTGACATTCTGATCATCTCAGTTAGGTAACAGAGGACGTACAGTACACAAACAAATTAATTTAAACGGCCATTCAACTACTACGGCTTGCTACTGTGAGTTCCAAGTTATCCTGGAATTATGCAATAGGGATTCCTCAGTTCTTACTATGTGCAAGCAAGGCTAGTTTACCCAGTCAATCAATTGCGCCAATCATGAATTAGACGAGTCCCAGCAGGACGCCCGTCATCAATATACAATATACAATAGATAATATAACTAGATACCGCTCCCTGCCCGTGTGGCAGATTTGCAGTATCTGTGGGGACCAGCCGGCTTGTCGGGCACTACTAGTCCCAAGAGGGCTGCCATGTAAGAATTCGAGAATCCATTCTCTCCATGCAATCATTATTTTATTTAACTTAATAGTCTCTACGTTGAGTGAAATCCCATGCCGTGGGTCATGGTCATTCAAATGAGTACTTCCGTACAAGTACGATATGCCCAACTCTACAACGATACCCGTACGGTTAGGTTGTAGGTCTTACATAGCGTAATGCAACAATCAAAACTAACCACGGAATAATCATGCCTTGACCATAAAGTACACATGCTACTTTTGTAAAATAAATAAATAAATAAATAAATAAATTGAAGCCTGCATGTGCATGTATGTCAATATTCGGGATCAGCCAGTCGATTACAATAGTTCATAGTTAATATGAACGTGTCTCATTCATTCAATTTAATAAGACGACTAGCCAGTCTCTTAGTTCCAACTAGGAACGCATGATCAATTATTAGTCAAAGTAACAGTCGGGGTCAATTCGTGACGAGGCATGAAAGTCAAATTAGTATTAAGCATGGTCGAGTCTATAACTAGCATAAAATAGTTGGTAACACATTCTTGAAGTCAAGAAAAATATCTACAACTTTCATGTTGGGAGTTGAAAGAAATTCTAGCCATAATTCAGTCAAAAATAGGACATATAACAGTCAGAAACAACCAAAATAGGCATATACGGCCTATTCTGCGACATGCATGCGGACCTACTGCGACATGCGGCTCATGCGGCCCTACTGCGACACCATATGCGGCTCAACTGCGACATACAGCTCATGCGGCCCAACTGCGACACCATGCGGCTCAACTGCGACATGTGCCCCATGCGGCCCAACTGCGACACCATGCGGCTCAACTGCGACATGTGTCCCATGCGGCTCATTCGCGGCATCATGCGGCTCTACTGCGACATACGGCCTCATGCGGCCCAACCGCGACATCTATGCGGCTCTACTGCGATATGTGGTTCATGCTGCAAATGAACATAGAAGTTTGACCAAAATTGTTTTGGCCATAACTTCCTCAAAATAAATCGTTATCTAACTTTTCAAAAGCCAAACTTTAGTAGAATTAAATTCTCTATAACATGGAACCACTTATTTTCGAAAACAACAGAGTTTGATAGATCAAAACCATAAAATCCATACGAAAACTAAAACTTAAAACTTAGATCTACACCCAACCATCCATGGAAATCAAGAACTTCAAGACCTAAACTTGTAGAGGATGAGAAGATGAACAACATAGACTAAAAATAAATGGGGATGCATGAAATCCCTCATGGTGTGCAAGATGTACTTGCCTCTCACAAGTGTGTTAGGGTTTGGTGGAGAAGTAAATGTGAATGAATGAAGAGAGAGAATGAAAGAAGAACTTTTATATCAAGGTCAAGTGGATCTCCACCATTCATTCTCTCCACCAAATCCAAGCCATCTATTCCTTTCCATGTTGAACCAAACCAAACCAAGTTGGTTTACCATGAACCGAAATGAACCAAGAGCCAAGAAAAGGCAGAAAATAAAATGCAGGAAAATTAATAAGCGCAAAATTGAAGAATTTAAATACAGAATAAATGCATGATAAATATTAAATAAATACGTATTCTAGGAACGGGAAGTGACATCTCTACCCTCCTTAGAAAAAATTCCGTCCTCGGAATTTCAAATCCAAGCAGGATAGGAAAAACCGAGCTGATCTAGGTACAAGAAACTTGAGCAAGCAATCATTCTTCAATGTTTAACTAGCAGATAACATATCTATATTAACAATCTACGATATCAAGTAGTTCTATCTATGAGGTGACAAGCATGAGGGGTTAAGGCAATCAAGGTACACGGGAAGAAATATACCTTGTGAGTCAAACAGATGTGGATACCGTGATCGGATATCATCCTCACGTTCCCACGTTGACTCTCCTAATGAGTGATGACCCCAAGCAACCCGGACAAGGCTAATTGTTCGGTTCTTGAGTATCTTCTCTCTCCGGTCCAAAATGGACACCGGCTGCTCCTCGTAAGACAAGTTGGTACCAACAACCAACTCAGAATGATCAAGGATATGGCTGGGGTCCGATACATACCTTCGCAATTGAGATACATGAAACACGTCAAGCACCTCTCGTAACGAAGGTGGAAGGGATAAACGATAAGCAACATCGCCTACCCTATCAAGGATAACGAATGGTCCTACGTATCGCGGACTCAACTTCCCGCGAACGCCAAATCTAATGACCCCACGGGTAGATGAGATTCGCAAGAACACGTGGTCCCCAACAGAAAACTCTAGCGGTCTACGATGCTGGTCCGCCCAATGACGATGCCGGTCCTGTGCAACTCGAAGTCGCTCTCTAATTCCCTTGACCAATTCAACTGTCTGAACAATCATTTCTGGGCCTAACATCTTCCTTTCCCCGATATCATCCCATGCTAGTGGCGATCTACATTTCTTACCATATAGAGCTTCGAATGGCGCCATCTGGATACTGGCTTGATAACTGTTGTTGTATGAAAACTCAACTAAGTGCAGGTGGCTCTCCCAAGATCCTCCAAAATCTAGGGTGCAAGCTCGCAACATATCTTCTAAAGTCTGAATTGTTCTTTCTGATTGCCCGTCCGTCTGTGGATGGTAAGCCGTGCTAAATCTTAACTTGGTGCCCTGACTATGATGTAAGCTTTTCCAGAAATGTGATGTAAAACGGGTATCTCTGTCGGACACAATACTGACAGGGACTCCATGCTGCCTGACTATCTGTTGCATATACAACTTTGCCAACTTTTCTGTAGATTGCCCTACTCTGAAAGGGAGAAAGTGTGCCACCTTTGTAAGCCGATCTACTATCACCCAAATAGCATCTTTACCACTTGGTGATCTCGGTAAACCGGTCACAAAGTCCATTGTGATGTGCTCCCACTTCCATTCCGGGATAGGAAGTGGCTGTAATAACCCAGCTGGCCTCTGCTGTTCTGCCTTCACTTGCTGACATACCAAGCAACGGGAAATGAATCTAGCTATCTCCCTCTTCATCCCGTTCTACCAGAAGTGCTGCTTGATATCTTGGTACATCTTGGTTCCTCCAGGGTGTATAGAATACTGGGAACTGTGAGCTTCTGCCATAACTTCCTGTCTGATATCTCCACTAGGCACACATAGGCGTGATCCAAACCTAAGCGTACCGTCTTCGTGGATTTGCATCTCCTTCCTGAGCCCTGACTCACATTCTGCCCTAAGCTTCTGAATCCTTGGGTCCTGTGCCTGAGCTACCTTGATCCTATCTACCAAGTCGGATTGAACTTGTAGACTCGCCAGAATTCCTACATCACTAGAAAGTATAACCTCGATGTCCATCTTCTGAAGGTCTTCTAAAATGTGCTTCTGTGTTGTCAA
This sequence comes from Iris pallida, assembly GCA_029216955.1. Classification (NCBI taxonomy): domain Eukaryota; kingdom Viridiplantae; phylum Streptophyta; class Magnoliopsida; order Asparagales; family Iridaceae; genus Iris; species Iris pallida. The sequence continues at coordinate 12,297,898 of JANAVB010022999.1, read as the reverse complement.
CATAAATGCGCCGCCTCTCCTGCTAAGAGCGTCTGCTACCACATTAGCCTTGCCTGGATGATACTGAAGCTCCACGTCATAATCCTTGATCAACTCCAACCATCTTCTCTGTCTCATGTTCAGCTCCTTCTGAGTAAAGATGTACTTCAGACTTTTATGGTCCGTGTACATATCCACTCGATCACCATATAAGTAATGTCTCCATAGCTTCAAAGCAAATACTACTGCCGCCAACTCCAAGTCATGAGTTGGGTAATTCTTCTCGTGGTCCCGAAGCTGCCTAGATGCATACGCTATCACCTTCCCATGCTGCATGAGGACACATCCAAGTCCTTTACCTGACGCATCACAATATACTGTAAAACCTCCGGGTCCAACTGGCAATGTAAGAATAGGCGCTGATATCAACTTCTGCTTCAAGGTGTCAAATGATGCCTGACACTCTGCCGACCAGACGAATGGCACATCCTTCCGCGTCAAGCGGGTCATGGGTGCTGAAAGTCTTGCAAAATTCGATACGAATCTCCTGTAATATCCTGCCAATCCCAAGAAACTCCGTACATCAACCACGGTCTTGGGTACTGGCCAGCTCTCTACTGCTTCTACCTTCTTGGGATCTACTGCTACTCCAGCTCCTGATATGATATGACCCAAAATGAAATGTGATCCGTCCAGAACTCACACTTGCTGAGCTTGGCATACAACTGGTTCTCTCTCAAAACCTGTAACACTTTCCTGAGGTGGTCTTTATGCTCCTCTTCACTAGTAGAGTATACAAGAATGTCGTCAAGAAACACAACGACAAACTGATCTAAGTATGGCATAAAGATGCGGTTCATCAAATCCATAAATATTGCTGGAGCATTGGTCAAACCAAACGGCATTACTAAGAATTCATAATGCCCATACTTTGACCTGAATGCTGTCTTGGAAATATCCTCCTTCCGAACCCTCACCTGATGGTACCCTGAACGAAGATCTATCTTGTAGAAAACTCTAGCCCTGCTCAACTGATCAAATAAGTCGTCGATCCTTGGTAGTGGATACTTGTTCGTTACTGTTGCCGCGTTAAGCTTCCTGTAATCAATGCACAATCTGGATGATCCATCATTCTTTCCTACAAGTACCACTGGTGCTGCCCATGGCGATATGCTAGCTTGGATAAACTTCTTCTCCTTCAGTTCTTCTATGTGCTGATATACCTTGGCCTGCTCTGAATTCGCCATTCTGTAAACTTGATCTGATATCGGTTTAGTTCCAGGTGCCAATTCTATACTGAACTCAATATCCCTAACCGGTGGTAGACCTGGAAGTTCTTCAGGAAATACATCCAGAAACTCTTCAACTACCTTCGGAACTTGAACTTCTTCCATTGCCGTCACTACTCCCTGCTCTTGTTGAGTTGCCACTGATCTGAATAAGGTGAACCTCTTCATGCCTGGAATATCAAAAGATACACTCCCTCTACGACAATCTATTGTCGCATGACTGTCTTTCAGCCAGTCCATGCCTAAGATAACGTCGAAATTTCCAACAGAAAATTCTATCAACCGGGCGGGTAAGGAATGCCCGCAAACTACAACGCTACACGCTAGAATAACTCTACTAACTCCTACGAGCCCATTGCCAGTGAGTATATTCAACCTCCCTGGCAATGCCTCGAACTCCATTCCTAGCCGTGTCGCAAATTGTGCAGATATAAATGAGTGTGATGCTCCTGAATCAAACAATGCTACTGGGGGATAGGAGGCGACGAGAATGTTACCTGCCACAACATCTTCCGATGCTAATGCCTCCTCCAAGGACAGAGTGAATGCCTGCCCTCGACCTCCTTGTTGGTTCCCATGCTACGGCCTAGCCTGGTGTTGCTGCTGGCCCCTTCCTTGATGATGCTGGGGTGGTCTATGCTGGTGTTGCTGCATCGGCGGTCCCTGCTGTCGAAACATCTAAGCTTGCGGTATTAACGGACGCTGGGCCAATGGTCTCACTGCCACTGCTGGTCCTCGATACTGTCCTGCCCCTGGTGCTGGCAGAGCAGGAAACTGCTGTGCTGGTCCTCCTGACCTTGAATTCATGGGACATGTGGTAACCCGATGATCTGGATTTCCACAAATCAAACACAGCCCGTTCAATGTCCGACACACATCTCTAGTGTGTCCTACCTTCCCACAATAAGTGCAGCCTGCCGGGGGTTGCTGGTTCTTCTTCTGTTGCTGCTGCTGCCTGGGTGGTGCTGGCCCTCGCATCGCCACATCGTGGATGCGAATGCCAGGAGACGGTGCTGTTGTTCGGGGAGCTGCTCCCCTTCCTCCTTCAATCTGACTGTGGGATCTCTTCTGACCTCCAGTCCTTGCCGTGATCCTCTGAACGGTGATCTCATACCTTCGGGTTGCCGTCAATACCTCATCAAAAGTCTGGTAATTGTGTTCCTCTATCAATTGCAAGAGCTCAAGATGAAACCCTTGCTGAAATCTCATAGCCCTCTAGCTCTCTGTCGCTACCATCTCTGGGGCGAACCTACTCAATCTGCAGAAGTCCGCTGCGTAAGCATCTACCGTCTTGTCGGCCTGCTTGAGGTTGATAAACTTCTGTTGTAGCTCAAACTGCGCCACAACTCCATAGTACTTCGTCTTGAATCTTGCTGTGAAATCGTCCCAAGCAACAGGACGTCTGATACCTACTTCCTCTGATTCCCACCAATCATGTACGAGATCCTGAAGTAACAACTTCACCTGATCCACACGTTCTTCTGTCGGCACCTTAGCCGCTGTCAGAATAGCCTCAATATCCTTAAGCCATGCATCTGCTGATATGGCATCTTCCGTGCCCTCGAAACGACGGAGATTGTACTTGCAAAACCTGGCTGATGCTCCTGAATCTGGCCTCGACCCTCTTTCCAATGCTGTCTGCAACCCTTGGTTGAGTAGTACGTTCTGCTCCTGCAACTGAGCGTGCATGCGCTGCTGGGCTAACATCTGATGTTGTTGGGTAGCCATCATTCCTCTCATGATCTCCAGAAGGGCTGGTGTGTCCACTTCCACAGGGGTAGGTGGAACTGTTGTTGGTGGTGGAACATCCGGATACTGCGGTCCAGCTGCTGCTTCCACTATTACTTCTTCTTGGATGGTCTCTTGAGTTAGTACCGGCCCTTGTTGCTGACCAACATGGTCAGGTTGTCCGTGTTGCTCTTGTTGTTGTTGTTGCCCAGTCCTGACAGATGCGGACGAGGTGCCCCTAAGAAAAGGGACAAGAGAACAATCAAACGACCGGACAGGAAAGATCAATGAAGTCAAAGGATACTGGAATGTCAAGCTAGAGTTGAGAACAACGAATCATGAGATCAAGGGGGAACATGTGTGATTGAGACATCCTATAAATCAAAATATCCCACAAGTCTGAAATCAGACCTGCATGGGCCACCAATAAAACCTTGACATGCTCCAGAACCAGAATACTGGAGAGCGGGGGAATGACTCAGCCAGCTACGTATTACGGGTAGATGAATACCGTATAATACGATCAATGCTGTCTAACAAGACGAGGGGGTGCATACTACATGAAAGTCTCCCTATGGTCACTTCACATCTATTGTCTCAATCATTCAAACAAGAAACAGAAAATAGAGAACATGTAAGATAAAGCAGTAAGGCGTCCCAAACGCTCAGTCAAAATGTTATTGATATCTGGCTTTACAAAACACAGCCAGATGATGTAGTCAGTATACACAATTGTTATCAGTTGCAGCCTGACTTAGTTACAATTATGCAAAAATAGGTACAAGACAATCCGACTAACATGTCGGTGCCAAACGGCAAAGTATAAAGTATTTAACAAAACGAGCGGGGAAGTAAGAAAACCCACTCGAGCCCTCCTGCGATCATCCCTCTAGTGTTGACCATCGTGGAGGTAGAAGTAAGCTGGATCCTCGGGGACCGGCTCTAAATCTGGCCATGCAAAACCAGAGAGGTTAGACCTCTAACAGCAAGTACCGCAAGGAAGCACGATATGAGGGATTAAAACCAGTAATGAGAAAATATGATAAATAGATCTCTGCTTTCTACTAGGATTCACATAGTATCACGACACTTCGAACCAACCTCCCAACCAAACAAGGATAGAAGTTGGCACGTCATGTCCTGACATTCTGATCATCTCAGTTAGGTAACAGAGGACATACAGTACACAAACAAATTAATTTAAACGGCCATTCAACTACTACGGCTTGCTACTGTGAGTTCCAAGTTATCCTGGAATTATGCAATAGGGATTCCTCAGTTCTTACTATGTGCAAGCAAGGCTAGTTTATCCAGTCAATCAATTGCGCCAATCATGAATTAGACGAGTCCCAGCAGGACGTCCGTCATCAATATACAATATACAATAGATAATATAACTAGATACCGCTTCCTGCCATTGTGGCAGATTTGCAGTATCTGTGGGGACCAGCCGGCTTGTCGGACACTACTAGTCCTAAGAGGGCTGCCATGTAAGAATTCGGGAATCCATTCTCTCCATGCAATCATTATTTTATTTAACTTAATAGTCTCTACGTTGAGTGAAATCCCATGCCGTGGGTCATGGTCATTTAAATGAGTACTTCCGTACAAGTACGATATGCCCAACTCTACAACGATACCCGTGCGGTTAGGTTGTAGGTCTTACATAGCGTAATGCAACAATCAAAACTAACCACAGAATAATCATGCCTTGACCATAAAGTACACATGCTGCTTTTATAAAATAAATAAATAAATAAATAAATTGAAGCCTGCATGTGCATGTATGTCAATATTCGGGATCAGCCAGTCGATTACAATAGTTCATAGTTAATATGAATGTGTCTCATTCATTCAATTTAATAAGACGACTAGCCAGTCTCTTAGTTCCAACTAGGAATGCATGATCAATTATTAGTCAAAGTAACAGTCGGGGTCAATTCGTGACGAGGCATGAAAGTCAAATTAGTATTAAGCATGGTCGAGTCTATAACTAGCATAAAATAGTTGGTAACACATTCTTGAAGCCAAGAAAAATATCTACAACTTTCATGTTGGGAGTTGAAAGAAATTCTAGCCATAATTCAGTCAAAATAGGACATATAACAGTCAGAAACAACCAAAATAGGCATATGCGGCCTATTCTGCGACATGCATGCGGACCTACTGTGACATGCGGCTCATGCGGCCCTACCGCGACACCATATGCGGCTCAACTGCGACATACAGCTCATACGGCCCAACTGCGACACCATGCGGCTCAACTGCGACATGTGCCCCATGTGGCCCAACTGCGACACCATACGGCTCAACTGCGACATGTGTCCCATGCGGCTCATTCGCGGCATCATGCGGCTCTACTGCGACATGCGGCCTCATGCGGCCCAACCGCGACATCTATGCGGCTCTACTGCGATATGTGGTTCATGCTGCAGATGAACATAGAAGTTTGACCAAAATTGTTTTGGCCATAACTTCCTCAAAATAAATCGGAATCTAACTTTTCAAAAGCCAAACTTCAGTAGAATTAAATTCTCTATAACATGGAACCACTTATTTTCGAAAACAACAGAGTTTGATAGATTAAAACCATAAAATCCATACGAAAACTAAAACTTAAAACTTAGATCTACACCCAACCATCCATGGAAATCAAGAACTTCAAGACCTAAACTTGTAGAGGATGAGAAGATGAACAACATAGACTAAAAATAAATGGGGATGCATGAAATCCCTCATGGTGTGCAAGATGTACTTGCTTCTCACAAGTGGGTTAGGGTTTGGTGGAGAAGTAAATGTGAATGAATGAAGAGAGAGAATGAAAGAAGAACTTTTATATCAAGGTCAAGTGGATCTCCACCATTCATTCTCTCCACCAAATCCAAGCCATCCATTCCTTTCCATGTTGAACCAAACCACACCAAGTTGGTTTACCATGAACCGAAATGAACCAAGAGCCAAGAAAAAGCAAAAAATAAAATACAGAAAAATTAATAAGCGCGAAATTGAAGAATTTAAATACAGAACAAATGCATGATAAATATTAAATAAATACGTATTCTGGGAACGGGAAGTGACAAATTCTGGCAAGTCTACGAGTTCAATCCGACTTGGTAGACAGGATCAAGGCAGCTCAGGCACAGGACCCAAGGATTCAGAAGCTTAGGAAAGAATGTGAGTCAGGACTCAGGAAGGAGATAAAAATTCACGAGGATGGAACACTTAGATTTGGATCACGTCTATGTGTGCCAAGTGGAGATATCAGACATGAGGTTATGATAGAAGCCCACAGTTCTCAGTATTCTATACAGCCCGGAGGGACCAAAATGTACAAAGATATCAAGCAACACTTCTGGTGGAACAAAATAAAGAGGGAGATAGCTAGATTTGTTTCCTATTGCTTAATATGTCAGCAAGTGAAGGCAGAACAACAAAGACCAGCTGGATTATTACAGCCGCTTCCTATCCCAGAATGGAAATGGGAGAATATCACAATGGACTTTGTGACCGGTTTATCGAGATCACCAAGTGGCAAGGATGCTATTTGGGTGATAGTGGATCGGATTACGAAGGTGGCACATTTTCTTCCTTTTAGAATAGGACAATCTATAGAAAAGTTGGCAGAGTTGTATATGCAGCAGATAGTCAGACAGCATGGGGTCCCTGTCGGTACTGTGTCAGATAGAGATACCCATTTTACATCACATTTTTGGAAGAGTTTACATCAGAGCCTGGGTACCAAGTTAAGATTTAGTACGGCTTACCACCCACAGACGGACGGGCAATCAGAAAGAACAATTCAGACTTTAGAAGATATGTTATGAGCTTGCACCCTAGATTTTGGAGGATCATGGGAGAGTTACCTGCACTTAGTCGAATTCTCGTATAATAACAGTTATCAAGCCAGTATCCAGATGGCGCCATTCGAAGCACTATACGGTAAGAAATGTCGTTCGCCGCTGGCATGGGATTATATCGGGGAGAGGAAGATGTTATGTCCAGAGATGATTGTTTAGACGATTGAAGTGGTTAAGGGGATTAGAGAGCGACTTCGAGTTGCGCAAGATCGGCATCGTCATTGGGCAGACCAGCATCATAGGCCGTTAGAATTTTATGTTGGGGACCACGTGTTCTTGCGGATCTCGCCTACTCGTAGGATCATTAGATTTGGTGTTCGCGGAAAGTTGAGTCCGCAAAATGTGGGCCCATTTGCTATCCTCGATAGGGCAGGCGATGTTGCTTATCGTTTGTCCCTTCCACCTTCGTTACGAGAGATGCATGATGTGTTTCATGTATCTCAGTTGCGTAGGCATGTATCGGACCCAAGCCATATCCTCGATCATTCTGAGCTGGTTATTGGTACCAACCTGTCTTACGAAGAACAACCTGTGTCTATTTTGGACCGAAGGAAGAAAATACTCAAGAACTGAACAATTAGTCTTGTCTGTGTTGCTTGGGGTCATCATTCCTTAGGAGAGTCAATGTAGGAACGTGAGGATGATATCCGATCATGGTATCCGCACCTATTTGACTCACAAGGTATATTTCTTTCTGTGTACCTTGATTGTCTTGATTCCTCATGTTTATCACCCTATGAGTAGAAATTGTTTGATGTCGTAGATTGATAAATATAGATATATTACTTGCTATTGATATTATAAGATGACTGCTTGCTTGCTAAAATTACTTGTACTTGGATTAGTCTACCTCTGATGTTTCTAGCCTGCTTGGATTTGAAATTTCGAGGACGAAATTTTTCTAAGGAGGGTAGAGATGTCACTCCCCGTTCCTAGAATATGTATTTTAATAAGTGTGCTGCTTGAATGTATTTATTTAATATTTATCATGTATTTGTTCTATATTTAATTCCTTTAATTTTATGCTAATTATTTTTTTGTATTTTATTTTCTGCTTTTGCTTAGCTTTTGGTTTATTTTGTTCATGTTGAACCAACTTGGTTTAGCTTGGTTCATCATGATAAAGGATGGATGGCCTAGATTATGTAGGAAGGAATGGGTGGTGGAGATTAACTTGGGCTAGATATTTATACCCCTTTTTTTTTCTCTCTCCTCATAAACTCTCATTTCTTTTCTCCACCAAAAACCCTAACCCCTTTGGAGAGGCAAATACATCTTGTACCCCATAAGGGATTTCATGCATCTCCATTTATATTCAGTCCATGTTGTTCCTCTCCTCTTTCTCTACAAGTTTAGGTCTTGAAGTTTTTGATTTCCATGGATGGTTGTGTGTAGATCTAGGTTTTAAGTTTTGGATTTTATGAATTTTCATTGCTTTGATCAATCAAACTTTGCTTTTTTCAAAAACAAGTTGTTCCGTGTTGTAGAGAATTCAATTGTAGTCAATTTTGACCTTTATTTTGCCCAATTTCGAGTCCGGTAGCCCAAGTTATGGCCATTGGAAGTTTTTGAAACTCCATGGCCGAAGCTTGCTGGTGCAGCGGCATGCATGTTATGCGCCCAAAGGCATTATGCGCCCAAATGCATGTTATACGTCCAAAGGCATGTTATGCGCCCAAAGGCATTATGCGCCCAAAGGCACTATGCGCCCAAAGACATGTTATGCGCCCAAAGGCACTATACGTCCAAAGGCATGTTATGCGCTCAAAGGCACCATGCGCCCAAAGGCATGTTATGCGCCCAAAGGCACTATGCACCCAAAGGCATGTTATGCGCCCAAAGGAATTTCTATGCGCCCAAAGGAATTGTTATGCTCCCAAAAGGAATTGTTATGCTCCCAATGGAATTATTATTCTCCCAAAAGGAATTGTTGTGCTCCCAAAGGAATTGTTATGCTCCCAAAAGGAATTGTTATGCTCCTAAAGGAATTGTTATGCTCCCAAAGGAATTGTTATGCTTCCAAAGGAATTTCTATGCGCCCAAAGAAATTGTTATGCTCCCAAAGGAACTGCTATGCTCCCAAAGGGACTGCTATGCGCCCACAGTGAATCAGTGAATTCTCCACCTGTGTGCGCATAACAGTCGTTTCAGTCCGTGTATTTTGCTAAATTTGTGCCATCTGTCTTATCCCGCACGATTCGTCGAATTCGAGCGTTTCATCTTATCTCGCGCATTTCGCTGGATTGCGCCACTTGATACATGTTAGTGTTTTAATACATATTGTTGTGTGGAGTGTGCCCCGTGTCTTGATTGGCTTGTGGTCATCTGTATCCACTACAACAAAAAATCCTTTTAATGACGACTAAAAAGCGTCATTAATGACAAACCATGATGCTTTTTTTCTTCATAACAAGCGTTATGAAAACGGGTGTTATAAATATTTTTTAAAAGCGTTATAAAAAAACGGTCATGGATAGTTCCTATAAAAGTGTTATGAATAGTTAATATATAGTGCACAATTCAGGATATTTTTAAAACGTTATGAATAGATAATATGTATAGGCTCAATGCACCACATTTATAACACATTATACTATTCAAATTAGCATATTTATAACGCTCTATACTGCACATTATATATTACATTCCAAAAACTTAACATTATATATCACCATCTTTATTACATTTCTCAAAATAGAGTACATATCAACATCTTCATTACATTCTCAAAATATAATATCCAAATACATGTATACATTTACAACTACCAAAATTGTCCACATCAAAACTTAGCCACATCAAAACTGTCCACAGAACATGTAGCAAAACCCTGAAAAAGATAAAAACAAGGTTCAATATACTTTGTAATATAATGTGAAAATTGCAAGAAACGGACTTGTACATATTTTTCAAACTTTAAAATTAGAAGAGGACTTGTCACAATTACAAGTAATTAATAATTTGATAAGCTTTGTGAAGTCTATACAAATGTGTAGGTATTCTAGATTACTCAAATCAAAATTAGAAACAGAATCTGGCTTGACATATATTTGCGTATCAATGTACAATTTGTACAGGAAAGACAAACAAGGCTAGAAGATAAGTACCTTAGTATAACCATTAAGGTTGACTAAAATCTGCCTGTCCATTTTCTCTAAGCTGGTAGTCCATTTTCTCTAAGCTGGTAGTCCATATTCTTGGTTTTGAACACAATTCAATCCAAACTTGTCTAATTTAAAGAAAAATCCTACATGTGCCACCGAACTCAAACAAACCTATCGTATAAATGTGGATTTTCTATCCATGTTAGGACCCGTAATAATCTGGAACCAACTCTTCCCGTGCACCTAATAGAAGCATAAATTGAAGGGTGAAGATGAGAAAATATCCTGGTATTCTCAACAGTCATTAAGAAAGAATACTTGGTACTTACAAGAGTACAGTCATTGGGTATAAAATTCACACCGTCTTGAGCCTCAACACAAGGATGGCTACTCCCTTCTAGTATGATGTCTCCCTTATCCTGAAAAGCTAAACTATTAATACCAAAATCCATCACCTAAAAGTAGAGTAATTAACATCAGCAAAATCAAATGAACAAGCAAAGAAGAATCCTTACTGAGGGTGTAATATCTGGTCTTACACAAGGAACTGGACAGCTTGTAGCGAGATCAGCAAAACTTAGCAAGACATCAATCTCAGATAGAATTCCAGCAAAAGCTTCAAATAGCTAAATAACAACAATCCAATAAGACAGTGATACATGCTGTAGAAAAATAATAAAAACTTCAAAGAAACTTGAGTTTACATACCTCAGAAAAACTAACAGAAGTATCAACAACTCGGACAACAATCTCCTTCTAACAACTTATGTATTCGCTGAGGACCTTTTGGTATTGATCTCCTAACTATTTAAGCCTTGAGTTGGTGAGCTTCACTCCATCTTTCCGAGTTTCAAGAACAATGAAATGGGTGCTAAGCTTTTTCCTCACTTTTTGTTCTTCTTTCTTTGCGATCCTGAATACGTGTCCAAATTGTGTCCCTTTTTCTAGACACATAACTGCTCTTTGACTGGACACAGAAGAAACAATACAATAAGAGAATGAAAATTGGTATTAAATCAAAATTTATACAAATCAGACACATAACTGTGCTAAACTGAAACTGATGCTCGAAAATTGTCTTATATGGTGTTGAACAATGTAAATATATGTGAATTTAATACACTTCCTTTCTGTTCTAATAAGATAGAACAATTCTTATTGTATGCACAAAGCAAATGTGCACTTAGTTATCCAAGCAAAATGGAAATTTACATATTATCTTCAGAAAAAAATTCAGGATGACATAAAGATAAAGCAGTAACATAAGAAACATGCCAGAGATAGGGAAATTCAGTTAAAACCTACTAGAATAGAGTAGTAATAGAACCAGCTGGTCACCTGATAAAGTTTTATGACTGGCTGCAAATTAGCTGCTTTCTTCTTCAGATTATGTGTCAAGCGCTCAATATCTGAAATCTTTTTCAGGTGCTGTTTCAGTCCATGGCGAAGTTCTGCATCCTCGACAAATGCTTGGACAAGGTCCAATCTACAAGTTATGTCATCTATATCCAACAAAGGCTGTTTGAGCCACCTGTTGAGTAATCGTTTTCCCATGCCAGCAGTGCAAGTTTTATTCATCAGACCAAACAGACTAATTTTTTTTTATTAGAATCTGATTTATTCTCCAGAACATTCAAAGCCCTCATTGCAGCAGAATCTAATCTTATGTAACTATCCAGATTGTACTTTTGGATGGTATAATTTCCATAGTTTGTTTCATCAGCAAGCAATTCAACATACGACAACAATGCTCCTAGGGAACTCAATGCATGCTCAAAATCCGAAAGCAAATCTTGCACTGGTTCAATCGGACCTCTAACAATCCTACGAAGATCCTGTACCAGATCTCTTGACTTGAACTCAAATTTCTTTCTCTCGGTTAAAAGGATACCACATCTAGCCAGGACGTTGCAAATAAGTGGGGAATAAGTGGGGGACTAACGTCGAGGACGCGGTGGAGGAAGAGGAGGATGCTGGCGGAGTTGCAGTTCTGGCGGGAGGCGGTCATGAGGAAGACGTTGTTGTGCTGGATGAACATGTAGCTGACGTCGCTGCTGTAGACAACGGGGTCATGGGACTCCGGATCTCCCTGCTCTACCCGCCAAAACCCTAAATTCTCATATCTAGAGGGAAAATAATTCACTTTTTCTGTTCGAGTTGTTGAAGAAAGAGTACCTCTTTTTCGATGAGCTTGGTGAAAAACTTATCGGCCTGGGCGCGGATACGTCGCCACGGTAGTCGCGCCAGACGAGGATGCGTCCCTTGATGTCGAGGAGGAACAATGCCGACACAGCGCCAGCCATTGGTCTCCTTCTTCCTCCTCCTCCTCTCGATCCACTCTATTTATGGACTTTTTTGAAAAAAAATTAAGGTTTCTATGGGTCAGATCTGATCTCCATTTCTATTTGCTGGAGAAGAAAGGAGGAGAAGGAGAGGAGAAGAAAGGAGGAGAAGGAGAAGACCAGAAGGTTTTGGGTGAGCGGCGAGATTTTTGTTGAAGCGTGGGCTATAGCAAGTATTTTGCCAACAATTAAACTTAAAAAATATTACAAGTTTGCCACAGCTCTAAATATTAATAACATTTTGTTTTATAAACGTTATAAAAAGTCCAGAATTAGCCCAAACCGTCATAGAAAAAAGGTATTTCGAACTTTCTTAACACTTAGGTATCAAGTGTCATCAATACGCTTTGTCGAGCATTATTAATAGACCTTTTTGTTGTAGTGATCACTGGTACTCAACCCTGAGAGTTATAGACTCGAGCATACCAAATACTAGTTTGAGTTTCATACCTTGTCACGAATTGACATTGATTGTTACCTTGACTAAATGATTGATCATGCATTCCTAGTTGGAACTAAAAGAATGGATAGTCGTGTTATTGAATTGAATGAGACACGTTCATGTATGAACCATGAACCATTGCGATCGACTAGCCGATCCCGAACATTGGCATATGGACACATGCTGACTCTAACTTCTTTCTGTAAAAGCAGCATGTGCACCTTACAGTCAAGGCATGATTATCCCGTAGTTAGATTTGATTGTTGCATTACGCTATATAAGACCTACAACCTAACCGTACAGGCATCGTTGTAGAGTTATGCATATCGTACTCTGTACGGAAGTACTCATTCAGAATGACCATGATCCACACCATGAGATTTCAATTAACGTAGGGACTATTAAGTTAAATAAAATAATTATTGCATGGAGAGAATGGATTTCCAAGTTCTTACATGGCAGCCATCTTGGGACAATTAGTACCCCGACATGCCGGCTGGTTCCCACGGATACTGCAAATCTGCCACACGGGCAGGGAGTGGTATTTGTTTATATTTTTTTGCATATTGACGACGTGCGTCCCGCTGGGACACATCTAATTCATGATTGGCGCAATTGATTATTGGATAGACTAGCCTTGCTCGTACATTGTACGAACTGAGGAATCCCTTATTGCATATTTCCAGGATAACTTGGAACTTACAGTTAGCAAGCCGTAGTAGTTGTATTATCGTTTAAATTAATTTGTTTGTGTACTGTACCTACTCTGTTAACTACTGAGATGATCAGAATGTCAGGACATGACGGGTCAACTTCTGTCCTTGTTTGGTTGGAAAGTTGGCTTGAAGTGTCGTGATGTTGTGTGAATTCCAGTAGCAAGCAGAGACTTATTTATTATATTCTTAACTTTTATCACTGGTTCTAATTCTTCATGTCGTGCTTCCTTTGTGGTACTTGCTATTTGAGGTCTAACCTCTCTGGTTTTGCATGGCCAGATTTAGAGCCAGCTCCCGAGGACTCAGCTTACTTCCACTCCCAAGATGGTCAATACTAGAGGGATGATCGCAGGAGGACACGAGTGGGTTCCTTGTTTTTCTGTTTGTTTTGCTACTTACTTTACTTTTGCCGCTTGGCACCGACATGTTAGTTGGACTATCTGGCACTTTTACATAATTGTAACTAAGTCAGACTGCAACTGATAACGATTGTGTATACCTTGTTATATCATCTGGCTATGTTTTGTAAAGCCAGATCTCAAGAATATTTTGACTAAGCGTTTGGGACATCGTACTGCTTATTCTTACATGTTCACTACTTACTGCTTTTCATTGAATGATTGGGACAATAGAGGTTGAGCAAACCTAGTGAGACTTGTATGTAGTATGCACCCCTTGTCTTGTAGACAGCATTGATCATATTATACGGTATTCATCTACCCGCAATACGTAGCTGGCTGAGTCATTCCCTCGCTCTCCAGTATTCTGGATCTGGGGCGTGACATAAAATAAAGCAAAACAAACAAGCATCTTTTGTCACCTTCATATTAAGAACGATCTTTTAGCATTCCTAGCTACAACAACCTTTGATACAATAATTTTTGACGGTACAATCCAAATACGTCACATTTGTGCGACCAACTTAATTGCATCAAATTCTACACTCAAAAATGTCGTACATGTGTTTCAATGCAAATGGTTTGAGTCGAGGTGGTACGATTTGTTGGGACAACACTTGATCGACAAGTTTTTATATAAAATTATAATTCTGGGATGCCTACTTTGGCTAATGATTTAATCTATTTATAGCTCGAATAACCTACAAAATTTTAGAGAATTAAATTAGAGTTGTAGGAGATCGTATACAATTGTTTTGTGATTTCCTTGAACGAGTGTGGATATCTGCTCGCACGAACTTTCCGAAAACTCACGCATATTTGTGCAACAGTCTTCTTTGTACACAACCTTCTATCGACAGTTAACGAGCAGGCTCGTCAACAACACTGTGGATTCTGGGTGCTCGTGGGGTATTGGCGAAAGTCCTGGATTGAAAACGAGGTGGTTTGGAATCTGTGGACGTTTTGTGAAGGGATAGAGAGTCTTAATTTGTGGGCATTTTTTAAAGGGAATAGAGAGGTTGTTGATAGAGTCAAGGATCCGTAGAATTTTATTTGAACCTTATAAGTCTTAGGATTTCATATTAAGTCTTAGGATTTTCTACAAGTCTTAGCATTTTTCTATTGATTTTGAGTAGTATAGAATGAGATTGAGAGAATCTTTGACTTAATTCCTTAATTGGAAACACTAGAGGCCTTTGTTAATTGATACGTTAATTGAAAATAAATATAGCCTTAATTAATTGAGAGAATCTCCACTTGAGCTTAGTATACATAAAGAAGGCCCATGAATTTATATATTACTTATTCATAGGTTAGTTTAGTATTATAGTATACATAATAAATGTACGTATACATTTTTAATTACTTATTCATAACTTTTAAATTATTTATTCATAATTTTGACATTTTTGAATTTTTTTAATTATTTATCCATAAGTTAGTTTAGTATAGATAAAACATATATATATAAAACAATTTGGAGGCCTACGAATTCGGGAGGCCTAGTGCGGTCACATCCATTGCACTCCCTCAAAACCGGCCTTGTTTGAACCAATCACTTTGTGTTGAAATCCCTAAACTAAAATCCAAGGATTCCATGCTAGGTTCCGTCAACAATTCCATTAAAATATTATTTTCCTTACTTTTTTTTGTTGGAAACGAAATACGAAAACCGTTATGCCAAATCAAAGAGCTGCGAGAGAACCGAATAAAAAATGCAAAATCCAAATCACAAAAATCACAAAGAACCAAATAATGCAAACACAACAATTTTTACGTGAAAAATCTATATGAAAAAAAAACATAAGACGATCGGAGTCCAACCCTGAAAATAAATTATTAGATGTTTACTCGATGACTTTTATAATACTGCATAAATAGCTATACTAACTTTGAATGTACCTTCTAAATTAGAAGTATGTATCAAAAGAACTAAATTCTAGAATAGAAGTAAATATCAAAAGGACTAAATAAAGGCAGCAAATGAATAAGTTCTACATTAGAACGTGTAAGACCGAAATGTTCTAAAGATTCAGCTCTCAAGAAGAAGAGACTGAATAATATATCACACCTTAAATGCTCTTGTAGAAGTAGCTCCTGAAGAAGCATATCCTATAGAAAAAGGTTCATGACGGCGGAAGATGTCATAAACCAAAGATTCAATTTTTCAAAGTATATTGCTCATGTCGATGATATGCCTCATATCCAAAAGAGACTGAGAAAGAGGTACTAATACCCCCAAAAATATATGTTTTTATACATATTCAAGAGAACTTAGGAATCAAGAAAATTTTGTCAAAGATGACATTATCAAATGAGAATAAAAGGGTGATGAAAATAAACAATAACACTAAACCATGAATAATCCTTGAATGTTAAAAAGGGTAATAAAAAGATGTGATATCTCTCGCAAATCGTGGAGTATTCGATCATATAGTACAAAATCCAAAAGAAATAAACTCGGTGAAATAAACTCGGTAGGTTTTGAATGTGTGTTTGTAAGAAATAAAAAGAGAGATCCAAATATATAGAGCAATGTTGGCTCATGTATTCTTGAAATGACCATATATTGAATATAAAATACATATACTCCGTCATGATAAACTAGACAAGATCCTTGAAGGATCTAAAATTATCAGGATATTTTCGAAGATTTGCAAGTGAGCCATATATTGACTAAAACCATCTGAAAGAGTGTGATATGCTTATTGAGTATTTGTCTAAGAAAGGATATATAATGATCCCAAAATATTTATGAAGAAATCTCTGAATGGATTCGTCAAAACGACCGTCTATGTACATAGTATCTATTAAAGAGATTGGAAGTACCTCCCGAAGAGAAGATCTCCTGAAGTTCCTAAAGAGATGAAAAATATAGCAGTATCTTTCGAAGAGATTTGAAATATCTTCTAAAGGAATTAGAATCTCCTGAAGAGAAAATCTAAAGAATATATCCATATAATTTCCTGAATAGATGAATCTTCAGAAGAGATCTACTATAATCTCCTGAAGAGGTAATTTTTCATAGAGATAAATCTCCTGATCAAGATATCTAACATGAATAGTTATCTTTTACTCATTATACCAATAATTCTCAGGTCAATAGGATCTGTTACGACCTTATAATAAAATAACATATTCTGGATCCTGAAGTACCTTATTTAAAGAATATAATATAATTTTTTTGTTGTCATTCAATCAACACAATATATTTATGTTAACCTGGTGATATGCACCTCCACATAGATACTAGAATAACATAAGGCATACTAATCATTCTTGATTTAATTCATATGAATGCTTTGATCTTATGAGATATGCAGATACCTGATATTTATCTGATCTCTCTTATCACAAGCAAGGTATATTTTATAAATAATATTACATGTATTTTGGAGATAAATAAAGTAAATTACTACATCAATCTCATCAAAACATTCTTATACTTAATAAAGAAATCAGAGAATATGTATGGCTATAGTTTCAATAGTTCAATAATCGGGAGGAGTTACAAACTTCCAGGAATAACCAATAAGGCTACAAATATTCGTTAGGATATGTGGATAATGTATAGGCAAAGAAAGTATTGGGGTGAGATGTAATATTCAAATGCATTGAGGGTTGACTTTTCATTTATATTGATGTAAGAACTAAGCATAATTTTTATAATTTGAGGGGAGCATCCTGAAGATGTTAAGGGAGACATCTCGAAGTATGTCTTTATGCATTGTACTTTTTCCTTCGTTGATATTTTTTTCTACTGGATTTTCTGTTTGAAAGGTTTTTAACGAGGCAGTGTAAGTCACACCCACTTGGATTCCTGAAGGATCATATTTCTGAAGAATATTATTGTACTCTTTTCTCTTACTATGAATTTTTCTAAAAAATGAGGTTTTCCTTAGAAAAGTTTTTAATGAGACAACAATTAAGGTGGACATCCAAGGAGGAGCGTTATGATTTATGGATAAGCTCAAATATGGATGCCCTTATCCCTATCTATGACAACCTCAATCCTATTCCCGCTTCATATATATTGTAAATGAAAAAAATATCCAGAGCATGCTATTCGGCTACCATATTCTATTTCTCTTTCATTTTCATAACACACACACACACACACACACACACACACACACACACACACACACACACACACACACACATATGTATGTATATATTGTTTTGTAGTATGTGATTTTATTTTTGGACATTCTTTACATTTGAGGTTGACCCTCCTCTCTTAAATTCATGCGTCCGCCCCTCACCTCTGATCGCATGAATGCATCGAACCACCCGTCGTCGAGCCATGCCTCCGCGTGTAATATCAAGCCAACTGGTACACTAAAGTTGCACCATGCAACTGAGCCGAGCTTACTTAAACCTCAACAATCGTCCCTCCACCTCAAACCTGAGAAGACCACATCCTAGCCTACAACGCCCCTCGCTGGACCACGCACCCAACCTATATCACCCCGCAGTTCTAAAATATGTGGGACCATGCTACGTTGCAATGGTTAGCTACGTATTCAAACGGTCTCCAGCCTAACTTGAATACTTATATGCTGTCCAGAAGATATCAAATATCTATACATCCTCAAAAAACATCCACCGAACTATCTATAATGATATACAAGTGATAATAGAAAATAACTGCGGTAGAAATGATAAGAATGCATCAACTAGCGATACCTGAAATCCCGAAAAGAAAACCCAAATAATCCTATGTTATGTCTGTCATGTCCCGGTTCTGCAGAACCGATTGTCCTTGCGTGGGCATGATGTTGTGCGAGCCTAAGTTGTGCTCGCACAAGGCGAATATCAAAATGGCCGATTTAAAAGATAAGCGACGGGGTCGTCGCACAAAAGTCCCAAAGAGGACAACAAAGTGTGCGGGTAAACTAAATTAAACCTCGGAACCAAGGAACGACTATTAGATAGTCTTCCTGCTAAACTGAATTAAACCATATTCTCAGTTGAACTCGGGAACGACTATTTGATAGCCCTACTGCCTCATTTGAACGAACAATGTTCCACTTAGTACTCCAAACATTGTCATACTCTATATGACGTGCGTCAAAACCATGTGAACGTATAAAATATGCCAGCAAGTCGATAGTCTATGTGACAATATAAGAAATTCTACTTTGCGCAAGTGTGAAATTGATAGGGCGAGTGTCACTTTAAAAATATCGTGTGAAGCATTATCTACGCAATCAGTTTAACATTTCCATATTCTACACAATGTGATACAAGATGGATTATTCCCTTAGCTATGTTGGTTTATCTCTTTTGTTAGCATACCTACTCAGTGCATAAGACAAATGAGCACGTGACATCTATTTTATTAAACATGAAAGTAAGGCAAAGATAAGTTCATCGAAGCCACCTACCTAAACAAGGGTTTGCCTCGACCGAGCGAAACTTCGAGCAAATCACTGTATAGCCAAGTTCAAACGTCATTGCATCAATGATCCATCATATTGAACTGAGCGGAGCAGTCACTACAACATCTCAACAATAACTTAGAAGGAAATCAGGTCCTTAGAGCGACGTAGCAAGACACATAATATGCATTGCATATGTGATAAACAGTAAATAACATGTGAAGAAGGTAAACATGAGATAAAAATAAATAAATAAGTGATCCCGGTACTACTACTACTAGACAAACTATCCAGTCTGTATGAAATGCACTTGAGGACAACGTTCGCAAGTATGGGGCTCTCTGACTAAGGGGTATGAGTACAATGGTCGATGTTACCAGCTGCATCAATATCATATATAAACACTAATAGTAGCCCTTATGTCTAGTGACTGTCCTCTCCATCCAATGCTACTACCCGTGTCGCATCCATGACACATCCATTATGACTCTAATAAGTGATAAATCCAGTCAAGCATGTACACAAATAATCTATCATTAAGTAAATATCAGAGATCATATACGACTCACCAACATGCCAAGCACCGTAAATCCGTATATTATGCCTAATGTGTTAGCAAGAATAATTATATAGGTATACTGGAAATGAATAAGAGAAACATATAACAATATATGTAAACTCCCTAAATTTTGCTATATACTTTTTAAACTAAACCATTTTATTTTATTTTATTTACTTATTAAGTGTTATTGAATTGTTTGATATAGAGTATTGTATATATAATTGTATATGTATGTAGTGTAAATAATATCTCGTATGATTTATTTTAGTTATATATTAATATTTTTAAATAACATTATTGATGTATTAAATAACATAAAACTTATGTCTTATAGTATAGTATATATATCATGTATGTAGTATAGTTTATACACATAATTATTTAATATATTGTGTAATATAATGAGGTGCATCATTGAACAAATATGCAATAAGATATGTAGGAACGAAATCGTAAAGCAGAATACTCTAGAGGGGGTGAATAGAGTAGGCAATGAAATATTTCTAATTAAAAACTCGTTAGCAGTTAGATCACATATATAATAATAATCACAAAAATAAATAACTGTAATGAAAATGAGTGATCAGAAGGCAAACACAAACATAGAGATTTGTACTGGTTTTCCTCTTGTGAGGACTAGTCCAGTCGGAAGAACTCTAGCTTCCAGTTGAATCCACTATTGAAAAATCTCGCAAGTTTTTATACGAAGTCCTTGCAACTTCTATAGACGCGAGCTTTGATACGAAGAACTCGACCAACTTCAATTGTGAAGAGTCAATCTTCAATCAAGCCTCTGATTACAATCGTTCTGAAACTTCTAGACCGCACCGTACTGGCAAATCGACTAGAGGATTGTAACTGGCTTGGGATTTGAAAATGGAAGCTTTTTAGAACTCTCTGGAAGAAATGTAAGCTTCAGAAGAGAAGAGATTAAAAGTGAATTGATGATTTGAAATGATCGAAATCCTTCTCTATTTATAGTTTTTCCAAATGAAGAACTCTGACAGAATTTGGGCAGAATTCAGACAAAACTCTTTGTAACCAACCACAACTGAAGGGAGACCAAGTTCGAAATCAAACGTTCACATAACGTTCAACTTGGCCGAACTCTGACCGAGTTCTGTCAGGGTTTGGTCAGTTGATTTTGTGAAAAATAATTTTGGCTTTTTGAAAAGTCCTTCAGAAGCTTTTTATAAAATAGACGTTTTTCAAAAACATAGGTCATTTTTAAAAAGATAGTTCAGTTTTGAAAAATGATTTCGGATAGCCTATTTGCCATTACGACTTGGTGTACAATGTATTCCTAGACTCAATAAAATAAAAAATTACATTGCTTTGAAAGAAATACATTCTTGAGTAGCAAACAGCTTCGGTCTTGAACTGAGTAGATATCCATCCTTGATGAGTGTCCAAAACGTCATTAGTAAACATCTGAATGATTCATATATCGAGACAGAGTTTGATCAATTATTAAAATCAGGTTTGACCATGACCAATGGGCCAACAATATCCCCCATTTTGATAATTGACAAACCTTGACCGATATAACATCTTGGATTTGATCAATTCAAAAGTGTACCGAAAGTACCGAGAGATAAAATGGAATTCATAACCTGTATTCATGAAGATGTTAGATCTTATTTCTCCCCCGTTGTCACTTAGCAAAATAATTGCAAAAGAGAAAGCTCCTCCGCAATAAATGCATAAGTAACAAGCAATGAAGAAACACAAAAAATATATGAATAAAGATATTATTTCTAAAATTATTGCAACACAGGCATGATATAAATATTGACAGAAAAATAAGATAAACAGATATGGTATGAACAACACAGGCATGGTATTTGTCACAGGCAGTTTATATGGAAGCATAAGGAAAGATAATGCTATAATAAAGCTGAAACAAATAAAGTGCTGAATAATAAACTAAAGTGAGTCATATGCCAAACTGAGGCATAAAAACATATGTCTATCAAAATCACAAATCATATCTAAAATAAAGAGTACTGATAATATCTTGAAATGTCGGAGCATTTCTAAGTAAACATAAGACAAAATAGACAGTCTCAAACAGTAACATATCAAAAATCATCATCCTCATCCTCATCAATATCGGCTGCAGTACCAGCATGTCCAAATGGACCAGCTCCAGAAGTGCCGGATCCAGAAGTATATGGAGTAGCACCAGAAGTACGATACCAATCGTATACATTTCCTGGCTGGAACAGAGAGTGGACCGCCTCATCATCAATGCGGTAGCCAGATACAGAAGGGTCTCGAGGTAGAGAGCTAGCAGAGTGACCCGTCTGTGCAAATCTCAGATCGGCAAAGGAGTTGGCAATAGCCTGAAATAGAGTCACGTCACGGAACTCATGTTCCCTGGAGGTGTCAACGAAGAATGACTGCAGATCTAATATATGCTGGTGAATACCCTCAAAGGTCATAGGGTAAGACTGAGGAGGACCAGGTGCTGTGGAAGTAGGTATAGGAGGAGCAGGTGCAGTAGGTGGGGGAACAGTGGTAATGCTGCGACGAGAAAGCTTAAGGAACTTGGTCTCAGGGTCAAGAGCACAAGTGGATAAGTCAATATCGAATCGCTGAAAGATGCGTGGGATGATCATCGCATAAGAGAGGTTGCGGTCTCTTCCACGACATCTACCTATCATCTAAATAATAGTCTTAGGGACAGAAAAAGGAATCCCCTTAAGAATGTGATATAAAGCAAAAAGCTCAAGTCCAGTGACATCATCTTTTGAAGTAGATTTTGGAAATATAGTAGAATAGACGATGCGATGTAATTTGTAGTTAAACAAGTTCAGGTTATTGGCCTTAAACTTTCCAGGACGAGCACGTGCGGGCGCATAAAGCTCATTCTTAAAACTAACGAGAGTCGTGCCCTCGGGGAAATCAAAATCAGTGATGTCATCGAGCGGGGCACGTTCGTTTGGTAGACTAAGGATTTCCGTTAGCAATTCATCATTGAACTCGATATCTATCCCGTCGATACGAGTTCTCGCGGTAAAAGTGTCTAACACAAAATTAAAGTAAAATAGTCTAATGGCATTAGTAGCTATAGGAATTGTAAAGTAGCAAAGTGGTGTAACCCTAATGCCTCAAAGTAAGGACGGTGGTCAGGAAATATAGTCCATTTGATCGGAGATCCGGTACACATAGTACGCATAATAAAGTCGGCATACCAAAGTAAGGCTTGGTCGGAAGTTTTGAAATAAAACTCATCCAATGCACCATCATCCGATTGGACCGGAGAAAAGAGAGAATCCGTATGTGGATCAGAAGACGATGCCTCTTCACTGGCATGGGTCTTCTTCCTCTTGAAAGCATTGAATCCCTTAGGCATTCTATCCCAAAAACTAGAAACCTTAATAATTTGAAAGTGGAAGAGAGAAGAAATTATACCTTTCGAGAATCAGGTATGTTGTAGAGGACGAGATTCTCTGCATGAATCCAAAATTTGGATGAAGATCTCCACGTAGATTGGAAAAAGGAAGGTGAAGAAGAACTACGGTTTTCGGGGCGCTGCTGCTGTTGTTTGATGTGGTTTGGAAGAATGAAGAAGATGGAGGCCTCGGGTTCTGACTGATATGTATATATACCCAGCCGAACTCTGGCCGAATTCGAACCGAACTCGGGCCAAATTCGCCAAGGATTGCCTGGCTATATAATTTTTTTTTGTGGGACCACATCTTTTTTATCACTTTATTTCAAATATTTAATTAAAAGTTTAGTAATTTTAAATTTCAAATAATATAAATAATATTATTTTATAAATTAATATTCTTTACTCAGCATCTGTTTTAGATTAGCTATATGAGTACTGTCCTAGCTAACGGAGGTTCACCGGGAAACTCTTAAATACTGATTCATTTCGACCGTAGTCGTGGTGACAGACAGACTCTTTTTAGGCTTATCTCAAAAACAGTTATTGAGTATTGAATAAATTAATTAATAAAACAAAATTAATTAATATTATTGACATCTAAAATTTCTAATTCTCGACGTAAATAATTGAAACGATCTTCTGCTAGTAGTTTTGTGAGAATGTCAGCTAATTGATTCTGTATGTCTATGTATACAAGGTCTATATCTCCATTTTATAGATGATCTCTAAGAAAGTGATGTCGAATCTCGATATGCTTAGTACGAGAGTGGCATAATGGATTTTTAGTCAAATTAATAGAACTAGTGTTATCACAGAAAATAGGTATGTGTGTAAAATGCAATCCATAGTCTTCTAAAGTTTGCTTCATCCACAAAATTTGTGCACAACAACGTCCTGTGGCGATATACTCAGTCTCGGATGTTGATAATGCGACAGAATTTTACTTTTTGCTAAACCAAGAAACTAGAGCTTTTTCTAGGAAATGACATATGCTGCTGGTACTTTTTCTATCTACTTTGCATCCGGTAAAATCAGCATCAGAATAACTGGTTAGGTCAAATAACGTGGTTTTGGGATACCATAAGCCGACAGAGGAAGTGCCTTTAAGATATCGGAAGATACGCTTAACTGCACACATATGTAATTCCTTAAGATTGGCTTAAAAACGTGCACATAAGCAAACACTAAACATAATGTCTGGTTGACTAGCAGTTAAATACAGTAAGCTACCGATCATACCTCGATACTTACGTATGTCGACGGATTTGCCTTGTTTATCAATATCAAGCTTGGTTGAAGTCGCCATTGGAGTGCTAAGTGGCTTGGCTGCTTCCAAGTCGAACTTCTTTAGTAGATCTTTTGTGTACTTTGCTTGATTTATGAACATTCCATTGTTGGTTTGTTTGATTTGCAGTCCGAGAAAGAATTTTAGCTCTTCCATCATGCTCATCTCAAACTCATTCTGCATACGCTTTAAAAATTTTTGACAAAGAAATTCATCAGTAGATCCAAAAATAATATCATCTACATAGACTTGAATCAAAAGAATATTGTTATTCAAAGATTTTATAAACAATGTAGTGTCAACCTTTTCCTTTGAAAAACCGTTATCAAGTAGAAAAGAGCTTAGACAATCGTACCAAGTAAGGGGCTTGTTTCAAATCGTATAAGGCTTTCTTAAACTTGAAAACATATTCAAGATATTTGAAATCAGTAAAACCGGGAGGTTGAGCTACATAAACTTCTTCTTTTATAAAACCATTTAAAAATGTGCTTTTGACATCCATTTGAAATAACTTGAAATTATGAAAACATGTAAATGCACATAACATACGAATGGATTCTAATCTTGCAACTGGGGCATAAGTCTCATCGTAGTCGATACCTTCTTCTTGATTGTATTCTTGAGCTACGAGTCGAGCCTTATTACGAGTCACTAAACCATTCTCGTTCAGTTTGTTTCGAAATACCCAACGGGTGCCAATGACCGGATGATCAATGGGCTTGGACAAGTTTCCAAAATTGATTCTGTTCGAATTGGTTTAATTCCTCTTGCATAGCATCTAACAAAAAATTATCACTACATGCTTCTTCAATATTTTTGGGTTCAAACTGTAAAATAAAAGCAACACAAGAAGCTATATCTTTATTAGAGGAACGAGTACTTACACCCTTGGTAATCTCACCAATTACCAAATCCTTTGGATGATCTGCCAAGAATCTCATCGCTTTTGGTGTAGCCTCAGGATTGCTGGTTCATGCTTTTTTGCTTGAAGACTCAGTTGGGGTTTGGTGTGAAGGTTCTGCATCTTTGTGTGAAGGTTTTACAGTAGCTGTACTTGGTGTAATTACATCTTCATTGTCGTCATCGTCTGAGTTTTGATTTAGCTCATCAAACTTGACATTGATTGATTCTTCGATGATCATGGTTCTTTTGTTGAAGACTTTGTATCCTTTGCTCTTTGCTGCATAACCTAAAAATATACCTTCATCGGCCTTTTCATCAAATTTACTCAGATTGTCTTTAGTATTAAGAATAAAGCATTTACAACCAAAAATATTAAAATATAAAATATTGGGTGTTCTATCAAACCATAGTTCATAGGGAGTCTTCTTCGATATAGGCTGAGTTAGAACCCTATTGAGAATATAGCACGCTGTATTGACAGCTTCAACCCAAAAGTATCTAGGTAGACTAAACTGGTTTAACATTACTCTAGCCATTTTAGATAGAGTCCTGTTCTTACGTTCCACAACTCCATTTTGTTGTGGAGTCCTAGGGCAAGAGAATTCATGCACATAACCGTGTGTCACAAAATTGCTTGAATTCTGTATTCTCAAATTCGTCGCCATGATCACTACGAATGCGAGTAATCATGGATCCTTTTTCATTCTGTACTTTCTTGCAAATGGTGACAAATTCTGATAATGCATCATTCTTGCATGCAAGAAAATAAACCCATGTATATCTAGAGAAATCATCTACAATGACAAATGCGTATAACTTACCTCCTAGACTTGCAATTCTACTTGGTCCAAATAAGTCCATATACAACAATTGTAGAGGTCTAGTGGTACTTACAACGTTCTTGGATTTAAAGGCGGATCGGGTAGCTTTATTCTTTTCATATTCACTACATACCATATCCTTTTTGAAAGATATGTCTGGTAAGCTGCGTACCAATTTCTTTATAGATAGTCTTGAAATTGTATCCATGTTTGCATGACCGAGTCTCATATGCCATAGTTGACTCTTAATGCTTTTGGCCATCAAACATCTACCTTCTTTGTTAGCATCTTCCAACAAATAGAAAACATATATATTGTCTTCCCTAATACCTTCAAAGATAGTACTACCAGTTGAACTATCAACTATAGTACATTTGTCTTTGACGAAGTTAATGCCATAACCGTGATCAGCTAAATGGCTTATGCTGAGCAGATTATGTTTTAACTCGGTAACTCGACAGACATCTTTAATCACAGGATATGGAGCCTTACCAACGTCACTGATACCAATTATGTACCATCTTAAATTATTACCGAAGGAGACGTATCCTTCTTTATTCTTCTTCGACAGTGTTACGAATAATGAAGCATCACCGGTCATGTGCCGTGAGCAACCGTCGTCGAGAATCCATTTGCTCCTAGCATGTGAAGGGCGTCCTACCTACAAAACAATTTGCAGATGAAACTCTTGGTACCCATTTCTTGCAGGGTCCTGATTGGTTAGTTTTTGGTAGCCATGCATAAACATTTAAATCTACTAACTTTCTGATTCTACATGCAGAGGATATATGACCAATGAGGCCACAATAATGAAACTTTGCATGTTGAGTGTTGAAAGTTGTGTGAGGTGCATGATTGGTATGTTTTGGTTTTCTAGAATAGAAGAATGCATGCCTATTAGTCTTCTTGGGCATAGGTTTGATATGGTTTGGTCTGACAGTGTTTGGTTTGGGTGTGTTCCGATGATTCGGTAATTGACACGTGTTAGAATAGGAAGCAACAACTTCAGGCCATTTTCCTAAACTAATTTCTAACTTTTTAGAAGTGTCATACAATCTAGTATAGTCAGATGTAAGTGTTTCAATTCTGACTTGTGCACACTGGAGACTCTTTCTCTCCTTAGATAGGTCTTCCTTTAACTGGATAATAGTTTGGTCTTTTTCTTCGGATAACTTGATAGTCTCGTGTAACAACAACTTAATAGATGGAAGCTCACCCGACTCAATTGAAGAGTCATTATTTCTAACATGATCTAGTTGGTCGGTAAGTCTTCCTATTTCACCTTTGTACTCTTTGAGTACCTTCTTAGAGGTTTCATATTTACTACACAGTTTCCTGTAATCATTTAACAGGTCACTGAAAGCCTCTCCTAGTTGCTCAAAGGTGAAATCATCGTAAGGATCATTTAACAGGTCACTGAAATCCTCTCATAGTTTCCTGTAATCATTTACCAGAAGAGCTTGATCTTCAGAGTCGGAGTCACTGTCGTCAGAATCATCTTCAACAGTTCTTCTATGTTGAGCCTTGAGAGCGATCGATTTCTCTGACTTCTCCTTTGGTGTAGCATCTTCAAAGTCTTGAAGTTCTAACTCGTGAGTGAGTAGCTTACCCATGAGTGTTTCCAGAGACATTGTTAAGAGGTCGTTTCCTTCAAAGATTGTTGTAGCCTTTGGAATCCAGTTTTTTGTGAGAGCTCGTAGAAGTTTGTGAATTTTTTCATGGTTACTGTAATCCTTGCCTAGTGAAGACGAAGGATTTACAATATCCAGGAATCTTGTAAACATCTGAGTGACTGACACTTGGCTTCATTTTGAACGCCTCGTACTCCTGAGTAAGTCTGCTGATCTTTGACTCCTTGACTTGTGTTGTTCCTTCGTGTGTTCCTTCGAGAAGTTTCAACACTTTATTTGATGTTGTGCAGGTAGACACCCTGTTAAATTCATTTCTGTCTAAAGCACAAAATAAAGCGTTAATAGCACGTGCGTCAAGACTGACCTTTTTCTTTTCATCCTCTGTATATTTGTCATGGGGTTTTTCAACTAAAACTCCATCAACATTAATACGAGGAGGCTTTTTTATCCATCAATAACTACAGACCATAAGTCAAAATCAAGAGATTTTAGGAAGAAACGCATACGTGTTTTCCAATAAGTGTAATTTATGCCGTCAAACAATGGAGGTCTGTTTGTGGCTTGGTCTTCACTTGTGAATTTCACAGTTGCCATGTGTAATACTGTGATCTATATAACAATTGAAAAATAATTGAATATAGCTACAATTTTACCTTGCTTTACCTGTATAACCCGCTCTGATACCAATTGTAGGAACAAAATCGTAAAGCAGAATACTCTAGAGGGGGGGTGAATAGAGTAGGCAGCAGAATATTTTTAATTAAAAACTCGTTAGCAATTAGATCACAGATATAATAATAATCACAAAAATAAACAACTGTAATAAAAAAGTGTGATCAGAAGGCAAACACAAACACATAGATTTATACTGGTTTCCCTCTTGTGAGGACTAGTCCATTCGGAAGAACTCTAGCTTCCAGTTGAATCCACTATTGGAAAATCCCGCAATTTTTCATACGAAGTCCTTGCAACTTCTACATACGCGAGCTTTGATACGAAGAACTCGACCAACTTCAATTGTGAAGAGTCAATCTTCAATCAAGCCTCTGATTACAATCGCTCTGAAACTTCTAGACTGCACCGTACTGGCAAATCAACTAGAAGATTGTATCTGTCTTGGGATTTAAAAATAGAAGTTTTTTAGAAATCTTTGGAAGAAATGTAAGCTTTAGAAGAGAAGAGATTGAAAGTGAATTGGTGATTTGAAATGATCGAAATCTATCTCTATTTATAGTTTTTCCAAAGGAAGAACTCTGACAGAATTCGGGCAGAATTCGGACAGAACTCTTTGTAACCAACCGCAACTGAAGGGAGACCAAGTTCAAAATCAAACGTTCACATAACGTTCAACTTTGCCGAACTCTGGCCGAGTTCTGTCAGGGTTTGGTCAGTTGATTTTGTGAAAAATAATTTTAGCTTTTTGAAAAGTCTTTTAGAAGCTTTTTGTAAAATAGTTATTTTTCAAAAACATAGGTCATTTTTAAAAAGATAGGTCAGTTTTGAAAAACGATTTCGGATAGCCTATTTGCCAGTACGACTTGGTGTACAATGTATTCCTAGACTCAATAAAATAGAAAATTATATTGCTTTGAAGGAAATAAATTCTTGAGTGGCAAACAGCTTCGGTCTTGAACTGAGTAGATATCCATCTTTGATGAGTGTCCAAAACGTTGTTAGTAAACATCTGAATGATTCATATATCGAGACAGTGTTTGATCAATTATTAAAATCAGGTTTGACCATGACCAATGGGCCAACAAGATATAGATGGTTGATATTTTCTATTTAGAGTTAGATTATATTTAAAATTATAATTTGCATTGTATTTAAATTTAGATTTGGATTTTATTTAAATTTAGATTTACATTGTATTTAAATTTAGAATTAGATATAGATTATTCAAATAATATACATGTATGGATTATATGCTCTTTATCTATGATAATTCTAAATAAGATTATAAATGATTTAGATAAATATAATTATATTTTAAATTAATTCTAATTCGGCGAAGGTCGTCTTGCGCAGTTGTAACAATGAAGTCAACTCTGTGCCATCCGCAGAGGCCGTCTTGCACAGTTGTAACAATGAAGTCAACTCCGTGTCACCTTGAATATTGTACCACATCCGACGACACACCAGGCAAGACACCTTGCCTTTACTGTTTAAATTTCTTGCTCAATATCATGCATGTTTTTTTTTCTTCTTATGTTTAGCAAATATAATATTGTTCTTTCAAAACTATATATAGATGCAAATTATTATACTTTATGCAATTGGCTTAGAGTTAAGGGACTATCATATGTTTAGAGCATCTCATAAACTGTCATGATGTGCCACGGGTTGTGTATGAGTTGTGAGTCGCCTATAGCTTCGAACTTGCGTATCGACCGTACATCGGTGCGTACAGGTCGTGCGTTAGGATATGACTGCTAATAGATTTATGTAGAAGACTTGGCAGTTATTAAGGATTAAACAGTATCGTGGAGACGACACATGTATAGTATCATGGGGAGGGAGGAGACAGTTATTAGCGTAGGGGCTACATGTTCAGTACACACAGATTTGGGCCGATAGTGTCTCGTATGAGCGCTACTTACTGCCCCGGGGCCGATAGTGACTCGGATGAGCACTACTTTCTGCCCATGGCCGATAGTGTCTCTTATGAGCGCTACCTACTGCCACTCTTTATCCCTCTATGCTGAACACCTAAGCTCCTGCGTAGAACGTTGTCTTCTAAAATGCATTATTCTACATAGAATGGTTAGGAACCTTTACTCATATACATTTTTCTGTTGAGCTCTTACTATTCAATTTATGGCATGATATTATGTGTCTTGTTACGTCCCACTGAGGACCTGGTGATTTTTCCAGGTGTGCTTTTATGATGTTTCACAGGTGCTCTAGCCAAGGCCATGACTTGCTCTCTTCCATCGAGGATGATTGCACTTGAATCGTCTTCGCATCGCTCGACAAGCTCCTTAATTTTTATATTTCTTTTTTCGTTGGTAGTAGATTTGTCTCCGCCAAACGACTTGTGTAAACAATAATTTGTAAGTTATTATAATTCTTTCTTCTTTATTGGTGGATGAGATTAATGTCGTGGCTTTCTACACTTTACAACTTATGTATACATACGATGGTATCATATATTCGAGTATACTTCGTATGTATGTAGCTGGCATGATTACGTTTCGAGTCCTACGTATATTGGGACTGGGGCGTTACATGTTTTTGTGGTGGCTCATGCAGGTCGGCTTTATCACTTCGGTTACGTAACTGTACCGATGTGAGCCTGCACATAGGATTAGAGTCCAGAATCTCATCCACATACTTGATCTCCTTCCTTGACCTTTCAGTTTCAAAATCTCGTTTATCATCCTTCATTTGCATCCTGCTTGAACTTTTTCTACCGTGAATTCTTGTTTTTCGTGCTTATTGACAGCTACGAAGATGACTACACTAGTATATGCTCATAGGTCAAACACATGGATTACGTTGACAGTTAGTATGCATTGAGGTCATAATTGAGTCATAAAGGCATTAA
Source organism: Iris pallida (assembly GCA_029216955.1). Taxonomy (NCBI): domain Eukaryota; kingdom Viridiplantae; phylum Streptophyta; class Magnoliopsida; order Asparagales; family Iridaceae; genus Iris; species Iris pallida. Next base: position 12,266,510 of record JANAVB010022999.1, on the reverse strand, counting down.
TAAACTTAAGGATTAGTTAATTCTAAGTTGGGTAGTAGAGATGGAGATAAATTTCATTTTGATACTACTAGAGGATTGATAGATTCTACAAAGGATTGAGAAAACAAATTCTGATTTATGATTTTTAAGATTGTTAAATAGTTATGATTTATTGGGATATGAAATCAATTTGAAAAATATCTTAAAGTTTTAAATTGTGACGCATGATTTACGGTTAAGTTTAAGTTTGGATTGTAATATGCCAAAGTTTATCTCGAGATTTATTAAAGAATTTTAAATTTGTAGACGACTAGAGAAGGTGGAAGTTTAGTTGAGAAAAAAATGGAGCTTAAGGTTTTGAACTGAGTCGTATGATGTACGATTTGTAAGTTTATTAGATTTTGAGTTTGAAGAGATGATAGTAAAATTTTGGTTTAAAATATTTTGGAAGATATGAAACCGACTTTGAAGGAAAAATTTAAAATTTAATTTGTGCCCTATGATTTATAAATTTATTTAGGTTTTGAGTTTAAGGTTTCGATATTGGAAATAAAAAATTGTGTTAAAAAAATTATTGAGTCGCATGATTTACGATTAATAAAATTATTTCAAAATCTTGAGCTTAAGTTTTGGATTGAGTGTAATAGGCTAAGAGTTTATCTAGAGGTATATCTGAGAATTGGAAATTTTAAAGTGATGGTTGGTTATGAAAGTTTAGTTGTGATGCATTCGATATGATAAAGGTTAATTAAAATTGATTAACGGAATTTAAAATTTAAAATTTATGTTCATGTTTGACATTTTTGGTAGATTATCTTGAGAGTTGTATTGAGGAAACTTCTGAGGAACTCAAATTCATAGAATTAGAATCTATATTGATAGGCAACCAAGATAGACAGAAGTATGCCATATTAAATGACATATCACTCATGACCATGATAGTAGTATATACTCAAGTGTAGTTAGTCATCAACCAAACCACGTGACTATAACTTCATATCGACTTACTCGACCTTCCCTCAAGTCTAGATCTTGTATCGTGACCTTCACGTCGTTTTAAACTTGAAAATGATTAGGATCATTTACCATACTTTAATCTAGGAGATTATCTTCTCTCTAGAACTGTGTCCCTAACTTATTATACGAGATTTCCTTAGTTATCTTTATCTCGTGCTTTAACCTTTTATTTTTGTGCATTAATTAGTAACTCATGAACTCCCACTTTCTATTTTTGATTTTTTTGTGTCCCTTATCGTGACTTTGATATTTGGAATACAATATTAAACTTTTTCTTCCAACAAATTTTACATGCAAGACCTAGATGAACCCACCTTCATATAGACATATCATGTCCCTCTAAAACACGCTCTCTTGTGCTCTATTTTTATGATGCGACTTTCGGGTCATAAAGACTAAACGATAACCTTTACCATGATACGGATATATTTTTGACCACGGATAGGGACTCAACCTCGACTCAATTCTTTCGAACCGATATATGATTGTGTCCTACTAAAATCCTTAAATGCTTAACTTTGTACATTATCTTGATTGCTTGACCCATTGTCTCATAGCACTACTAGATTAACTCTTGTAAGTTGGATAGAATACCTCACGACCTAACAAACCCTTTTTTCTTGTGACCATATTGATAAGTTTACCTAGACTATAGAATTCAGAGGACCCTAACTTATCTCGTCAACCAAGCCATAAATAAGGAAACACTAGGACGACTGCATGGGTCCAAACTTCGGGCAAGACTTAGATTTTAAATAATCTTTGTCTATTTAATTTCCTTCGTCAATATCCCTTGCTTATATTTTGACTATCTTATGCGGCTAATTTAGCCTCATTTTTGCAAGCTTATTCCTTTACCAAGCTTGATCATGACATGTTTTATTGGGTGCTTACCCACTAACATATTGTCTAATCAGAACCGGTGCATGATGGTCTGATCAACCTAGTGCACTTTGGTTCGTCTTTCACACGATTATTCTACGTGGTTGAGATATAGTTAAACTTACCCCTTAGAATCTCATCTACTATTGCCTTGGCAATTCTTTTTGAATTATTCGGTCTCCTTTGAACCACGTATTCGTATTCATATTCGATAATCTCTTCTTCGAACCCTTTGTTACTTTCGCCTTCATCTATTTTAGAAGGACGAAAGCGCTGTACTTGCATTTCCTCTAGCTGTCATTTCACTCATGACCATTACCACTCAATGTTACTATACCTTCGTCCTAAATTGCTCGTTCGTTTCCTTGGCCCTATATTTACTATCACGACCTCCTAATCACTTAAATTAGGAGTGAATCTAATCGTTCTCCTAATCGTGCCCTCAACCTACTCCCAAGAAACCATATCTTAAAGGTCTCTAATTTATTTTCTCTTGATACCATATTATTCCTTATTGCAGGTTATCTTGATTAAACTTTAACCCTTGATCATTTTTATTCTTGCATTAATTAGCTATATCCATGATTATTTTCGTATTTATCTAAATCACGATTTTCTAATGCATGTTTTTTTTGTGATTTGATTATTCTTCATCGATATACCCATGTGACCTTTTCAACCCCCTACTCATTCTTAATTTCGAGGACAAAATTCTTGTAAGTTGGGTAGGATGTAAAACCCCTATATTTTTACTATGAATTTTTGTTTTATTTATTTGAAATTGGTATTTATTTTATTTTTTTGTCGAGTACGAATATGTGCGAGGTACATATTTTGAAAATATATTATTTATGGATTTTATTAATATAGAAAACATACAGTTCATTTCAATATTAGTATAGAAATTTTTGTCGCACTAGTGGCAATTTTTATATATTTATACCGATTTCAAAAATAATATTTACGTAGATATTTTGTACTAGTTGCATGCAGATACATGAAAATTTAATTCATATAGATATTTCGGTTTCGAAATTATTTTATTAATTATCTTAATTTAATTAAAAGGTATTTTGAAGTATTTTCTATTAATATTTATTTGTATTTTTGAAATTATTTATATTTATTATTTATTAAGAAGATATTTTGAAATCCATGGATTTAACCATTTATGGTAATTTAAAATAAAATATGATTGATTTGATAAATAAAACTTATCTATATATAAATTTGATTTGGATTGGAATTTGATTGAATTGATTGATATAATTTAAATACCGAATTATCTAAAGGAGTTTGAATTTTCCTAATCATTATCAATCTAGGAGACCATCTCCTATGTAAGGGGAGGCTCCATGTTCTTTTTCCCATAACCAAAAATTTCCTCCACAAAAATTTTTCCACCCACGTGCATCGTGTCTATGTTCCCCCATCCAAATTCTTATTCCATATTTTAGAAATACATTATTTTTTGTGTCAAACAGGCCCCGACACGACGATACGAAACCTAAGCCTAACCCTGAGGCAGCCGACCTTCTCCCGCAACTACCCACACCAGCTCTCTTCACCGCCACGGCCAACCCTCCATCCCGACCAAAGAACGACTCCACCACCGTAGTCCCAACCACCACCAATGTAGCCGCTCCTCCCCGATACACTGCCAGCCTCGCCACCGCAAACCCAGCAGGAACCCAATCACCACCAACCCTGGCCACCCGTCGCCGAACCACCACACTTATCCATCGCCGCCACCTTCGACCAAACATCATCGCCGCAACAATTCTGGTCCAGCCCCCATCCCTGTGACCACCGTCGCAAGCGCCCACTGCCAACTTCACCACCAGCCCACAACCACCATCACCGATACCATCACCTGCAAACCCCTAAACCCACCACCAACATCATCCCCAGCATCGCCACCGCCACCGCCACTAACGGCATCGCCCCAAAAATCCAAACCACCGCCACCATCGCCGGCGTCCAACGTCGGCAATCCCCAAAAATCCTATACCAAAAAAAAGAAAACAAGATCTGGAAACCATGACCTAACCTCGCCGTCGCGTCTCGTCGTCGGTGAATTTTAAGCGTCGCTCGCCTTGGCCTCGCCCCTCCTCTTCACCGATCCGCCTTCCTCTCCACCCTCTCGAACTCTCGCCGCGCCGCACTGGAACCTCCCCCGCCGCGTGTCCGTACGATGTCAGCGTCCGCCGCGCCTGAACACTGGCGGCCGCGATTGATTGCACCGCCTCCTCCAAACCCTCCTCGCCGCGTCAGGTGCCCCGACGTTGAGCAAGGCCTAGCATCCCAGCGTTCCCCTCCGGCCAGCAGCACACGGGCTGCCGCACCACTCTCGTGCCAGCCGCCTCCAGGTTGCGGCCATCGTCATCTCCGGCTGGTAAGCCCCTTCTTCCTCTCCGTCCCACTCTTCTTCTTCTTCTTCGATCCTCTCTATTCATGAAAGCTCTTTTCATTATTCTCTCTTCTCTTTCTCACTTTCTAATCTATTATGTATTGACTTCCTCGGGAACCGAGGGTCAGTTTGGCTATTTTTTTTCTTTCTTTCAGTCTTATGTTTTCGTTTGAGAACAGAATACTGTTGTATTCATTACTACTATTTAAAATTTATTAGTATTGGTTATTTAACAAAAGGCATTTAAATATGTTACTATCTTATATTTCTATATAGACAGTATTAATATAGCTTGCTGCACTACAATTAGCATATCTTTATTTACTATATTTTGTTATTATTACATGGCCACCAATATCAAATTTTTTTATTTTCAGAGCTATAAGAAATTATGTCTAGTTTAGTTTTTAAAACATAAAATATGAGATTATAAATATATATATTCCTAGGATATTATTAACGAGTTTTTGCCTTGAATTATTTTAGATTTTTTTCTCTTTCTAAATATATATAATTTTTTTGACTAGTAAAATATCGTTCTCTGCATAAAGAATCCTATTTTGACAACCTAGAGTTTTTACCTAAAAATAACTTTCGACTTTTCGAGTATTTATTTAAAGGCATATTTTGACTAATATATTATATTCCTAGTATTATAAAAGTATTTTATAAGAACCGCTTATATATTATTTATCAAATTCTTTCGAGCATCCTCCTGACCGTGGATAGTCCCATTGTTCCTATTACCTAGCCGATTATGAACTTCCTCCTACCGACCCTAACTAACCCGTCTATTCTGGACCCGATAGAACAGCCAGTGCCATCAGCAGAGGCCGTCTTGTGCAGTTGTAACAATGAAGTCAACTCCGTGCCACCTTGAACATCGTACCACATCCGACGACACACCAGGCAAGACACCTTGCCTTTACTGTTTAAATTTCTTGCTCAATATCATGCATGTTTTTTTCCTTATGTTTAGCAAATATAATGTTGTTCTTTCAAAACTATACATAGATGCAAATTATTATACTTTATGCAATTGGCTTAAAGTTAAGGGACCACCATATGTTTAAAGCATCTCATAAACTGTCACGATGTGCCACGGGTTGTGTATGAGTTGTGAGTCGCATATAGCTTTGAACTTGCATACCGACCGTACATCGGTGCATACAGGCCGTGCGTTAGGATATGACTACTAATAGATTTGTGTAGAAGACTTAGCAGTTATTAAGGATTAAACGGTGTCATGGAGATGACGCATGTATAATATCATGGGGAGGGAGAAGACAGTTATTAGCGTAGGGGCTCCATGTTCAGTATACACAGATTTGGGCCGATAGTGTCTCGTATGAGCGCTACTTGTTGTCCCGGGGCCGATAGTGACTCGGATGAGCACTACTTTCTGTCCATGGCTGATAGTGTCTCTTATGAGCGCTACCTACTGCCACTCTTTATCCCTCTATGCTGAACACCTAAGCTCCTGCGTAGAATGGTTAGGAACCTTTACTCATATACATTTTTCTGTTGAGCTCTTGCTATTCAGTTTATGGCATGATATTATGTGTCTTGTTATGTCCCTCTGAGGACCTGGTGATTTCTTCAGGTGTGCTTTTGTGATGTTTCGCAGGTGCTCTAGCCAAGGCCATGACTTGCTCTCTTCCATCGAGGATGATTGCACTTGAATCGTCTTCGCATCGTTCGACAAGCTCCTTAATTTTTGTATTTCTCTCTTTGTTGGTAGTGGATTTGTCTCCGCCCAATGACTTGTGTAAACAATAATTTATAAGTTATTATAAATTCTTTCTTCTTTATTGGTGGATGAGATTAGTGTCGTGGCTTTCTACACTTTACAGCCTATGTATACATACGATGGTATCATATATTGGAGTATACTTCGTATGTATGCAGCTGGCATGATTACGTTCCTAGTTCTACGTATATTGGGACTAGGGCGTTACACTCTCAGAGCTTCCCAGAAGTGCAGCCCCTTCACGGCTCCTTTATCTCTCAGAGCTTCCCAGAAGCGCAGCCCCTTCACGGCTCCTTCATTGATCTCTTAGAGCTTCCCAGAAGTGCAGCCCAGTGACTTCGACTCCTCTATAGCGGTCTCTAGACTCCACAGAAGCGCAACTCCTTCAATGTTCCCGAGAGGTGTATCACAGTGACTTCGACTCCTCCGAAAGCAGTCATTAGACTCCCCAGAAATACAGCTACTTTAGGGTTTCCCAGAAGTACAGTTCTTTCATGGTTCCCCATAAGTACAGCACAGTGCTTCGACTCCTCCGTAGTGGTCATCTGTCGTCCAAAAGTGCAGTGACTTTGACATCTCAGAAAGCGCAGCTCGTATAGCACGCAGCTCCCCTATAACGTGGCATCATGCCACGTGGTCAGGATGGCAGCCATATCTCTTCACATCCAGCTTGTTCGAGCAGTTGTTCTCCATAGATATAATCGTATTTTAGTTTGTTTTAACAACCGTATCTCTTCGGATACAATCAAATCTGGTTTGGTCAATCCACCTCCCCGGGATAAGACTGAAATCTAGTTTGTTTAAACTGTCGTTCTTTCGATGGGGGCAAAATCTACCCAGTTTCAACCAAATGGGATCTTCAAAGCAGTGGGTACACGCTATGTCTCACTAATGACGAGTGGTGCCAACCGCCTAAGATATCAGCAATAAAGGAATCCCAACAACGGCCACGGGTCAGTTCAGCAGCAGCCCTCACGGAGCGGTTACAACAGATTCTCCAGAAAACTTGCACGCACAACGCTCCTGCGTACCAAAACCCCTTCGTACATCGTATATATGCTCGCCTATAAATAGAAGAAGTCTTAGTTTTCAAACTTAGACAAGTTTGGAACACTTTGAACAGAAGCATGAAATGACACGTGGCACAGGAAGTGCACAGCGGGTTCCTGATAGGCTGTCAAGTATTTTTTAATAGCCGTTAGTATTTAATGCCTTTGAACCGTTATCGGGTTCTATACTCTTTTTTTGTTTGTATACAAAAAGTTCATAAAACTTTTGTTCATTGCAAACAAAATGGCGACTCTGTTGGGAAATTCCTTCTCATATGACGAGAAGGTAGTACGTAATCTGACAACTACTTGCTGGGATCTTCACAAAAGATGCTAGTCATACGCTTCGATCACTAAGCGTTCGAAGATCTCCTTTCTGAAGGTGGGTTGGGTCCTTCAAAGCGGCTCGTAAAGCCAAAGAAGACTCGATGCACTTGAGTGCCCAAGGCTGCTGCGACGAGCGATAAAATAGAGAAGGATGCGCTCCAAACCCCCCTGAACGGAGGAGCATCGACGAGGCCTTCACCCGCTGCTACTGTGCTGCCTCAGTCAATTCTAGTTGATGAGAGACGCAGCGAAGCCCGTCGCTCCTTTGCTGCATGCCAAACGAAAACATAGCACAGGAACAAAGCATAGCCTTCCACTCGTACATGAAGATGGCTGCGCACGCTAGAGCTTATGTGTTTGACATATTTATTTATACCCTGGGTAGGACTATATTGGATTCTGAATGCTACATACCTTTTAGGGGTAGCTCGAAGAAATCCAAGATAGCACGCGCCTTGCGCGATGAACATGAACTGCCAATACTCATGTTGGATCCTGAATGCTATGCACCTTCCAGGGATAACACGAAGAAATCTAAGGCAGCACGCGCCTTGCGCGACAAACGTGCTATGCAGACCACCATATTGGACTCTGAATACTAGCACCTCCCAGGGGTAGTAGGAAGAAATCCAAGGCCGCATGTGCCTCGAGCGAGCAACATGCTACACCAACGGCTAACCGAAGGCCTGCGTTGACAGTCACGCATACAGCTGATGAAAACTGTACAAAATTGGTTCGAGTTCTTCGATGCCTCGACCAGTAATACCCCTCTGTCACTTGAGCGTGCATACGCATGATTCAAGCCAGAGGGTGCATACTGTAGAGACGAACTCAGGCGTGCAGTATTGCTGTAAGCATGAAGTGAGTTTGCCTCACGAGCAACTCTCTGACCATAACCTGAGCGTACCTCACATGCAAGAACTGGATAGAGGAAAGCTACTTTAACATCTTCACTCATGCGCGCGGTGTACCTGAGCGCACAAAATGAGTATAGATGTGGAAACTTCTGAGCTGCGCAACGTGATCTCTCTCAAGCGTAAGATGAGGGAAGACTCTGCTATTCACAACATGCTTGTTTTAAGGCATACTTGTGCCAATATCACCATCCACTGTTGTTGCCACCAAACAGCAACATCACCACCAAGGAGGCAGTCTGTTTTCCAACGACTATAATCGGCGGTACTTGTACAGCAGAGACTCGACAAGAGGTTGCCGAGTACAGAAGAAGATGAATCCCTGGTTGCTTCATTCTTCGCTGCATGGGAGTCCATCCCTCAAGAAGCTCTCCAAGAATTCGCCCATCTCAGCTAAGAAATCCAAAGGTCGACCAAGAGGCAGCAAAATGGCAGTGCCTAATACGGGTGTTTTCCAACACACTCGCGCCAAGACCAAACCCTTGTCACAAAAGACTATCAATTCAACGACAGCGCAAGCAGGGGGTAGCCAACTCCCTACGATCTATGACAACCCTTCATTCTAATCGGGCGAAGATGTGTACGGGACTGACACAGATGCCTTCGAAAGTGCAAACTATCAACAAGCTGGGGGTAGCAACAGCTTCGAGTCGGAGGACGATTGTAACCTACCCGTCTACCCTTAAGAAGGTACAACTCATGGGTCCTAGCCGGAGAGCGAAAGATCCTCGGTGCCCTCTATTTTGTCCGTCTACATGGCCGAAGGTGATAACACGGGAAGTAGCGAGGGATCCAATCATCAACAACATACAGAAGCCCATGAGATAGGCATTAATACGTTAAATAAGACCATACAAGCCCTGACTTTTGTGGTCCTAGAGATCAGAGATAAATTGACATCCAACGCTTCTATTTCAGCAAATCAAGACCCGAAAATGAATGGGGAGTCCAATGCACCTCCACATATGCCATCTCCTATCGTAAACCAAGCTCTGCCGTAGTTGACTACTCCATCAATGACTGGACCCACAATATCAAATGACATGTAGCAGGCTCTCAAGGAGTTATACGCTCGCTTTGACACCCGAGAAAAGCAAGAATCACTCCAAAAGATGGGGATCCGACAACCATATCCCCCTGAATGGATTAATGTGATATATCCTCCCAAGTACAAGCTATAGACGCTTGTGCCCTTCGATGCGAAGGAGTCTCCTCATCGATACTTAAGGTATTTTGCCTCAGTAATGGGGCATCTGCCAAAGGATGATACCCTACTCACGAATCTATTCGTTGGGGGCATTGCAGAGGGTAGCATATGAGTGGTTTTGCAGTCTCCCCGACAACTGTATCTCACATTTGACGATCTTAAGTGTCTCTTCCTCTCTCGATTCTATGAAGGTGAATGAACATGACGATGTCAACTCTCATGGACATTGTCCAGAAGGAGAAGGATCCTGCGCGCGCTTACATCGAGCGCTTCTACCAAGCGACCCTGATTCTACCGCCTGGTCTGCCCGAACCTATGATTATGGACTCGTACCGCAAGAATATGCTTCCTGCAATCAAACTCTGGCATAATGCTCCATGCACAGAATTGACGCCTTTCATCACTGGTACAAATTAATTAAAAGAAAAGCCCGAGATATACAATTGCTGGGAATGAGTTTTCCTTTATTCGAGGGCAAAGGGAAACGCTTATCCAACAATAACCCTACCCACAAGGATGGAAAGGTGAAGCAAGCCCTGACTGTCAACATCTCCAAAGGTTCAGCGTCAATAAACCAGAAGCCGACAGAAGAATCAAAATCGAAGGAAAACTACTCCTTTAAGGACGAGGATGTACTAGAGCTCTTCAACATGTTGATGAAGGGTGAAAAGCTTCAACTCCCACCTCCCAAGCATCCTGACGAAGTAGAAAATGTGGACAATCCAAAGTACTGTCACTACCACCAGTACGTTCACCATTCAATACGTGACTGCTACGTGTTAAAGAAATATATTCAATGGCTCATTGACGCTAAGGTCATCTCATTCGACTACGAGGACAAGACGATCACCACCAACATGGTGCCCTCCAGTTCGAAAGCTTTCTGAAGACAGAGGTTCAAGATAGTATCGTCCCCATCCCCAAGACGACAATGGAAGCGGTCAACATTCCACCGGCTCATGACAACGCTCAGGGCCTCATCTCGCTTACGACCCCACGAGGCAAAGTTATGTGGGTCCATCCAGATCTTGCCCCAGACATGATGCTACCCACAACACGCTCTATTAAGGGGAAGAAAACCAAGTCATGCCGTATGGTTTCTACATCGATCGATGACGCTCAGATTATGAACCACTCATTGGCATCAGAAAGTCAGAGCAAGTTCGTTTCGTCGTCAGATCGTGTCACTCCCATTTTTCGTTATACGTATTTTTAGTATACGTGTACGGATTCCCGACTCGTATCTTAGCTTGTCTAGCATAGCTTGGCATGGTTTGGCTTGGTTTATTTTGGTTTGGTTTGGGTGAGTGGTTCATCATGATAAACCCCCATTTATAACCCAACTCCATACTCTCTCTCCTCATTACTCTTTCATTTATTTCTCTTCTCCATTAATTCTCTCCGACCATCTTAGGCAAGTACAACTTGCTTCATGGAGAAAATCTATTTTTATTGTTCTATTGTCTTCCTTACAAGCTTCTAAGACCCTTTAGTACTTAGCACTTTTGGTTTTGGTGGATTAAAACTTGTAGATCTAAGTTTTCTTAAATTTTGGTTTTTTAGGTTTTGATCTCTCAAACTTCTTTGTTTTCAAGTTTTGATTGTTCTATATTGTAGAGAATTTGATTTCACCTAAAATGGACCTTTGAAAACCTGAATTTCAATTTATTTTGAGTGATTTATGGACCTTGGAAGTTCATGGGTTCCATGGCTCTTCTTCTCGGGTTGGAGAAGAAGAACAGTGTGGGCGCATGGCATTTTATGCGCCTACATTGACTATAGCCTTGGGCGCATATCCCTATATATGCGCCTAAGCTCCCTGCCTTCCTCAGTGTGGGCGCATGGCCTTATATGCGCCCATAGCTTTTACTTGCTTATGCATATAACTTCAGATATGTGTTAAGTCATAGTGTCCCTTTGCTGTGGGCGCATAGCCCTTATTATGCACCCACATAGCCAGTATAGATGGCTCATGACTTAGCTTCCTATGCACCCTGCCTCACACATGTGGGCGCATGCATGTAGGCGCATAGACCATGCTTCCTGTCTCACTCATATGGGTACATACATGTGGGCGCATAGACCATAGGCGCATGCTTGTAGGCGCATAGGCCATGGGTGCATGCACTCTCTTGTGCATTCTTTCCATAGCATTTGCCCTACATGATGTGTTTGGCCTTAGGCGCATAGCCTTGGGCGCATGCCACTCTCAGCACATGCATTTTGGGTGCATGCTCTTCATTACACCCCATTGACCCTTTGTGCCATCCTTTGCAAATGTTCGTATTTGTCCCCATGGTCCTTAGTATGAATTGTGACTTTGTTTGTACTCTTTACTTGACTAGTCCTATAATGTTATTTTCCATGTTGCACTTGTACTCTGAGCATTAAACACGACCTTGGTATGGCACGTACACTCTCTAATAACTTCTTGATAGTGACCCATCGTAGTGCACTCTTGACAAGTAACTTGACATGATAATTCTTGATGGTGGTCTATTGTGACACACTCTTGACTTGATAAGTAACATAACATGACATGAAATCTTGACAAGTAACATGTAACTCTCGTCTTGACACCGTGGATGATTTCTCTTGATTGTGTTTGTAAAAGCTACATGTCTCGTGTCGCATCATGTCTAGGACATGAATTCCTGATTTCCACGGTCATAGATTTATACTGAATCTGACTAGGTTAATGACTAGATTGGTCAAGTAGACCATAATGAGATTCTCCGGTCGCAGGCAATCCCGTTATCTTGGGGCTTTAATTTGGACTTGTAGCCTGCCGTCGAGTAGGGCACATTTCCAGCAAGCTGTCATGTGTTGCACCCTCCAAGTCACCTAATTCAACTCTCTCAACCCGCGGAAGGATAACTGGATAGCTGCAGGGCCTGTGACTGCTGGGACATCTCAATGCATCTTGTAGTAATTAAGCTTGTAATAACCCTAGTTAGTTAAAGTATCAAGCCGTACACCTTGCTTGGCCGTGATTGATGGATGGAGTCCCGTCTAGTCTTGTCTAGGCAAGGCCAGTATATGGTTATTTTAGCACGTTACCGTTTATGCTTTACTTTATCGATAATCGGTTAGAGACTAAGTTCTGTTCAGGAGAAGGGTTACATCCCTGGTCCTTGTTTGGTTTACGGGTTGTGACTTGGTTATCGGAATAGTCTCTCAGTTATCTTATCGTTTATCACCCTGTTTTCTTTAACTCATGTCTTTCGTTATCATTATGTCTTTATGTGCTAATATGCTGGTTTTAGTTCTTAAGTGAAGCCTCCTTTGTGGCACTTGCTCTTTTTGGGGTCTGACCCAGCTGGTTTTGTATGGCCAGATTTCGGAGTAGCACCCGAAGATCTTCCAGCCTTCTAGCCAGATGGTGATCACTAGACGCAACCCTGGCAACGAGTGTTTATTTTGCTCTCCTACTCTACGTAAATTATTCTTTTTAGGTGTTTAGCCGCCGAGCAAGTGTTAGCTCGTGTTAAATTTATATTCTTGTCTGCCTAAGGGCTGTAACAGGATTGACAAATCCTAGGGTTGATCATGTATGACTTAAACTCTTGTTAGTCTTCGCATTTTGTATGACTAGCTTCATGATCATTTGAATATGTAATGTATGGAATGCCTTACTTTGTATGTCTGATGATCTACCATCTTGTTACATTTACTTGCTTGCTTGAGATTGAGACACTAGGCTTGTTCTTGACCATAAGTAACTGTTGGCTTGTAGTTAAACCCTCATGCATCTAGACAGTCGTGACCGTACATCGAGGTAGATTACACTTCAATGTACGTAGCTGGCTGTGTCTGTCCCTGCTCTCCAGTATTCTGGTTCTGGGCCATGACACAGTTTAAGTGGTGGCCCATGCAGGTCTTGTCAATCAAGATGTGTGAGGGTTTTACTGAATAGATGTCTCAATCAGTAATCTCCCTTGATCTCTACTCGTGTCTTCTAATCTTTCCGAAATCTTGACCTGATCACATGCTTATATCCTTGATCTATCATGGTCCTTCCTTATTGTTTTCTATGTCATTTCTTCAGCGACATTGTTCCTGGTCCTACCGATCAGCAAGGCAGAGTACCTCCAGTGAACTAGCAGCAACCTGGAGACCAAGCCCAACACTTTGGAGCGGCCTCCCGAGTTATGCATTCCGGGGATCTAGAGCCCCTAGTTCAGCCAGTCCAGCCTGTAGAGCCTGACAATAGAATCCTGGTGGATCTCATCAGGGAATTGCTAGCGTCACAAGATCGCTGGGGCGATGTCCTGCACCAGACAGTACAAGATGCCATGGGCAGAGTTCATTACCAAGGGAACAACACGACCAACAGCTTCAAGCATCTGAACCCTTCCTTCTTTGACGGCAGTGAAGATGTTATCGCTGCTGATGCGTGGCTTCAGGACATTGAAGTTATCTTGGAGGCAGCTAGAATTCCTGAGGAAGTGAAGGTGGCCGTTGTGCGCCTGCAGCTATTGGACTTAGCCCGTAGCTGGTGGGCGATGCTAGCAGTTGGATTACCAATGCCTGTTTTGTGGGCAATATTCAGCAATAAGTTCCAGACCAAGTACTTCGACGCAGTAGCTCGTTATATTCTGTAGACGAGATTCACCAATCTTAAGCATATGGGAAGAACGGTCGATGAATATGTGGCCGAGTTTTCTAGACTCAGTCGGTTTGCTCCTACCTTGGTAGCAACCGAATTGGATCGAGCCTAGCGATTCCAGCAGGGACTCCACCTAGAGATTATTATATTAGTAGAGTAGTTTGAGCACCAGATGTTTGATGCCGTCTTGCAAACAACAAAGAGGCATTAGTATACTTCGCAGAGGATTGTAGATAGAAGCGGAGGACGGAAGAGGTCTCATAGGCAGATGTCCCAGTCATCAGCACCGGCCCCGACAGCTAGGACATTGACTATTAGAGCTCATAGAAGGGCGACCATAGTCTCGTCGGTTCAGCACTCGACATCGACGTATCCTTAGCAGCAGAAGCAAAAGCAGTCTTCCACAATGGACTACTCTCATTATGGGAAGCCAGGACATGTAGTAACAGAATGTCGCAGAGCATCGGGATTGTGCTTGGCTTGTGGGGTACCAGACCATAAGATAGGGTCCTGTCCGAATAGAGCCAGTTCATCATCATCAAACCTAACCAGTCCATCGGTTAGGGGTCTAGCACCAGTGCAGCAGCAGTACCAGCCTCCGAGGCCATTGCCGCGTCTGGCTCAGCAGTATGCCCAAGCTCAGATTTAGAACCGGCAGAAAGGTTTCCAGCAGAGGGGACCATCACCAAGACGACAAGGACAGGCTATGGCTCTGACCGTGGCAAAAAAATTGGCATTAGGTGAGGTGGTAGCAGGTACCATTCTCGTCAACTCTTTTTCAGCATAAGTCTTATTTGATTCCGGTGCATCGCATTTATTTATGTCTGTACGATTCGTAGCACGGATAGGACTGGAGCCCGAGTCATTATCAGTAAGGCTTAATATACTTACTGGTAAGGGTCTTGTGGGAGTAGATAGAGTATTTTCCTCGTGTTGAATCGTAGTTAGCAGTAGAGATTTTTTTGCTAGATTGATAGAATTTTTGATGGCCGACTATGATGTGGTCCTAGGAATGGATTGGTTGAAGGATCAATATGCAAGGATAGACTGCCATGTTGGCAGGATTATTTTTGGTATTCCCAGTGAACCAGAGTTTTTATTTTCCAGAGGCAAAGTAGAACCTTCTCCATCAGTCTTGCAGATGGCAGTGGCAGTAGCAGTTCAGTTTCCCATAGTAGTAGAAGAGTTTCCTGATGTATTTCTCGAAGAGCTTCCAAGCATGCCCCCAGAGAGAGATAAAGTTCACTATTGATTTGCTTCCAGGGACGACACCAGTGTTAGGGAGAGTCTATAGGATGGCACCTTCAGAGTTAGAGATCTTGTACAACATGATTGAAGAACATAGAACCAAGAGATTCATTCGTGCTAGCAGATCACGTTGGGGAGCCCCGATACTTCTTGTAAAAAATAAGGATGATACGTCAAGATTATGTGTTGATTATCGTACCTTGAACTCTGTAACAATCAAGAATATATATCCTCTACCAAGGATAGATGATTTATTTGATCAACTCAGAGGAGCGACGGTATTCTCGAAGATTGACTTGCGGCCAGGATACCATCAGATCAGAGTCAGAGAGCAAGACATCCCGAAGACAACATTCAGATCTAGATATGGACATTAGGAGTTCCTTGTTATACCATTTGGAGTAACTAATGCGCCAGTCGTATTCATGGACCTCATGAATCATATCTTCATGCCTTATTTAGACCAGTTCGTGATAGTGTTTATAGACGACATCTTAGTCTATAGCAAGAATGAGACAGAGCATGAGCAGCATCTTCGTGTAGTTCTTCAGATTCTCAGAGAGCACCAGTTGTACGCGAAGTTCAGTAAGTGCGAATTTTGGCTGGATCGTATCTCGTACTTAGGTCACATCATCACCAGAGGTGGAGTGGAAGTGGACCCCCAGAAGATAGTGGCTATAGAGACATAGCCAGTACCCAATACCATCACGGAAGTTCGGAGTTTCCTAGGATTGGTCGACTATTATCGACAGTTTATATCAGACTTTGCTCGAATTTCTGTACCACTGACGCAGTTGACCCACAAGGATGTGCAGTTTGCTTGGACAACAGATGGTCAGAGTTCATTTGAGAAGTTGAAGCAAGGATTGATGACGACACCCATTCTCACGCTTCCAGATGGGACAGAAGGATTTTTAGTTTATTGTGACGCTTTCGACATAGGATTGGGATGCGTCTTAATGCGTCATGTCAGCTTCGTAATTATGAGAGGAATTATCCGACACATGACTTGGAGTTAGCAGCGGTAGTTTTCGTGCTTAAGTTGTGGAGGCATTATTTGTATGGAGATCGGTAGAGATTTTTACCGACCACAAGAGTCTTAAGTATGTGTTTACCCAGAAGGATCTTAATATGTGTCAGAGGAGATGGCTAGAGCTACTTTTGGACTACGACATTAAACTGTAGTATCATCTTGGAAAGGCCAACGTTGTTGCAGATGCATTGAGCAGAAGAACTGGAGTTTATTTTCTAACAACACTGCCAGAGTTGTTAGCAGATCTTCAGAAGATGGGTATTGAAGTTGTTCTTCCTACCAATATGGCATTGATGGCCAGTATGTAAGTTCACTCCAGTATAGTTGAGAGGATTAGGTTAGCTCAGTCAATAGATTCTAAGCTTCAGCGTCTTAGGGCAGAATGTGTAGCAAGATGGAGAGCAGAGTCATGTATTCATGAGGACGGTACACTTCGACATGGAAGACGTCTTTATGTACCCAGTGGTGATATCAGGCAAGAGATCATGGCAGAGGCTCACAGTTCATATTATTCGATTTACTCTGGCGGTACGAAGATGTATCGTGATATCCGTCAGCATTTTTGGTGAAATGGCATGAAGAGGGAGATAGCTCGGTTTGTCTCTCGTTATTTAGTTTGCCAACAAGTTAAAGCTGAACATCAGAGACCATCTGGACTTCTTCAACCTTTATCAATCCCAGAATGGAAATAGGAGCACATTACCATGGATTTTGTAACCCAGTTACCTAAATCCCCGGCTGGAGAGATGCTATCTAGGTTGTAGTTGACAGACTCACCAAGGTAGCTCATTTTCTTTCTTTCAGAATTGGACAGTTGATAGATCAGCTTGCAGAGATGTACCTCAGGTAGATAGTCAGATTGTATGGAGTGCCAATCAGTATTGTGTCCGACAGAGATTCAAGATTTATATCGTACTTTTGGCGGAGTCTTCAGAAGAGTTTGGAGACTCGTCTCAAGTTCAGTTCAGCTTATCATTCGTAAACAGATGGTCAGTCAGAACGCACGATCCAGACTCTTGAAGATATGTTGCGGACATGTACGCTTGACTTTGGTGGTTCGTGGGAAGATCACCTGTATCTCGTGGAGTTCTCCTATAACAACGGTTTCCAGGCCAGTATCCAGATGGCGCCCTTTGTGGCCTTGTACGGCAGGATGTACAGATCCTCGTTAGCATAGGATGATATAGGCGAGAGGTAGATGCTTGGTCCAGAGATTATTACGCAGACTATTGAGGTGGTCAGACAAGTTAGGGATCATCTTCGAGTTGCACAAGATCGAAAGCGTCATTGGGCCGATTCTCATCGGCGTCCCCTTAAATTTTCTATCGGCGACCGCGTATTCCTTAGGATCTCGCCTACCCGTGGCATCATTCGTTTTGGCGTACGAGGAAAGCTTAGTCCTAAGTATATCGGGCCGTTCGATATTCTAGAGCGAGTAGGTGATGTGTCCTATCATCTTGCTCTTTCGCCGTTGTTACGTGAGGTGCATGATGTCTTCCATGTATCCCATTACGACGGTATATCCCGGATCCGAGTCATGTTCTTGATCATTCGAAATTGGTTGTTGGTACCGACCTTTCGTTTGAGGAAAGACCCGTATCCATATTAGATTGGAGGGAGAAGATACTTAAGAACAAGACTATTAGTTTAGTCCGTGTTGCTTGGGGTCATCACTCTTTGGGTGAGTCAATGTGGGAGCATGAGGATGATATCCGATCGTGATATCCATACATGTTTGACACGTAAGGTATAATATCTTCCTTATGCCTTATGTTTATAATTTCTTGCTGCATGAATGATTGCTTGATTAACTACTAGTCATAGATTGCTCGTGATTAGTATAGCTTGCCCCGACATCTCTAGCCTCTTGATTAAATTTCGAGGACAGAATTCTTTTAAGGTGGGTAGAGTTGTCACTCCCGTTTTTCGTTATACGTATTTTCAGTATATGTGTAGGGATTCCCGACCCTTGTCTTGGCTTATCTAGCACAGCTTGGCATGGTTTGTCTTGGTTTATTTTGGTTTGGTTTGGGTGAGTGTTTCATCATGATAAACCCCTCCTTTATAACCCAACTCCACTCTCTCTCTCTCTCCTCATTACTCTTTCATTTATTTCTCTTCTATATTAATTCTCTCCAACCACCTTAGGCAAGTACAACTTGCTTCATGGAGGAACTCCATTTTTATTGTTCTATTGTCTTCCCTACAAGCTTCTAAGACCCTTTAGTACTTAGCACTTTTGGTTTTGGTGGATTAAAACTTACAGATCTAAGTTTTCTCAAATTTTGGTTTTATTAGGTTTTGATCTCTCAAACTTCTTTGTTTTCAAGTTTTGATTATTCTATGTTGTAAAGAATTTGATTTCACCCAAAATGGACCTTTGAAAACCCGAATTTCGATTTATTTTGAGTGATTTATGGACCTTGGAAGTTCATGGGTTCCATGGTTCTTCTTCTCGGGTTGGAGAAGAAGAACAGTGTGGGCGCATGGCATTTTATGCTCCCACAGTGACTATAGCCTTGGGCGTATAGCCCTATATATGCGCCCAAGCTCCATGCCTTCCTCAGTGTGGGTGTATAGCTTTTTATGCTCCCATAGCTTTTACTTGCTTATGCACATAACTTCAGATATGTGTTAAGTCATAGTGTCCCTTTGCTGTGGGCGCATAGCCCTTATTATGTGCCCACATAGCCAGTATAGATGGCTCCTGACTTAGCTTCCTATGCACCCTGCCTCACTCATATGGGCATATGCATGTGGGCGCATAGACCATGCACCCTGCCTAACTCATGTGGGCGCATGCATGTGGGCGCATAGACCATAGGTGCATGCTGTTGGCCCATCCATGGTCACAGCCGATTTTAATAATCGACATGAACTTAAGTCAATACACAAAATATACAAACTACTGCTAATCATTTCAGGACTTGTGAAATCAATATCAACAAGCGTACAACTGCATCATCAAGCACGTAAATCATCAGTCTGAAGCTTACTTTCGTTGGAATCCAGTCCGAGTCCTTTTATAATTAATTATGTATTTTATCTTTATTGAGTCTAGGATATAAATTGTAAGATCGACTAGGTAATACTGGCTTAGGTTAATCTTAGTCCACTTTTCTATAAAGCCTACCTATTCATACTCCATCCACCAAAAAGTTTAAATCAATTTTTATAACAGAATTTGACAAATGTTCAATATTTTCCTAGACAGAACTCAAACCGAGTTCGGCCCGAGTTCGATCCAAACTCTGCCCGAGTTCGGTCTGTTTAAATTCAAATATTTGTTGCCTCCAGATCTGCATGCAACATTCATATGCGAAATCTTTGCATCAGAACTCTGCCAGAACTCTGCCCGAGTTCGGTTCTAGAAAACACCTATAAATAGAAGAGAGTTTTTCATTTCAAATCATTCATTCATTCTTTATCTTCTATTCTCTATTTAATAAGTGTTTTCATCCGATCAAAAGTTTTTATATCACACCTACACTCCTCTTAGCCAAAAGCCAGTAATATCTATTTCGATCTAGAGTCTTTTGGTTCTCAAGAGTTGTAAAGAGGTTGTTCAGAGTACAGAAATTATCTCTGTTGTGGAGCAGGTCGTGCGCTCGTCACCGAGCACGGTGTTGTGAAATTGGTCGTGCACTTGTCACCAAGCACGGTGTTGTAAGAGACTGCAAGCTCTCAATTAGCTTGTGCCTTAGTGGATTAGTCCTCTCAGAGGGATACCAGTATACATCGCTGTGTCACTGAGTTTGATCTCTCTATCTCTTGCTATGTTTATTTACTGTCTCTTACTTACTGCCATAGTTATCTGTTTAATTTTTAAATTGGTGATTATTTTTCGCTGCACTCGCACTCTCTCTATTCACCCCCCTCTAGAGGTGCTCAACGGTCCTACAATTGGTATCAGAGCAGGTTATATTCTTATATAACAAACCTCAGAGAGTATATATGGCAGCTGTGAAATCAATATTCAACGGTGAAGGGCAATCCACAAATAGACCCCCACTATTTGATGGTACAAATTATACCTACTGGAAAACACGAATGACTTTCTTCTTAAAGTTTCTTGACATTGATCTTTGGTCTATAGTTGTTGACGGTTATAAAAAACCGACACCTAAAGTACTTGATGGCCAGCTTGTAGACAAGCCTCATGACAAATATACAGAGGCTTTAAAAGCAAAGGCTAGTCTAGATGCTCGTGCCATCAACGAACTGTTATGTACAATTGACAAAATGGAATTCAACAGAGTTTCATCCTGTAAAACATCTCACGAGATTTGGAAACTTCTTGAGGTAACTCATGAAGGTACTTCCCAAGTGAAAGAATCCAAAATCAGTAGACTAACACAGAAGTATGAATCTTTTAAGATGAAATCCGGTGAGTCAATTACACAGATGTTCACACGTTTTCTCGATATTACTAATCCTTTGCAATCTCTTGGTAAGGATTACAGTAATCATGAGAAGATCAGAAAAGTACTACGGGCTCTAACTAAGAACTAGAACCCGTAGGCAACAGCAATCATTGAAGGAAACGATCTCACCACCATGTCTCTGGAAACACTGATGGACAAGCTCATGACCCATGGGCTTGATCTGCAAGAGTTTAAAGAAGCAACCCCAAAAGAAAAGTCTATTGCCTTCAAAGCTCAAGCCATAAAATCTACATGCAATGATTCTGAAGAAGAGTCATCAAGTGGTGATGAACAAGTCCTACTAGTGAAGAACTTCAGAAAATTTCTTAAGTTTGAGAAATCAAACAGAAGGAAGAGAGATATCCAAGAAAGCAATAAAGATGAAACAATATGCTTTGGATGCAAGAAATCAGGGCACATGAAGAAGGACTGTCCAACTTCGAAGAAAATCAGTCCATACGATAGATCAAGATCAAGCAGAAAAGCAACAACTAGTCGAAAGTATGCTAACACAAGCATCTGGCATGAAAGTGATGCCAGTGACACAGAGGAAGAAGTCAGACCCTGTGGAAATGCCAATATATGTCTTATGGCTTTTGATAAGGTATCCTCAAACCCTTTGTATGATGACTTTACTTTCGATGAATTAGAAAATATCTTTAGCAAACTACTTGAAGAACAAAGAACTGTGCTTGGCAAGTATAAGCAATCTCGAAAAGAGATTAAGGCATACACAACCGAGATAGCTAGATTGTCCAGTCTTATTGAAGACATTAAAGAGACGTCTACTACCGGTAACACGGAAGAGATAGCCAAACTCAAGTTAGACTATCATGAGGCTATCCTCAAGGTTGATAAGAAAGAAAGAGACTATTTCAAAATACAAGAGTTATATGACATAGAGAAGAAGAAGCACTTGGTCACAGAATAAAGACTCTCAGACATGACTGCTAAATATGAAGAGTCTGTTGCGGTTTCTAAAAAGTTAGAAATCAAGTTAGGCAAATAGGCAATACCTGTGATACAGCCTAAGTTTAGTCCTAATGCTAAGCATACACCCAAGAGAACTAAAAATTAGAAAGCACGAAAGAAACACGACTATCACCATGCTTTCACTTATAGGTTTTCAAAGAAACCAAATAAGTATGTCAACACAGTTTCATCTACCACTGTTTCTAAACTCATTTGCATATATTCTGGTACTCATGGACACATATCACAATATTGTTTAGCAAGGAAACTTGTTGACAATCACACTTTATTTTGGAGACCTAAGACTAATCAATGTGGACCCTTCAGTAAATGGGTACCAAACGATTCATCTACTTGTTTTGTAGGTGGACCCTCAACTCTCACATGTTAAAAGCAAGTGGATCCTCGATAGCGGATGTTCGCGGCACATGACTGGAGATGCATCTTTGTTCGCCATGCTATCGATGAAGAAAGAAGGATATGTCTCTGTAGAAGCATGGAAATGAACAGAAAATCCTATACGGCTCAAGACTAGGAGAGTTTCATGCGGCTCAAAAGTTCATTAGAGTTTCATGCGGCTCAGCAATTTCCAGCGAGCCACGTGGCTTTATGCGGTATAAAAAGTCCTTCATAAACCGGCCGTAATTAATTTATGCAACTGGCTCATTTAATGCCCTGATGCGAAGCGACGACTCTGACACGAAGGTTTGACAACCCTGACATAAAAGTGAAATAATGACCCTGACATAGTGGCAGGCTCCTAGGGAAGACAAGAAAATTTTCACAGCTGGCACAGTCCACCAACCCCAAAAAGCTCCCTATGCGGCTACCATCCCTCATGCGGTAGCCACTCTCATGCGGCTGCCACTCTCATGCGGCCGCCACCCCCATGCGGCTGCTACTCCTATGTTGCTCGGATCATGGGGCCACCCCCATGCGGCTGCTACTCCTATGCGGCTCGGATTATGGGGCCACCCTCATGCGGCTCAGACTAAAGGATTTCCATGCGGTTCAGATAAGGCCACCCTCATGCGGCTCAGACTAAAGGATTTCCATGCGGTTCAGATAAGGCCACCCTTATGCTGTTCTGACACGAGGCCACACTCATGCGGCCCAACCATGACAGTCCTCCATGCGACTCGTAGCAGTTGGGACACGTGGCGGGAGCTGATCGAATCGTAATAATTCATTGCAGTCCATGAGGGACACGTGGCGAAAGCTGATCGAATCTCAATAATTCATATTTATTGCAGTCAATGAAGGACACGTGGCAGGAGTCGATCAAATCTCAATAACTCAGATTTGCTGTAATCAACATAACCGTTGAGATTTGGTCAAATCCCAAACAAGCCAGATTTATTGTTATCATCATAATCATCCAGATTTAATGCAATCATTATAATTCGAATTTATGGCGATCAACATAATTACCCAGATATATTGCAATCATAACAAACAAGATTTAGGACAATCAACATAATGGTCCGGGGCTCAGAATCTGCCACGTGGATATACACCTCCACCCATGATGCCTATAAATAGCAAGGTGCCATTCCCTTGTAAAGGAGAGCACGTAGATATACGCACAGAGCCAGACACAGAGCGATCCACATTCGAGCAAGAGCATTTCTTTCCCGGAGCCGAAGCTGCGTCCGATCGTCCAAAAAGTAAAGCAGAGCTGCCGTCGCTTTCCCGAACCTCTACCGTCACCCTCCAGAAAAAATAGACAATTGTACTTAGATTGCTGTACCTAGATTTTCGTCCCTAGGCTTTCTTTGTATGAGCGAGTTTGTGTTGTGAAGTAAAAGTCCAGTCCTCCCATAAAACTATTATGTTCTTTTATAATCAATGGAAAACACGATGGCGACTCTGCTGGAGACTAACTTCTCCACGGCTGGGGAGTTGGTAACGCAATCGGATGCAGCCAAACTTGGCTCCACTCAACAAATGCTGGTCGCCTGGTTCGACCAGCAGGCGTTTGAAGAAATGCTCTCCGACAGGAGCGCTGGCCCGGTCCAGCGGCGAGCCCGTACGAAGAAGGCCCGCAGGGAGTGGAGGCCCAAATCATTCGCTCCTCCCCAAGCTCTTGAAGGAGTACTCTCTGTTGTCCAAGACGACGAAGAAGTATCGCAGGCGACCCCACTTCAGACCATAGAGGACTCTGTTATCCCCAAGTCCGATAGAGGAAAACACTACGATGTTGGACTTGCAGGGGCAAAGGGTTACTCTACACGGTCCAGGAAGAAGCCACAGAAGGGCGCAGTCGCATGAAGACTCATGCGGCCATAAAAACCTGCCGCAGACAGAAGGCTCATGCGGCCATAATTGCCAGCCGCATGGAGGAAACTCATGCGGCCACTATGACTTCCAGCCGCATGGAAGAGGCCCACGCGGCCACTACTGTCACCCTTATTTCCCGTATTTTCCATATTTTGTATTTATATTCGTATCTAGATTTTGGCATGTATTTTTATTTTCTTAACTTGTGGAATTTCGGTATTTCTCGTATTTTGGTTTTGGCATAGCTCGGTTTTATTGGGGATGGTTCGGTTTGGTTCGGTTTTATGTGTTGGAACACCCTAGCCCTATGCTACACCCTCAACACACCACAACTCCCCCTCTTTATATCCCCACCTACCACTCTCTCTCCTCATAACTTCCACCATTAATTTCCTTCTTCTTCTTCTTCTCCTTCCTCCACAACTCTCCCAACCCTAGGCAAGTGCACCTTGCCACTTCATGAGAGCCCTATTTTCTTGGTTCATTTGCTAGATTAGGACATGGTGATCAACATTAGAACTTGGTGTTTTGTGATTTGAAGTCTCGTTTGCTCTAGATCTAAGT
Source organism: Iris pallida (assembly GCA_029216955.1). NCBI lineage: Eukaryota > Viridiplantae > Streptophyta > Magnoliopsida > Asparagales > Iridaceae > Iris > Iris pallida. Next base: position 12,241,845 of record JANAVB010022999.1, on the reverse strand, counting down.
TATTTCTATTTTTGGATTTTGCATGGTTTGATCTCCTTTAGTTGGATTTTATGGGTTTTTGATGCTTCCATGTGGAAGAGCATTCAGTTTCACCCAAGTTGGAGCTTTGGAAATCCGGATTTGGAGTTCGGATGGCCAAGTTGTGAGCTTTTGGAGCTTTGGGTTCAGCCATGGTGTTCTTGCTGTCTGGAGAAGACAGTGAGCAGTGTGCAGAGCTGTTTAGCTTACGCACACTGAGCTGAGTGCGTTCTTTAGCGTGCGTATGCAGACTTGAGTACGCTTTCTATTGGAAGCGTGACTCCTTGAGTGTGCGTGACTTTTCACGTACACTGCTCCCTTGAGTGTGCGTGACTTTTCACGTACACTGCTCCCTTGAGCGTGCATGACTTTTCACGTACACTGCTCCCTTGAGTGTGCGTGACTTTTCACGTACACTGCTCCCTTGAGCGTGCGTGACTTTTCACGTACGCAGCTCCCTTGAGCGTGCGTGACTTTTCACCTACGCTGCTTTCTCAGCGTGCGTGACTTTTCACCTACGCTGCTATCTGTAGCGTACATGACTTTTCACCTATGCTGCTCTCTCAGCGTGCGTGACTTTTTACCTACGCTGCTCTCTGTAGCGTGCGTGACTTTTCACCTACGTTGCTCTCTCAGCGTGCGTGACTTTTCACCTACGCTGCTCTCTGTAGCGTGCGTGACTTTTCACATACGCAGCTCTCATGCGTGCGTGACTTTCGCGTACGCTGCTCCCCTGACCCCTTGCTTAATCCATTGGCTCTTGGAGTTTTGGTCTTATTTCTTTAAGCTTGGCTTTTCTATAACCCTGTATTTTGATATTTTATTAGATATTTTACGCCCATTTTATATCCTTACACCTTTTTGTCATGAACTTGATTTTACTTAATATGTTTGGGATGACTATTGTACATGGCACGGTATGACAAGGAACTAGCATGACATGATAGTGGCCCGTCGTGGCGTACTCCTGACAAGTACCCTGACATGATTTATCTTGATAATTTAACTTGACCTGCCTTGACACCGTGGGTGGTTCTTCTTGCTTGCTTGTTAATCCACTTGTCCTGTCTTGCATCATGTCTAGGAGGGGACTCCTGAGTACCACGGTCAGGAGTACCTACTAAAATGGATTAAGGTTAATAACTAGAATAACTCAGTAGTCATGAAGAGATGACACAGCTACAGGCAATCCCGTTACCTGGGCGCTGTTGGGATCTGTAGCCTGCCGTCGAGTTGGGCACATTTTTAGCGCACCGTCGAGTGTTGCACCCTCTAAGTCACCTAAGGGTACATGTGTCTCCTGGACGATGTACCCACCTGAATTCAACCCTAATCTTTCGTCCTGGGTAGCCTGGATGGTCTGCAGGGCTTGTGGCTGTGGAACAATCTCACTGCATATTGTTAGTAATTAGGCCTGTGATAACCCTAGTTAGTTAAAGTAGTAAGCCGTAGTATCTGCTTGGCCGTGATTGATTGAATGAGGTATAACCAGTCTAGCCATGTCTTGATCCAGTACAAGATTGCTCCCTGTCTTGATTTCTTGCATTACTTATCTTGCCGATAAATGGTGGGAAACCAAGCTCTGTTCAGATGAAGGGTTACAACCCCGGTCCTTGTTTGGTTTACGGGTTGTAACCTGGCTATCGGAATAGTTCCATGGTTATCTCGTCGTATATCATCCTGCCATGTTTTCGTAATTTCTAGTTTTAATATTAGTATTTTCTTGTGCTAATTGCTGGCTTTTATTCTTATTTCGTGGCCCCCTTGTGGCACTTGCTCTTTCTGGGGTTGACCCAGCTGGTTTTGTGTGGCCAGATTTTAGAGCAGCTCCCGAGGATCTACCAAGCTTCCAGCCCAATGGTGGCGACTAGAAGGAACCCGGGCTACGAGTGGGTTTTCTATTTTGTTTCGCTAACTCTATTGTAAAGTTATTCTTTTGAGGCGTTTAGCCGACGAGCACCTGTTAGCTCGATGCATGATTAACAAATCCTAGGGTTGATCATGTATGACTTAACTCTTGCTAGTCCCCGTATTTTGTACGACTAGCTTCATGATCAGCTGAATATGTAATATTTGGGACGCCTTATTATTGTATATTTAATGGTCATACATCTTGCGACCTTACTTACTTGCTTGTGATTGAGACATTAGGCTTGTTCATGACCATAAGGGACTGTTGGCTTGTAGTAAACCCTCATATTTCTAGACAGTCGTGATCGTATATCGAGGTGGTTTTCATTTCAATATACGTAGCTGGCTATGTCTGCCCCCGCTCTCCAGTATTCTGGTTCTGAGGCGTGACAACTACAGCTCCCAGCCACATGTAAACTGCCAGCCGCATGCGGGCTGCTTATGCGGCCATAAATGCCAGCCGCATGCAGGCAGGCTATGCGGCTAACAATCCCAGCCGCAGGCCACCTGCTTCATGCGGCTCGGGCTCAGTCTTCGACCGCCTCTCAGGCGATCCTGACCCCAGATGCTCTTATGTGCCAGTCTCTGTGGACTCTTCCTACTATGCACTCTCAGGTGCTAGAATGAAGAAGTCTCGGGTAGCGTGGGCTCGTCGAGCTCAGTCAGCTGTCCCAACTTCTGACTATCAGGGTATCCCGCTGACTATTACACGGGCCCCTGATGGAAAGTTGTATAAAACTATACGTGTCCAGCCCCCTGCGGCCAACAAATGGAATAGTTATCAAGAATCTCCCAACAATGATCAGGGGCGGGTACTTTTACTACCCCCACATCAGGGAGCAGGCAGGATGCCAACACACTCATGTGCTCAGAACTCCCGGACCCACAAAATGGGTGACTTACGCATCGTGATTTTTCACAAACGCAAGAAAAGAAACGAAGACTTGGTGTGCAGAGAGTCCTTCCATGGACATCACTGCACTCGAGTCATTGTCAACTGCTGCTGCAGCAAGGCGGCCACACAAGAGGACCGGCGATCCGTCTTCCAACGGCTGCAATACCCAAATTCAGAAGACAAGGCAATTCTCATCACCCCCTGTAATTCTGCTCTTAAGATCCCTGGCAGCGGAAGAGGGAAGAAAACAAACGTCTCCAGCCTGAAAATCTCAACCAAGAAACTCTCTTCTAAGCGGTTGTCCACGACCGTTACGGGAGGACTTTTCCAAGGTACTCGCTCAAAGACAAAATCTGCCACACTTGGAGATTCTTCGTCCACATCTCTGGGAGGCGCTGGAGCCGGGGGTAGCACTCCTCCAAACATGTACGACAATCCGGTGTTCCAAGAAGACAATCCAGGGAAACGATTCCCCCAACAGATGTAGCAGGTTCCGACGTCCTCGAGGATGTCCACAACTTTCAAGACGAGGCAAGCTCTGAAACTGGGGGTACCACTCCTTCTAAGTCCGAACCAGAGGAGAACATTCCCACATACCCTGACGACTTCTCTGTACAAGGGTATGACTCAGAGGGCAGGTCCTTCATCGTTCCTTCCATCTCTCCTCATGTAAGGACGGTGTTCATGACGGACAGCAACCAAGATGGTCCCAGTGATCGCCAACGCATCGACGCTCTGGAGGCCATATTGCATACCTTGGTCAAATCCGTAGACGAGATTAAAGAGGCCCTTCCAACTCTGCAAGGAAGGACACAAGGCCAAACAAACTTGGGACCCACGGTCAATGTGGACTCGAACTCAGTTGCACCAAACCCGGGTGCTAAACCTCCTAAAATATTGGCTCCCACTGCTGCAGACGAGGCCAGAGAGGCAAGACGATAGGTCCAGGATCTCCGAGCCATGTTCCACGCCCGAGAAATCTGCCAAGACCTCAGGATACGACAACCGTATCCTGCTGCGTGGAGAGATGTTCCCTTCCCACCAAGATATAAACTATTCAACATCAATCCATATGATAGGAAGACATCTACAAGCAGGTACATCACCTACTTCGAAGTCACAATTGATCATCTGCCTCATGGCTACACCATCCTTACGCGGTTGTTCATCGGGGCACTGGAGGGAGTCACCTTCGACTGGTACCGCAACTTGCCGGACAACTGCATCCATTTCTTCGCGGGCTTCAAACGTATGTTCCTGGAGAGGTTCTACGAAGTAGGACAAGACGTGACAATGTCCACCCTCATGGACGTTGTTCAGGGAGAAAAGAAGCTGACAAAGAACTATATCGAGCGGTTTCGTCAAACCGCGATGAAGTTGCCTTCCTGTAACCTTGATTTCTCCTTAATTGAAATTTGCCAAAAGTGGCTGCTTCCCACAATCAGCCTCTGGATGGGCGAAAGTCAGTTTAAGGATTGGAAGACGTTCATCATCAGTGCCACTAGCGCAGAAGACAATTTGAAGAAAGCTCGCCAACTGGGATTACACGTCTCGGAAGGAGAGGACAAGGGCAAACGCCCTAACACCAACAACAACAATGGTGGTAACCCCTCCAACAATCGAGACAACAAGGGCAAACAAGCTATGGTGGCCGACACAGCTCCGAAGCCTAAACTGAAGCCGGCAGAGAAGCAGTGGCCTTAGATGACCTACTCCTTCGAGGACGACCATGTCAAGCCCATCTTGGACATGCTCATACAAGGGGGTCGAATTCAGTTCCCTCCTCCAAGGCGTAAACCTCGTCCTGCAGAAATGGAGATCCCCAAGTACTGCCACTACCATCGCTATGTCCACCATGCTACACAAGACTGCTACCAACTAAAGTGATACATCCAGTATCTCATCGATTCTAAGGCCTTGGCCATTGATTTTGAAGAGGTGACAGTAGCAGCCAACATGGTGTCAGTACAATTCGGCAGCTTTCCTCCGACAAAGACTCAAGATGGAGTAGTGCCCATCCCTAGAGCAAGGATGGAGGTCGCTAACCTTTCACCTCCCCAAGACCAGGCTACTGGTCTAGTGCCCCTTACCACATCACGAGGGAAGGTCATGTGGGTCCATCCGGACGTGGTACCTGAAGTGACTCAGTCCGTACCACCCTCCACCAGCAAGAAAAAGAGTGGAAAAGTCAAATCATGCCGCACAATCTCGGCAGAGGTCGAAGAAGCTACTGCTATTGTTACCCGATCCGGCGCACGAACCCAACCTCCACCGGGTAACTCGGCTGAAGATTATCAGCCGACAGCTGCTGATGCTCCAGGACCTTCTCAGCCTTCGACGACCGACAAGCCTAGGCCGAAGGAGACTCGCTTTGACAAGCCTCTCCGAAGAGAGACGCCTCATGGGCTGGAGAGGCCCTACAACTTTGACATCTTGGCACAATTGGTCAACTGTCACGCCCCAGAACCAGAATACTGGAGAGCGGGGGCAGACATAGCCAGCTACGTATATGAAATGGAATCCATCTCACTATACGGTCACGACTGTCTAGATACATGAGGGTTTAACTACAAGCCAGCAGTCTCCTAAGGTCATAAACAAGCCTATTGTCTCAATCACAAGGAAGCAATAGTAATTACAAGATGTCAGAGCACCAAATATATAATAGCAAGGCATCCCGTACATTACGTATTGGATGATCATGAAGCTAGTCGTACAAAATGCCAGGACTAGCAAGAGTTCAGTCATACATGATCAACCCTAGGATCTGTCAATCATGTTACAGCCCGTAGACAGACAGTAAATAAAGATGCAATCGAGCTAACACGTGCTCGCCGGCTAAACGCCTCAAAAGAATAATTTTTACAAATAAGTGGGAGGACAAAAAGAAACCCACTCGTTGCCAGGGTTCCGTCTAGTGGTCACCATCTGGCTGGAAGATCGGTGGATCCTCTGGAGCTGCTCCGATATCTGGCCACACAAAACCAGCTGGGTCAGACCCCAGAAAGAGCAAGTGCCACAAAGGAGGCTTCACTTAGAAACTAAAACCAGCATATAGTAAGGAATATTAAAGTTAAATTATCAAAAATAATAACAATAATTGAGTACGAGGAAACCATTCAAGTAGCCAGACTACAACCCTTAAACCAAACAAGGACCGGGGTTGCAATCCTTCACCTGAATGGAAATCCGTCTCAAATACTATAGATAAGGTAATAAGAAAATAAACGAAGAGAAGACACAGAACTGCTCCGGAAGCCAGGTTACAACCCTTAAACCAAACAAGGACCGGGGTTGTAACCCTTCGCCTGAACAGAACTGGACTCCTGATCTTTATTGTTAAGGCCATTATAGATAATCATGTTGCTGAAGTAAGATAGAACATGACAAGCACGGCACGGGGTACAAATAAGACAATAACCGAAGGGAAGACACAGAACTGCTCCGGGAGCCAGGTTACAACCCTTAAACCAAACAAGGACCGGGGTTGTAACCCTTCGCCTGAACAAAACTGGTCCCCCGATCGTTATTGTTAAGGCAAGCATCAATAATCGTGTCTTGTCACGATCTTGCACAGGATCAGGATAAGACTAAGCTGGAATAACTTCATCCAATCAATCACGGCCAATCAAAAGTACGGCTTGATACTTTAACTAGCTAGGGTTATCACAGGCCTAGTTACTAGCAAGATGCAATGAGGTTATTTCAACAGCCACAAGCCCTGCAGACCATCCAAGTTATCCAGGTCGAATGTCCATTTATGAAGGATGCACCACATGACTGTGTGCTGGAAGTGTGCCCTACTCGTCGGTAGGCTACAAGTCCACTTAATGCGCCCAGATAACGGGATTGCCTGTAGCTGGGAATCTCTTCATGTCTACTGAATTATTCTAGTTTATTACTTTTAGTTAATTACAGTAGGTATCCCTGACCGTGGTACTCAGGGATCCCATCCTAGACATGATGCAAGACAATACTGGTTTATTGTGCAAACGTAATCATCCACGGTGTCCAGGTTAGTCATTCTTGTCGGGTCATGTCACGTTAGCCGTCGCAACAGCAATTCGAGATAATCATGTCAGGTATGCTTGTCCTGCCATGTCGTGTTCAATTATTATTAACAAACCTATTAAATAAATTCATGATTATCAAGTTCATGACAAAAGGCGTAAGGATATAAAATGGGCGTAAAATATCTAATAAAATATCAATATACAGGGCTATAGAAGAGCCAAGCTTAAGGAAAATAAAACCAAAGTGACATGCTGACATAAGACCAAGTCAACCAAGGCCATACGCTCAGTGCAAAACTCATACGCTCAGGTCAGGCTACGCTCAAGTCAAGCTACGCTCAGGTAAGCCTACGCTCAGGTAAGCCTACGCTCAGGTAAGCGTACGCTCAGGTAAGCCTACGCTCACAAAGGGCAGCGTATGAGGTCCATACGACCCCTTGTCACACAAGTGAGCGTATGCAAGACATACGCTCCAAAAAGGCAGCGTATGAACTTCATACGACTCCTTGTCACACAAGCAAGCGTATGCGAGTCATACGCCTCCAAAAGGCAGCGTATGGACTCCATACGACTCATGGCTATCCAAGTGAGCGTATGCAAGTCATACGCTTCCAAAAAGGCAGCGTATGGACTCCATGCGACTCCTTGTCAAGGAAGCGAGCGTATGCGAGTCATACGCTTCCAAAAGGCAGCGTATGGGGTCTACTGCGCTGTGCTAAAGAGCGCGCACAGCTCAGTGACGCAAGCTAAAAAGCTCGCGTACTGCTCACTGTCTTCTCCAAACAGCAGGAACTCCATGGTTGAACCCTAAGCTTCCAAAGTCCATAACTTGGTCAAAACAAGTCCAAATCCAACTTTCCAAAGGTCAAAATTGGGCAGAAGGAAATTCTCTACCACATGGAACCATCAAAACTTGAAAACAAGGGAGTTTAATAGATCAAAACCATGAAAATTTGAAAATGACTAAATTCTAGATCTACAAAAATCCAAGCTTCAAAATAGAAAATGACAAGTTCTAATGTGGATTAGAAAGTTGCAAAGAAGGGGTTAGAACAATAAAAATGATGGGTTTCTTCATGAAGCAAGATTGCACTTGCCTAGGCTAGGGTTTTCTTGGTTGGTGGTGGAGAGAAATGAAGAAGAAAGGAAATAATGAGGAGAGAGAATGGGAAGAGGTTAATAAATGGGGTTGGTTGTGGTAGGTAGGGGGTTCACCCTTGGTTCATGATGAACCAAGGCTAATCAAGCCTAGCCGAACCAACCCAAGCCAACCCAAACCAAGATGAACCATGGCCAATACGAGATAAAATACGTACACGTATTCTTAAATACGTAATACGAACAACAGGTATTACATCAACACACTGGCTAAATTGTCGCTATACGAGCTCCTGAGACTCTCCAAAGATGTTCGCGTCGCACTGAGCGAGGCACTCCAGAACGCCAACGCATATCTGGCCCAGTCCAATATCACTGGGAAGAGCTCACCTGCAGATCTCCAGGACAGCGCTTGCACAGGTACAATGCCCAACATCGTCTTCACTCCACAGTGTTGACACAATGTCACAGTCAACCAAATATTGACTACATTGACTAAATAATATCTGTATAAGTTCAATACGACACACGACGTCTGCATTCAGTTCAGGACAGACAACAGCTCAGTTTCCGACTCTCAGTGTATTTTCGAGTCTGTACTTTTACATTTTATTGAGTCTAGAAGTATGTACTCTGAGTTATGCTGAGCTCTTGGAACTTAGTCTATAAGCCTACCCAAAATCCCAAGCTCCACCAAAACAAAAATTGCCCACAAGTCCCACTTAGAACCACTCTGTGCTCTGGAGACAGAGTTCGGGCCGAACTCTGCCTCCACACAGAGTTCGGGCCGAACTCTGTCCCTTAGAAATCAGGAACCCTAATTTTAGGGTTAGCTGGTTGCTAGCTGTCCAACGGCCAAATTTTTGAATTTTCTTACCCGAATTCTGGCTGAATTCTGCCTCTAAAAATACTATAAATAGGGCATGAATTGTCTCATTTCAATTCACTCAATCTTCTCTTCTCTTCTCTCCTACAAGCTCAATAAGCCATACCCTTCCTATCTACTAGCCACAAGCCTCCTAAGTCTCGAGTGCTCAGCATCTCTCAGTTAGGATTCTTGTGCAAGAGTGAAGAAGTCGCTTGGACAATTCCAAGCAAATCGCCACTGCGATTCTCTGTTAGAAGTTGACGTGCTCTTCTGAAGAAAAGGTACGGGTTGTAAGCTACTATTTCACAAATAGTAGATTTAATCCTGAGCTAGAGTTCTCAGGCCTGGACTAGTCCTCCACGAGGGAAACCAGGTTAAAATCGCTGTGTTTGCGTATGCTCTTCTGCTCTTCATTTATTTTCCGTACTTTACTCTGATTATTTATTGTTGGTGAAAGAGTTATTTTTAATTGGCTATTTTTCTATATAAACTCTATTCACCCCCCTCTAGAGTTGCCAAACTGTTCTTCAATTGGTATCAGAGCTCTGTTCTCTTTACAAGGACTAACATCCTAAGAGCTGATCCATGGCAACCACACAATCCTTGATTTTCAATCATAGTGAAGGTCAGTCCACTCATAGGCCTCCCCTATTTGATGGAACAAACTACACATATTGGAAAACAAGGATGAGCTTCTATCTTAAGTCTCTAGACTTTGACCTGTGGACTGTCGTCACTGACGGTTACAAAAAGCCCGCCAGGATAGTTGTCGATGGTGACCTCATTGAGAAACCACACGACAAATATTCTGTCGAGGAGAAGAAACAGGGTCTCTACATGCACCACTGCTCATGAAGTATGGAGACTTCTAGAAGTGACGCATGAAGGAACCACACAGGTCAAGGAATCTAAAATAAGCCGTCTCACTCAAGAATACGAAGCCTTCAAGATGAAGCCAAGTGAGACGATCACTCAAATGATCACAAGATTCCTCGACATCATCAATCCTCTATCTTCGCTTGGAAAGCAGTACTCAAACCACGAGAAGATTCGTAAGCTGCTCAGAGGGCTACCAAAGATTTGGAACCCTAAGGTAACAGCCATCATAGAAGGAAACGATCTCACAACAATGTCAATGGAGACCTTGATGGGTAAGCTTATGACTCACGAGCTTGACCTCAAGGACTTCGAAGAGCCTGCTCCGAAGACCAGGGAGATCGCACTCAAAGCTCATCAACGAAGAGCTAATCATGATGAGACCGAAGAAGATAACTCGGATGATGAAGACCAAGCTCTCATGGTTCGCAACTTCAGGAAATTCCTTCGCTTCAATCGAAGGAAGAAGGAATCTCAAGAAGACGATGAAGAGGAACCAACTTGTTATGGTTGCAAGAAAACTGGACATGTCCGAAAAGACTGCCCATTCCTGAAGAAGGGCAACCGCTATGAGAAGCCATACAAAAGGAACTCATCAAAGAAATATGCCAACACAGGCATTTGGCATGAAAGTAAAGCGAGTGACTCTGAGGATGAAAAGGACTCTCCTCAAGATACAGCAAATGTGTGCCTGATGGCAACTTCCAACAAGGTATCTAACGAAACTCTGGATGACTTCTCTTTTGATGAACTTGGCGATGCTTTCACTGATTTACTTGATGATCATAAAAAGGTCATCGGTAAATATAAACATGCCAAGGACAAAATCAAAAGTCTAGAAGATGAGATACAAAGAATTTCTTTACTTCTTGATAATGTTAGAAATACATCACCCACTAATGACACTGATGAAGTATCCAAGCTTAAATTAAGCTTACATGATGCTGAAGCACGTATTGAGCAACAAACTCAAGAAATCACTACTCTCAACACGTTGCTTGCTGAAGAAAAGAGTAGACACAAGATTTCTATGACTAAGATTTATGGCTTAAATATTAAGGTTGATGAACTGCAAGCTGTTTCTAAAAGATTAGAAACCAAATTGGGTAAACAGGTTGTTCAACCTCAAACCCAATCACATGGGCACAACACCACTCCTGCTAGTCAACCACGTCATTCTCATGCAGCACATAACCATGCATTTATATACACAAACTTTCACAAACCACGTGCACGTAAGAACAATTCTCACTCAGTACACACTCATCATGCACAAAGACACAATCAACATCACTCCACACATAATAATCATCATGCCATGCCATATAGACAAAATCATCATAGACAATACCATCATTCTATGCCTCATAGACACCATCACCATGCCACTTATTCCATGCATAATCATCTTCACCATGCTAACTCTTCACATCATGTCCATCCTCATCCTGTTGATTATAGATATTACTCTCATGCTCCTAGTATAAATAAGAATGCTATCTGTAATTATTGTGGATTACATGGACACATCTCACCACAGTGCAGAGTTAGAAGACTTGTAGATAAAAGGATATATGCTTGGTTCCCAAAGACTAACTTTTCAGGACCCTCAAGAACTCGGGTACCAAAGGTCACATCTACTCTTGATGTAGGTGGACCTTCCCTCCTCAACTGAAAGTAAGTGGATTCTCGATAGTGGATGCTCGCGACATATGACGGGAGACGCAAATCTTTTTGCATCACTATCGATGAAGAGAGAAGGATACGTATCCTTCGGTAACAATCTCAAAGGGCACATTATAGGTAATGGTATCATTGGTCATCCTTCTTCTCCTGTAATAAAGGATGTCTGCCTAGTGACCGAGTTAAAGCATAACCTGCTCAGCATTAGTCATCTTGCTGATCATGGATATGATATTAACTTTGGACAAAACAGTTTCTACATCTATGATAGGTCAACAGGAGACATTGCTTTTGAAGGGAAAAGAGAGGACAACATCTACATTTTCTATCTTTCTATAAATACTAACAATGCAGGTAGATGTCTATATGCCCACAAAGACGAACGACTACTTTGGCACCAGCGTCTTGGTCATGCCAACATGGATGCTATATCCAGGCTTTCCACCAAGAAGCTAGTGAGAGGATTACCTGACATCACGTTCAAAAAGGACACGGTATGTGCCGAATGTGAACTAAACAAGGCAACTAAATCCTTATTTCATTCTATCAACTCTGTAAGTACTACTAGACCCTTGCGACTACTTCATATGGATTTATTTGGTCCTAGTAGAATAGCTAGCCTTGGAGGCAAACTTTATGCATTTGTTATTGTTGATGATTTTTCGAGATTTACATGGGTTTTCTTTCTCGCTAATAAGAGCGATGCTATTTCTGCTTTCAAAATTTTTGTAAAGAAAGTTCAAAACGAAAAAGGCTACATGATTACTCGAATCCGAAGTGATCATGGAGGCGAATTCGTAAATTATGATTTTGAAAGTTTTTGTAATGCAAATGGTTTTGATCATGAATTTTCTTGTCCTAGAACTCCTCGATAAAATGGTGTTGTGGAGCGGAAGAATAGGACTCTTGGCGATATGGCTAGAGTCATGTTGAATAAATTTTCTCTTCCGAAATATTTTTGGGCAGAGGCTGTAAGTACAGCATGCCACATTTTGAATAGGGTGCTTATTCGTCCCATTACAAAGAAAACACCCTATGAGCTTTGGTTTGGGAGAACCCCCAATGTTTCGTATTTTAAAGTTTTTGGTTGTAGATGTTTTATCCTTAACACCAAAGACAACTTAGGCAAATTTGATGCCAAAGCTGACGATGGTATCTTTCTTGGTTATGCCGCCAAGAGTAAGGGATATAGAGTTTTCAACAAACGCTCACTTATTGTGGAGGAGTCAACTAATGTGACTTTTGATGAAGATAACAGTGCAGTAAGCGCTCTTGATGATGATGTTGAGCCATCAATTTCTACTCCAATGAACACTTCAACTGAAACTAATTCTCTGGAGGGTTTGCCTAAGAAATTCTCTTTCAAACCTTCTCATCCAGAAAATTTAGTTATAGGAGAAGTTTCACGTGGAGTAACTACTAGATCATCACTAAGAGACTCCGTTGCTAGCACTGCCTTCATTTCACAAGTAGAGCCTAAAAACATTTCTGAAGCTTTTAATGATGAATTTTGGATTTCTGCTATGCAAGAAAAACTCAACCAATTTGAGAGGAGCCAAGTATGGGAACTAGTTCCTAGACCGGCTAATCACTCAATAATTGGTACCAAATGGGTGTTTAGAAACAAAGTAAATGAAGATGGTTCAGTCACTCGTAACAAAGCCCGTCTAGTAGCTCAAGGATACAATCAAGAGGAAGGTATCGACTACGATGAGACATATGCTCCTGTTGCTAGACTAGAATCCATTCGGATGCTTTGTGCTTTTGCCAATCATCAGAACTTTAAATTATTTCAAATGGATGTTAAAAGTGCTTTCTTGAATGGCTTTATTAAGGAGGAAGTTTATGTCAAACAACCCCCTGGCTTTGAAAATCACAAATTTCCCGACCACGTGTTCAAGCTGAAGAAAGCGCTTTATGGCCTTAAACAAGCCCCCAGAGCTTGGTATGAAAGGCTAAGCAGTTTCTTGCTTGAGAAAGGTTTTTCAAAAGGGAAAATTGACACTACACTGTTTATCAAATCTTTCAGAGACACCATTCTATTAATTCAGATTTATGTTGATGATATTATTTTTGGGTCTACTGATGAAACTCTTTGTCAAGAATTTGCCAAGTGTATGCAGACGGAATTTGAGATGAGCTTGATGGGAGAGCTCAACTATTTTCTTGGTCTGCAAGTAAAACAACTGGCTAATGGAACTTTCATCTGCCAATCAAAGTACACCAAGGACATGCTGAAGAAGTTCGATCTTGACAACATCAAACCAATCAGCACGCCAATGGCTACTTCAACCAAACTCGAACCAGATGAGAGTGGCAAACCTGTTGATCAACGTAAGTATCGAGGTATGATAGGCAGCTTACTTTATTTAACTGCTAGTCGTCCCGATATCATATTCAGTGTTTGCCTATGTGCTAGATATCAAGCTAATCCTAAGGAATCACACATGACCGCGGTTAAGCGTATCTTTAGATACCTTAAGGGTACGGTTACAGTGGGCCTATGGTATCCCAAGTCAACATCATTTGATCTTATTGGTTACTCCGATGCTGACTTCGCTGGATGCAAGGTCGACCGTAAAAGTACGAGCGGCACGTGTCATTTATTAGGAAAAGCTTTAGTCTCCTGGTTTAGCAAGAAGCAGAACTCTGTTGCACTATCCACAACAGAAGCTGAATACATAGCAGCTGGGCGTTGTTGTGCACAAATTCTGTGGATGAAGCAAACCCTTGAAGACTATAAGTTATCTTTCATACATATTCCTATATTCTGTGACAATACTAGTGCAATCAATTTGACTAAGAACCCTGTCTGCCACTCACGCACTAAACACATTGAAATCAGACACCACTTTTTGCGTGATCATCAGCAAAATGGCACGATTAACTTAGAATTTATTGACACTGATCATCAGCTGGCAGATTTCTTTACTAAGCCACTATCCGAAGAGCGCTTCAATTTTCTTTGTCGTGAACTTGGAATTTTAGATGAAGCAGTTATAAATTGAAACTCACCTGCGTAAATATCGAGTATATTGTGATTCTTTTACGAATAATTTGGTATGGGTACAAGCCGAAAGGGTCCTTCTGACAACAAGGCGTAAAAGCCTAAGCGACACGGTGCACTAGTCCTCAGGACTACCGCTAGCTGGGATCCGGCCCCTGCAGCTAACCCATGGCAAATTTGGACTATTGAACCACAGTATATGTCCTTATTTATTATATGGCTCGTTTTCGATTTAATATTGCCTAATTGATATTTTCTAAAGTTCATTCTGTTTTCTGAGTAGCTCTCTATCTATTTCTTTAAATTCAACACTCTTTGTTGTCCTCAACTATCTTTTGTTTAACTCTTAAACATTTTCTTCATGTTCTTTGCTTGTTTTCAGTTCTGGACCATTGATCCAGAACTCGGGCCGAACTCTGCCCCTATAAGAGTTCGGGCCGAGTTTGGTTCTTAGGTTCCAGAGTCGGGATCTGGCTCTGCCGTTGGATCAATTCTAATCCAATGGTCAATATTTCACCCGACCAAAGACAAAGCCCTACTTTATGTCGGGATTTCATCTCTCTCCTTCACTACTACCACCTTTCTCACCTATACAAAATCTTTCCTTGAAACCCTAACCCTAGTTTTTGATCTAGAGTGCTCCATTGCTTCTCAAAATCAAGAAAAAGGGGTTTCTCTCCATTCTCTTCCATTGTTTATTACTTGTTTGAGGTACCATTCCTATTTTCTATCTTCTAGTTAAAATCTTTTAATGGCTTCTTGCTTGTTCAATCGTGGGAAGAGAATTCGAGTTGAGAGTATTTCCTCTTCGGATTCTCCTCCATCAATTGAACAAATCATTGAACAACTTCAACCACCTCATCCTTTGTTCAATCCACCTCGTCCTCAAAATCCTTCCACCTATGACAACAGACTTTTTGTCTCACTAGATACATCAAACAACTGGTTTAGTGACTTTCGGAATCGTCAGGTATTCACAGGACATCCTATTAATTTTTCCATATTCTCTCAATATGATTCTTTATTCCATGACCTCTATCTTGATGAACTAGTTACTACAACTTCTGCTATCTATCGTCATGCCGTTCAAATGTTCTACTGCAACTTAACCTTTGATGACCTTCATATTTATTCACGAGTTGCAGGTATCAATATATCTTTTGATGACTTTGACTTAGCCGAATATCTTGATCTTCAAGAGCCCAATTCTTGGGAAAAGCTAGTTGACGCTCGTTCGTTCCGTTTTCCCGACGGAATTTTCCTTGAGAGCTTCAAGGACGATTTGTGTACTCCATACACACGTCCTTGCAAGCTCACGGCTAAATATCTCAACCCATATTTTTCTGACCTTCATTGGATTATTTCTAACACCATTCTACCCAAAATAGGTTCCCATGATGACATCACTTATCTTGAAATATCTGCTCTTTATCATCTTCATTTTGGAATTCCTTTCAATCTTCCACGTACCATGATGGACTGGATGATTCGCTGTAGGAGGAAACCACGAGCTTTGGTTTATCCTCTGTATCTTCCTTTGATCTTTCGTGCTTTTCATATACCACTTGATGCTTGTCCGTTCATGCCTGCACCTGCCTTTCTATCTAGCACGACGCCTTCAGCCTGTCGCTGCTTCTGAGTCATCTGAGCATTCTGCTGATAAGGAGGCTGACGCCCCTCCACTCGGTCAGGATGCACCTCCTCCTCCTGCCAACCTGGATTCTCTTCAGACTATGCTTCGCGATCGTTTTGCCGTTGAGGATGATCGCTGGACGCAGCAGGATTACCGTACCACCTTGCAGATCAGTGCCCTTGGGAACTCTCTGCATGATATGCGGTATTCGCTTCCTCGTCATCCTGATCTGCATGTGCCTATTGAGCGGGATCCAGATCGCGCGGGTCATCGTATAGACGATCCATGGGTCATGAGGTATATGGATCCGGATGATGCTTTTGTGGATCTTCAAATGTTCCAGGACCTTTTCGATGTTCCAGGACCTTCTCATGCTCCATGATGGAGATTGGCTTGATATGCTGCTGCCACTGCTGATGGTCTTAATTGCCTTTTGATTTTAGTTATTTCAGTTTGTTATGGTTTTATGTACTGGATTTATGTCTTCAAACCCTGATGATGTGCTGGTTGGTGGATAATATTTGATGCTATTTTTCGTAGTTTTACTTTATGTCAGTGACTTGTTTTATTAGTATTATACTGTTTCTTCTCTGCTTGGTGTGGTTGGATTACTTTTCATTATCTATACTGCTATTTCCATGCTTTTCCTTATGCAGTCTATATGATCCTTTATATTGCTAACTGCCAAAAGGGGGAGAAATATGTATATCTGTCTGTGCTTGTGTTTGCTTTTGGGAAAATATTTTTATCAGGCCACAGGTTCTATGCATTATTTACGGGGGAGAGCTATTGATTCTAGCTCGGCACCGTTCACTGATTACGGGGGAGCTATCTTATTCTAGCTCGGCATTGTTTATGGGGGAGCTGTGTTTTAACCAACTGTGTCCAGGTATGAATATTGAAATATACATTTATTATTTTGTCAATTATCAATATGGGGGAGATTGTTGACACAAAGTCACAGTCAACCAAATATTGACTACATTGACTAAATAATATCTGTATAAATTCAATACGACACACGACGTCTGCATTCAGTTCAGGACAGACAACAGCTCAGTTTCCGACTCTTAGTGTATTTTCGAGTCTGTACTTTTACATTTTATTGAGTCTAGAAGTATGTACTCTGAGTTATGCTGAGCTCTTGGAACTTAGTCTATAAGCCTACCCAAAATCCCAAGCTCCACCAAAACAAAAATTGCCCACAAGTCCCACTTAGAACCACTCTGTGCTCTGGAGACAGAGTTCGGGCCGAACTCTGCCTCCATACAGAGTTCGGGCCGAACTCTGTCCCCTAGAAATCAGGAACCCTAATTTTAGGGTTAGCTGGTTGCTAGCTGTCCAACGGCCAAATTTTTGAATTTTTCTACCCGAATTCTGGCCGAATTCTGCCTCTAAAAACACTATAAATAGGGCATGAATTCTCTCATTTCAATTCACTCAATCTTCTCTTCTCTTCTCTCCTACAAGCTCAATAAGCCATACCCGTCCTATCTACTAGCCACAAGCCTCCTAAGTCTCGAGTGCTCAGCATGTCTCAGTTAGGATTCTTGTGCAAGAGTGAAGAAGTCGCTTGGACAATTCCAAGCAAATCGCCACTGCGATTCTCTGTTAGAAGTTGACGTGCTCTTCTGAAGAAAAGGCACGGGTTGTAAGCTACTATTTCACAAATAGTGGATTTAATCCTGAGCTAGAGTTCTCAGGCCTGGACTAGTCCTCCACGAGGGAAACCAGGTTAAAATTGCTGTGTTTGCGTATGCTCTTCTGCTCTTCATTTATTTTCCGCACTTTACTCTGATTATTTATTGTTGGTGAAAGAGTTATTTTTAATTGGCTATTTTTCTATATAAACTCTATTCACCCCCCTCTAGAGTTGCCAAACTGTTCTTCACACAGGATATGCTTATCAAGATTAACCTGCACGATCGCCCTCTGTATTATACTGGATACATTGGCGAAATCAAGGTGGATCAGATGCATATTGATCCCGGTTCTTCTATAAGCATCATCTCGAAGAGCCTGCTACACCATCTACGCATCCCAATGCATCGCCTGCCGCCGACAAGCACTGCTATCAGCTGTTTTAATTCAGACAGAAGCTATTCGATCGGAAAGATTCGCCTGAAGTGCCAAATCAGTGACCTTCAGTCGGAAGTGACCTGTTATGTCATAGATGCGGACACTTCCTATAATATTCTCCTGGGGCATCCTAGGATACACGATTACATGATTGTGCCTTCCACACTTCACCAATGCTTCAAGTACGTCGATAAGCATGGCTTCGTGAGGACATAATTTGTCGACGTCGATGCCTTTAAAGGGGTCGAATCTGTAGAAGCATGGAAAATGATCCATACGGCTAGGAAACCGCATACGGCTCATAAAGCCCATGCGGCTCAAAAAGTCATACGGCATAAGAGACTATGCGGCCCAATACATCCCATGCGGCTCAGAAGATACGTGGCGTAACAGTGCTCCCCTCCGCCCTATGTTACATTAATTACTTTGGCGGCTGACAACTCTAAAAAAAAGTGACCGCCCTGACACAAGAGAGGCAATTATGACTCTGTCATAATAACAGACCCCTAGGGAAGAGAAAGAGATCTCTGACACAATCTCTCAAGATCCATAAAAATGCTACGTGGCCTTGCCATGTGGGCGTTCGTATGCGGCTCGAGCGAAGACTTCCCATGCGGTTCAGAATGAAGCCGTCCTATGCGGCTCAGGCCGAAACAGTCTCATGCGGCTCAAGCGGAGGCCTTTCCATACGGCTCAAGAGGACCATTTCCATGCGGCTCAGGCGGATGCATCCCTATGCGGCTCGCAATGATCATCTCCATGCGGTTCAAAGGTTCGAGGGAGGCACTACCCAAGCAGCCCTGACACGTGGCCCAAACCTTATGCGGCCCAAATCTTATGCGGCTCAATCTTCATGCGGTTTAGATCCCCCCAGTGGCTCCTAGGACACGTGTCCTAAGCCGATCAATTTCCCAGATTTATTACAATCAGAGATTGGGTCAAATCCCAGTAATCTGGGACACGTGGCAGGAGAATAAATCAAATTTATTTACAGACATCAGAAGATCATCATGAGGAAGATTTATTCCAATCAGCATTAATTGCTGATGAGATTTGGTGTAATCTACACTTAATGGTCCAGATTTATCGCACTCAAAACTAATGGCCTAGATTGACCAATCTACAGGCCGCCGCCATCTCCAGGAAGCAATCATTTGCAACCCTAATGATCACACCCCATTCCTATAAATAGCAGGGTGCCATTCCCTTACAAAATATACATTCCCGAGCAATATACACAACGGAGAGAGCGCGACCAGAGAGACCCCTTTTCGAGATCAGAGAGCATTAGAAGACTTGGAAAAAAAGCAGAGAGGGAGCAAAGAGAGCATTTCTTCAACGCCGAGCAAATCTTCTGGAGCCAAGGCTGCATACCGATCGTCCAAGGAGTAAGGCAGGGCTGCTATCGCCTTCCCGAGCCTCTATCGTCACCCCCCAGAATCTAAAATAAATAATTGTACTTAATCTGCTGTACCTAAGCTTTCGTCCCTAGGCTTTCTTTGTACAAGCGAGTTTGTATTGTGAGTCTAAGTTCAGTCCTCCCATAAAACTGTTCTGTACTTTTACAATCAATGGCAAACACGATGGCGACTCTGCTGGAAATAAACTTCTCCACGGCTGAGGAGTTGGTGACGCAATCGGATGCAGCCAAACTTGGCTCCACACAACAGAAGATGGTCATCCGCTTCGACCAACAGGCGTTCGAAGAGATGCTCTCCGAAGGAAGCGCTGGCCCGGTCCAGAAGCGCACCCGCACCATGAAGGCTCGCAAGGAGTGGAGGCCAAAATCGTTTGCTCCTCTCCAGGCCCTCGATAGAGTACTCTCTGCTACCCAAGATGGTGAAGGCGATTCTCGTGCAGCCCTACTTCAAGCCGTAGAAGATTTTGCTGTCCCTAAATTCGGCAAAGGAAAGCACTACGATGTTGGTCTTGCAGGGGCAAAGAGCGATTCTATGGGCTCCAGAAAGAAACCAAACAAGGGCATTAGCCGCAAAGCGAGGACTCATGCGGCCAAGATTGCCAGCCGCATGAATAATGACTATGCGGCTGAAATTGCTAGCCAAAAGCATAGTACTCATGCGGCCAGGATTTCCAGCCGCATGGAGAACACTTATGCGGCCAGTGTTTCCAGCCGCATGGAGAAGACCCATGCGGCTACGACTGCCAGCCGCATGAGGATCGCTGATTCCAGCCGCATGACGTCTACTCCACGTGGCTCCGTCTTCGATCGACTCACCTATGGTCCTGATCTCCTGTGCTCCCAAGAAGACATGTCTGACTCTCTCCAGCACCACTTAGACTATTCCTACTATGTGTCCTTACGCACTAGAGTGAAGAAGTCTAAGGCAGCACGAGCTTGGCAAGCTCGGTCCGTTGATCCAACCTCTGACCATCCGAGTGCCCCGTATACTGTTATGCGGGCCTCTAATGGGAAGTTGTACAGAACCACTCGAGTCCAGCCCCCGGCGGTAAACCGACAGGGAGGTTCCCAAAAGTCTCCCAAAATCCAGGGAGCAAACATGGTCAATCCGGACCCATCTGACTTACGTGAGGCCATCCTCCACAAACGCAAAGAAAGAGAAGGTGCCTCAGGGTGCAAAGAGTCCTCTCACGGACGTCACTGCATCCAAATCATTGTCAATTGCTGTTGCAACAATATAATGGTACAAGAAGACCGGCGATCCGTCTTCTAAAGACTGCAACATCCAAGCTCAGAGGAAGAGGCGCGTCCTGTTGTCCCCTGCAACTCTACTCAGAAAATCCCCGCCGAGGGAAGAGGAAAGAAGACAAGTATCTCCAGCCCAAAGATGGCAACCACTACAGCTAAAAGACTTTCTTCTAAACGGTTGTCCACCACCGGAGTTTTCCAAGGCACCCGTTCAAAGATGAAATCTGCTACAATGGGAGATTTATCATCCATATCTCTGGGGGTCGTGGGAACTGGGGGTAGCACTCCTCCGAACATCCACGACAATCCGATGTTCCATGGAGACGAGCCCGGGGAGACCATTCTTCCATCAGGTACAACAGGAGTTGATGTCCCCGAGGACATCCATGACTCTCAAGATGAAGCAAGCTCTAAAGTTGGGGGTGCTATTCTCTCCGAGTCCGAACCCGAAGAGAACATTCCCACATACCCCGATGACTTCTCGGTGCATGGGTATGACTCGGAGGGCACATCCTCCACCGTTCCTTCCATCACTCCTCATGTAAGGACGGTGTTCATGACGGACAACCATCAAGGTGGTTCTAGTGATCGCCAACGCATCGACACTCTGGAGGCTATACTACAGGCCTTGGTCAAGTCTGTAGATGAAATCAAAGCAGCTCTTCCAACTCTGCAAGGAGGGATGCCGGGCCAAACAAGCACGGGTCCCGCAGTCAATGCGGACTCAAACTCAGCGGCACCGAACCCGAGCAATAATCCTCCTGAAATAACGGCCCCCACCACTGCAGATGAGGCCCACGAAGTAAGAAGAGAGGTTCAGGAGCTCCGAGCCATGTTCCACGCTCGAGAAACTCTCAAGACCTCAGAATACGGCAACCGTACCCTGCTGCCTGGAGGGACGTTCCATTCCCACTAAGATATAAGCCGTTCAATATCAATCCTAATGATAGCAAGACCTCAGCAAGTCGGTACATCACCTACTTCGAGGTCACCACCGACCATCTGCCCCATGATGATGCTATCCTCACACGATTATTCATTGGGGCGTTGGAAGGAGTCGTCTTCGACTGGTACCGTAACCTGCCAGACAACTGCATCCACTCCTTCGCCGGCTTCAAGCGCATGTTCTTGGAGAGATTCTATGAGGTAGGGCAGGACGTCACGATGTCCACCCTCATGGACGTCATTCAAGGGAAAAAAGAGCTGACAAGGAACTATATTGAGCGGTTTCGCCAAACCGCGATGAAGCTGCCTTCAGGAAATCCGGATTCCTCCTTGATTAAAATTTGCCAAAAGAGATTGCTTTCGACAATCAGCCTCTGGATGGGCGAGAGTCAATTTAAGAACTGGAAGGCATTTATCATCAGTGCCACAAGCGCCGAAGAACGATTGAAGAAGGCTCGCCAACTGGGATTGCACATCTCAGAAGGGGAGGACAAGAGCAAGCGTTCCAATGCCAACACCAACAATAGAGGTAGCTCCTCCAATAATCGGGACAATAAGGGGAAGCAGGCTATGGTGGCCGATACAGCCCAAAAATCTGAGTCAAAACCGGCAGACAAGCAATGGCCGCAAATCACTTACTCATTCGAAGACGGCCACGTCAAGCCTATCTTGGACATGCTCATACAAGGAGACAGAATTCAGCTTCCTCCACCAAGACGGGAACCTCGGCCGGCAGATCTGGAGAACCCAAAGTTCTGCCATTACCACCGCTACGTCCACCATGCTACACACGACTGCTTCCAATTAAAACGGTATATCCAAAACCTCATCGATTCGAACGCTCTGGCCATCGATTTCAGGGAGGTAATCGTAGCGGCCAACATGGTGTCCGTACAATTCGACAGCTTCCCTCCAACAGAGACTCAAGACGGTGTTATACACATCCCTCTGGCAACGATGGAAATTGCTAATCTTTCGCCTGCTCGGGAGCAAGCTGCTGGTCTAGTGCCCCTTACCACATCACGAGGGGAAATCATGTGGGTCCATCCGAACCTGGTACACGAGGTGACTCAGTCCACGTCGCCTCCCATTCAGAAGAAGAGAAGTGGAAAAGTCAGATCCTGTCACACCATCTCGGCAGATGTGGAAGAGGTCACGGCTGTCGTTACTCGATCTGGAGCACAATCCCAACCTGTGGATGAGAACTCGACTGAAGATTATCCGCCAGCTACCACTGACGCTCCAGGGCCTTCTCAGCCTCCGACGACCGACAAACCTAGGCCAAAGGAGACTCGCTTCGACAAATCCCTCCGAAAAGAGACACCTCAGGGGCTGGAGATGCCCTACAACTTTGACATCTTGGCACAATTGGCCAATACACCGGCCAAATTGTCCTTATATGAACTTCTGAGGCTCTCGAAGGATGTCCGCACAGCTTTGAGCGAGGCACTCCAAAATGCCGACGCATACTTGGCTCAGGTCAACCTCACGGGAGAAAACCAGCCTGCAGACCTCCAAGACGGTGCATGTACAGGAGCAATGCCCAATATCGTCTTCACTCCACAGGACATGCTCATCAAGACCAACCTGCACGATCGCCCATTGTACTACACTGGATACATCGGCGACGTGAAGGTAGATCGGATGCACATTGATCCTGGGTCTTCTATAAGCATCATCCCAAAAGGTTTGCTACATCATCTCCGCATCCCTATGTACCGCCTGACGCCTACAAGCACCGCCATCAGTGGATTCAATTCGGGCAGGAGCTACCCAATTGGAAAGATTCGTCTGAAGTGTCAGATTGGCGATCTCCAATCAGAAGTCACCTGCTACGTCATAGATGCAGACACTTCTTACAACATCCTCTTGGGGCACCCTTGGATACACGATTATATGATCGTGCCTTCCATGCTGCACCAATGCTTCAAGTATGTCGACAAATACGGCTTCGTGAGGACAGAATTTGCTGATATCGATTCCTTCAAAGGGGTCGAATCCTACTACTCAGACTCCTGCCTGTACGAAAAATCGAAGAAGCACCTTGGTGAAGGAGATGTACAAGCTCGTACCAAGACAACCACGGGATCAGAAGAACCTCTGACGATCCACCTCCAAGCTCGCAAACCAGGCAAGTCTGCACCCCTTACGGCCACTCTGCGTAAGGATGCGATCAGTCTCTCAGCACAAGAGGAGCAGATGATAATTCGAATGCCAAGGTCTGGCCAAGTGCCGAGACCTACAACAGAACCACTGACAATTAGACTACCAAGAGTCGGCCAGCCACAAACTGAGAAGCTCAATCCCTCTGACAAGCCAATGACAATACGCCTTCTGAAGAAGAGTCATCACCCCGATACAAGGTCTGGGACTTCTAACGAACCAACCACTCCCCGCCCAGCATCGAGTACCAAGCTGAGAGTTGCTAGTCCACCAACAACTCCACGCTCTGCTCCACTAGTTGAACCTCTGACGATCAAGCTGCCCAGGTCATTCTTTCAGTCTTCATTTATACAGGGGGTAGCCGAAGAGGAACCGGAGCTAGCCAAGTATGTGTCTGCCCACACTGATGTTCCCTCCGCAGATGATGTAATCCTCCTAGAAAAGATACCTTACTGTATCAATAAAGGACTATCTTTGAACTACATCGAGCTTGATAAGCTCTGTACAATGTACGCTATAGAACATGGTATAGGCACCCACCTACACACACGGGTGACAAACGTGCACACCGCAATCCAGCTTATTCCAGCGGAAGATGCTTACGACATAATCGAGGGAGGGGATCATCCAATCATCTTCGGCCGGAAGGACGATCCGCATCCCTTCACCATAGAAGAAGTCGATCTTGGGCCAGATGCCGGGAGACTGCCTTTGTATCTTTATAGCCCCCAATCCAAATATCTCATGCAAAAACAGGAATATGATCTGGAGACTACGCCAGGCTTGAACTACGGCATCGGACGACGACTACCTTTGAAGCCACCAGTCCCGGCTGGCAAGCCACGGGACTACTATAGCAAAACTCGATGTGGATTAGGGTATGTAACACCCACGACAACTCCTGAGAGTTCAGATGAAGAGTGTGACTGGCAGTCACATTCAACCGGGTCACCAACCTCCGACTCGGATACCAGCATCGGAGACATATTCAGACAAGTCTTGTCAGTCAATATGACATTCGCCGACGCTTACGAAGAAGACGAAGACATTCCAGAAATCCTCGAGCTAGAGCCGTGGGCCCAACAGCTGGATGTATAATGGGAAAAGCGGTTCGAGCAGAGAGAACCTCCCACCGAAGATGAGGTTATGCAGATCGACCTCGGCAGCGAAACCTCCCCAAAGCCAATCTTCGTAAATAAAAGCTTAACAGACGAAGAGCGAGAATCGCTGCTGGAACTTGTCATAGAATATATTGATGTGTTCGCATAGAGTTATGAAGACATGCTGGGGTTAGATCCCGATATTGCTCTTCACAAACTCAACATTCGGCCAGATGCAAAGCCAGTCAAGCAGCAACAACGACGCTTCCGCCCAGGCGTCATGGATGCGATCGAAGCCGAAGTCAACAAACTAATAGCCAGCGGCTTCATTCGTAAAGAACAACAACCGGATTGGGTCGCCAATATAGTTTCGGGCCTCAAGAAGAATTGGAAGATTCGAATCTGCATCGACTTCCGCAATCTGAATGAGGCATGCCCCAAAGATGAATTCCCCTCCCTATCACAGACATCATGATTGACAACACATGCGGCTTCGAACGTATGTCATTCATGGATGGATTCTCGGGGTACAACCAAATCAAGATGTCTCCTGACGACGAAAAGCATACATCATTTCGAACACCGATTGGCACATACTGTTATACAGTCATGCCTTTCGGTTTAAAGAATGCTGGTACCACATATCAACGAGCCATGAGTATCAACTTCAGAGAACACTTACGTAAGACGGTGGAATGCTATGTTGATGACATCGCCGTCAAGAGTCACTGTAAGGGAGACCATCTGCCGGACCTGAGGACGATATTTGACCTGATGCGAGCCCACAATTTGAAAATGAACCCTACAAAATATTTCTTGGGCGTATCCAGCGGAAAGTTCTTAGGTTTCATCATCACCGCCCAGGGTATTCATGTAGACCCTGAGAAGACGAAGGCAATTATGGAGATGGGTCCCCCGAAAAATCTTCGCGAACTCAGAGGCCTTCAAGGGAGGCTAGCTTGCACCAGAAGATTCATCTCTAACCTCTCTGGGCGGTGCCGACCGTTCACCCACCTCATGAAGAAAGGCGTCTCATTCGTATAGGACGAGGAATGTTAGCGTGCCTTCGACAGCATCAAAGAATATTTGTCAAATCCTCCAGTCCTGGTGACCCCGGTTGCTGGAAAACTATTCCTGCTCTACGTACGAGCAATAGAACATTCCCTTGGTGCTCTGTTGGCACAAAATAACGATGTAGGCCATGAACAAGCCATATACTACCTCAGTCGAATCATGATTGGGCCAGAGCACCGATACACCGCCGTGGAGAAGGAATGCCTCGCCCTGGTGTTCGCTATTCAAAAAATGCGGTACTATGTCACTGGACAGACCATACATGTGATCTCACGAGTCAACCCTCTCAGAGTCCTCATGACTAAACCAGGGGCACTCAGCTCTCGCCTCGCTACGTGGGCAATATTGCTGTCCCCCTATCACATGATCTTCATCCCACAAAAGGCTGTCAAAGGTCAAGCCCTGGCGGACTTTTTGGCAGCCCACCCGGGTTCGGAGTCGTCCAGAATATATGAAGAAATCCCGGATGAGGTCGCCGACTCGAATGCAACTTCTCACGATAGTATATGGCGGATGTTCTTCGACGGTGCTTCAAGAACCGGACCCAAGGGCAACATCATTGTCGGAGTCGGGGTGGTGCTGGTTTCTCCTTCCGGATTGGTGATCAATCGTGCCTACTCTCTCACAGGACCCTGCTCTAACAATGTGGTCGAGTACAACGCTCTGGTCATTGGCCTCCAACTTGCAAAAGAGCTGGGGGTAGAATACCTCGAAGCATACGACGATTCGCAGTTAATTGTCAACCAGATCCGGGGCTCGTACGAGGTTCGCCATGAAGACATGATCCCCTATCACCAAATAGCGATCGACATCATCTCGACGTTCGAGAGATTCTTCATTGAGCATGTCCCCAGATTCCGAAATATTGAAGCTGACGCCCTAGCTGGCCTTGTCGCTTCCCTAGCAGTTCCAAACTATGCCCACCAGTCCGTGGAGGTAATAGGCCACGAACTGGTCTATCCCAAGAACAACGTTCAATTCGTGGCGAGCTATTCCGCCCAGGCAGTCGACGAAGCACCAGACTGGAGACAACCATTCATCGACTTTGTCGTCTACGACATCCTCCTAGAGAATCCAAAGGAAGCCACCTCCATCAAACGGCGTTCTCTCAGATTCTTCTACGATACGGAGACGAAAATGCTGTATCGACGATCCTACGATAGGTTGTTGCTTTGATGCCTGTCAAACGCAGAAGCCAAAGAAGCCGTACGAGAAGCTCATGACGGTGTGTGTGGGGCCCATCAGCCTGGCCCTAAATTGCAAGTGCGCCTTCGCCGAATGGGCTACTACTAGCCCACGATGGTAGCAGATGCGATAGATTATGCAAAAAAGTGCAAAGCTTGCCAACTCCACGCAGACTTCATTCACCAGCCATCCGAGTTTCTACATCCGACAGTGGCATCCTGGCCATTTGAAGCATGGAGGATGGATATCATTGGTCCAATTACTCCATATTCTTCCCGTGGACATCGCTTCACACTTGAGATCACGGATTACTTCTCCAAATGGGCAGAAGCTGTTCTACTTGCAGAAGTCAAAACTTCGAACGTGATCAGCTTCCTCAAGCATCACGTCATCTATCGCTTTGGACTGCCCCGAAGGATCATCCACGATAATGGTCTGCAATTTGCAAGCTACGCCTTCTATCGATTTTGCGATAAGAACCGCATCAAGAATTTTGCTTCGATACCATACAACCCAGCAGCAAACGGGTTGGCAGAGGCATTCAACAAAACAATCATCAAACACCTCAAGAAATTTGTCTCTTCCAACAAACGCGACTGGAACGAAAAGCTCGGTGAATGTTTATGGGCATACCGTACTACAGTCCGAACAGCTACCGGGAACACACCATTCTCCCTAGTGTACAGGAGTGAGGCAGTTCTCCCATTAAAGACTCAAATACCCTCACTCCGCGTCGTCCTCACTTATCAATTGACGACGGATGATAACTACCGACGCCGACTACAAGAGTTGGAGGCCTTAGATGAAAAGCGCCTCCTAGCTCAACAAAGGATCGAACTATACCAAGCACGCATCTCCGGAGCCTTCAACAAGAAGGTCAAGATCAGAACATTCCAGGTGGGCGATCTCGTTCTGGCAGTTCGGAGACCGATGGTCATGACTCACAAGACCGCCGGCAAGTTCCAGCCAAAATGGGAAGGCCCATTTATCATTGAGGCCGTATTCTCCAACGGAGCCTACCGCCTCATAAAAAAGAATGGGAATTTGCTCATGTTGCCCGTCAACGGCAAGTTCCTGAAGAAATACTATGTGTAAACGACATTCTCCAGATCATTGAGTCATGTGCCCGCTGGTACCGCTGAACTCACATCCACAATTTTCCAGATTTTTGAGTCACGTGCCCGCTAGCACAGCTGAACTCACCCTTACAATTTTTCCAGATCATTGAGTCATGTGCCCGCTGGTACCGCTGAACTCACATCCACAATTTTCCAGATTTTCGAGTCACGTACCCGTTAGCACCGCTGAACTCACCCTTACAATTTTCCCAGATTATTGAGTCACGTGTCCGCTGGTACCGCTGAACTCACATCCACAATTTTTCAGATTTTCGAGTCACGTGACCGCTAGCACCGCTGAACTCACCCTTACAATTTTCCCAGATCATTGAGTCATGTGCCCGCTGGTACCGCTGAACTCACATCCATAATTTTCCAGATTTTTGAGTCATGTGCCCGCTAGCACCGCTGAACTCACCCTTACAATTTTCCCAAATCATTGAGTCACGTACCCGCTGGTACCGCTGAACTCACACTCACCATTCTCTAGATTCCCGAGTCATGTACCCTCTCGTGCCGCTGAACTCACATCCACAACATCCCAAATTATCGAGTCATGTGCCCGCTGGTGCCACTGAACTCACACTTTCACAATATCGAGTCATGTACCCGCTGGTGCCTCTGAACTCACATCCCGGTCACTCTTTCAGATAGTAGGTCATGTATGATCATACCTCTGAACTTTCTTCCTATAAGAGATCCTCCCTCATGATCCACTACCCGCACTCCCAGTGCACAAAAAGGGTAACGGGTCCACAAACTTCCAAAACGACCATGTCGATGCTACCTCTGAGTCGTCTCAATTCTGCCAAAAACAAATCACCCACTTATATGGAACTTCTATGTCCTCATTACCTCTGAGTCGTTCTATGTATCTCCTCTTCATTGAGCCCACTCCTACCATGTCCTCATTACCTCTGAGTGGGAAGGCTCCGTCGAAGAAACCGTCATGCTTGCCATGTCCTCATTACCTCTGAGTAAGTATGTCGATTCCCTTTCAACCTATTATCCGTACCCACAACCGGAGTACGACAAGGATAATAAGTCCACAAATGTCCTCTGTTGACCACAAATATCCTCCGTAGAATTCTCTCATGCCATGTCCTCATTACCTCTGAGTAGGAAGATTCCACGGTAGAAACCGTCATGCTTGCCATGCCCTCATTACCTCTGAGCAAGTATGTTGGTTCCCTTTCATCCTATTGTCCCTATCCTAAGCCAGGGTACGCCAAGGATAATAGGTCCACAAATATCCTCCGCTAAGTTTCTTCGCACAAGTCCACCATCTCTCATCATGCCCCAGGAGCCCAGCTGCTTTACGGCATTCCTTTTTCCGGTACCAGGAGCATCCATGACCACTTTGCCATGGCTGTTCCAGGTGTCCTAACCAAACTTGTCATCCGTACCTAAAACCAAGGTATGTCATGGATGACGAGTCCACAAACAAGTCCCCCACGCGGGGCAAACATCACCATCATATCACAGGTATAACAAGCAATACAAATGAAGGGTAGAATAGAAAGTACTCTTTATTTGAAAGAAGAAAAAAGTATTACATCTTTTGGGACCACGTCCCTCTCAAAAAGAAAACAGGAACAAAACAAGAAGAAAAGGCCGACTATAGCTCAGCATTACACAACTCCAGGAGCCGATTTTTCACCAATGCAGTCCCCCGCTTAAGCCTCCGTTTAGCTCGACGCTCGGCCTCTTGGGACAATTGCTCTGCGTCATTCAAATACATATACGCCTGCCAGTCGTTCTCTATCTTCTTCAGGACAAGTTCTAGATTGGCAGAGGCCCTACTGAGCTTGTCAGCCTCCTAAATGGCAATCCCTTTTTCAGTACGAGCAGCTTCGAGCTCGGACTCAAGGAAGGCCAGCTTTCTTTGGAGCTCGAAGATCTGTTCCTGGGTATCGGTTACCCTACGAGAGGCATCCGCTTCCCGAGTCATGCAATCTTCAGTTCGATGGCTCTATTGATCGTACAACCGAGTTAGATCCCGACGATCCTTCAATATAGCCGGCTTGAGCGACTCCCGGGCAATCATCACCTTCTCCACCGCGATAACAAGGAAATTGCGCTCTTGGTTTATCGCCGCGGGTAAATCAGCCTATTGCAGCCTGCGAAACTGGGCCACGAGACGATCAGCTTCTAACAATTTAGGCTCCAGAAGCGCAGCCAGCTCCTCTCCACCAGGGAGTGTTCTAAGGATATTAATCTGCCCGCCGGCGCATTGACGGGCCAGAGTAAAGGGAGTCCCCTTTTCCACCGCTGCCTCGATCCCCCTCTTCAGGTGGCGGTGGAAACTGTCGACCATATCCTGGGACACCTCATCCAAAACCTCTGTGGAGGACGGCGTCAAAGGGAGCGTGACAGGCAGTACCGAAGGAATAGCCTCAGAACTGACCGTCCCCGCCACCAAGGAAGCAAATTCCGTATGGAAAGATGCTTGAATAGCGGCTAGCTCCTCTTCTGCCACCCGAAGAGCCTGGATGCTCGGCAGGGCAGAAAGGTTAACCCCCGAAACTATATTCGCAGAAGAAGGCACAGGAAGCATCGTCCCTTGTTCCAGCTGTACTGCTACCTGGGCTCCCGAACTCGACCCAGATGGAGGCCCCTCAATGCAAGAAGGTGCCGTCAGATCCCCTCCGGTAGTGTCCGCCCCGGCAATGTCCGTCACCAGCAATAAAGGGTTAGGACCTGAACATCCAATGCAACCATTAATCGACGTAATCCGAAGGATAGGTTGACGGAGTAAATAGGCTTATTC
The DNA here is from genome assembly GCA_029216955.1 of Iris pallida. Taxonomy (NCBI): domain Eukaryota; kingdom Viridiplantae; phylum Streptophyta; class Magnoliopsida; order Asparagales; family Iridaceae; genus Iris; species Iris pallida. The sequence continues at coordinate 12,210,741 of JANAVB010022999.1, read as the reverse complement.
ACATGTTAAGGTTTAACTTGTATTACCAGGGAAAGAGCGTGGAGGCTGCGGTTCGTTCACAGTCGACGTAGTTTCTCCACCCGCAGCTTCTGATCCGAATTCAACTGGTTTCTCTGTAACGGCCATCCCTGAAAAGGAGCCAGCCAGGACAGTGTCATCCTGTTGGAGTTCAGATGTCTCAGGGGCGGGCGCAGTAAAACCCCCATCCCCCTGAGTTGAGGTCCCAGCAAGGTGAGACTCCTCGACCGCCTCCGGAAGAACCCCAGCAGCAATGATAGCAGTGCACACATCATTGACCAAATGGGACAGGACCGAATCAACCTCGGCAATCGGGTCCTGAAAAGCGAACTCATCTGACGCCTATAAAGAGCAAAAGAAAAAAACGATTAGGCCATAACATAGAAGAAGAAGAAATGAGGTAGTCGAAACTTAAATCACCTCAGAAACAACGTCAACATCATCAATAAATAGCCTGCGACGTCTTACCGCAGCGTGCTTTGTGGAGTAGGTTCGGCCGTCAGCAGCAATCACGTGCCTGCTTCGCTTACGCGAAGGGCCAGGCACTGCAGATGGTTGATCCTCCACCACCTCATCAGACCAAGTAGGCGGCTGACCCGCTACCCTTTCGTCTGGCATAATGGGGGACTGATTCCCAACTTTCTCATCCGAAGAATGCGACGAGTCATCGACGTCTTGTTCATCATCCTCTTCGTCCGCCATAGTGGACTCTGAGTCCGGCACAGGAACCCTGTTCGCCCCTCTCTTCCTCTTCTTGGATCCTTCTGGCTTCTCAGCCAAACCAGTGCCAGCAATGAAGCTAGTATTTATATCAAAGTCGACAGGAGGCTTGCTCGCTGCGACATAATAAAGGGCTGCTATGTACAAAATATCCCCTGCTGTCTTAGCATTAGGGACCGAGAAGCTAGCCCGGGTATGGACCGCGTTGTAATAATGCCAAGCCCGAATGCCATCGAGTACGCTGCCCTCAAAGTCCAGGCAAGCGCTGGGACAATCAAGGAACAGCTGACTATACCCAAATTGACGAGAAAATCTACTGGACAAATAAGGCTCCAGGTATACGTTATTTCGATAACGGTATACTAGGTGCGCAGGGCAAATATGGCGCAGCCAAAGAAGCATCCTCTCAGATAAAAGTTGGGGAGGATCAACGCCGTCATTATGTACTCCCCTCACTTCTCTTGGAGTAAATTCAGGAAGAGATACAAAGAATTCGGGCCTATCAACCCTCGCCAACGCCCTCCGGCAGGCCGGCATGGTATCGTGCTCCCAAGGCTGATGACGGTATCAGAAAAGGAAGGCATCATCAACAGTAACATCTTCATCAGTTCCTGGCCTCATCAATGACCGATAGTGCATCAATAACCACCCCATGAGGTAATGGTATGGTAGTTCTATCCGCTCAAAGCCCAGTGTCGTCTCGCGAGCAATGACTTTAGATGAAAAGGCACGGAGGCCGTGGTGTATACTACATACCATAGCAGGAAGAAGGGCCAGCCTGACTTTGAAGACCAGCTTCACCGCTGGAAGGATGAAGTGGCGGCTAATCCTTTCGGTAGAACCTGCCCCTCCTGAGACTACACAATTTCGTAGCCACACCATCAAGAACCCGGCTAAAACTGCTTTTTCAGACATCTCCCGGGTACCGTAGCGGAAATAACTGAAGGAGTCAGTGCGACTCCCAAATCTGTTGCGTTTGGACCTCGACCTTTTTGCATTCAACTTCATGTCCATTATCTCTATTTGGGTTTGAGGATGCCGAGAAGAAACCCGACCGGAAGGACGTAATATGAACAGATACGCGACCTAGACCGTGGTATGGGGGGCGCTCCCTTCCGAACTATTCTCCTTTTTAATAGCAGCCTGGTGACAGATGCTATGGTGGCACAGAAGTTCCCGATACACAGCAACGAAACCCGGGAATCGTCGCTCCAGATCGTCGAACTCCTCGTTCGTTGGAGTATATACTTCAAAAGCCTCGCCTCCCCACGGCAGTTTAGAAACAGCATGCATCTCATGGAGAGCAAGTCCCAACTCTCCCCCGGGTGCGAAGAAAGTCCCCGTACGCCGGTTATACAGCTCCAAAAGGGCCATGAACAAAGGCTTGTTAATAGGCAACCCGTAACAGGTGCCCCGGATGGCATAGTAAAGGTCAATTTCTTGAAGGGATTCCCCGTATTTCCTCAGGATCCACGAGGTAAGATTAGCCCATGTAGGAATGGGGTTTATCCAATTCAGCAACGACAACCTGCCCATAGGATAAGACCCCTTGCGAGCGAGCTGATTCAGAAAAGTATCAGCACGAGTAAAAGTAAAGTTAGGACCAGTCACGTTTACAAAAGTGCCAGGGAGCAGCCCCATCACACTCCGACTAACTGAATCCTTGCCTGCACATGCTGAACCGGTAAGCCTGTTGTAGTGGATGTTGCCCACAAACATTCCCGGTTGGGTGGAGTCAGAGAGCCCACCATTGTCCTGTCCAACGGTACCATGTTAAACCACGAGAGGGGATAATGCCGCTCCATCTCGGGGATATTGATCTCCACTCCGTCTACAGAAAAATCCCAGTTCTCAGAAACATCCAGCAGTCGGAAGTTCTTTATGGAAAAGGCATCCCCAAAGAGAAAAGTCGGTTAAAGATATTTTCCGTCCAGCTTTCCCGAATTTATCATGGAACAAAAAAAGTGGAAAGGTTGGTTGTTAATGACAGCCACCCTCTTCCTAAGTTCATTAGTGGGAAGCTGATCCACTATATGTCGACTTAAGCCGTCGAGCCGCACGCCCACAGCAAACTGAGCTGAACCCACAAGAAGCTCTCCTGCTGGGTTGGTTGGAAGGCTCACTGAAAAAGGACAACACGAAATATGATTAAAAGATGGTTGCTGAACTCAAAGTCCCTACGAGCGTATGCGGCTCGGATCAAACGAAGCCCTATGCGGCTCAATTGCAATTGGGTTCCAGGTGGCACGGTCCCAAGGGAGCTTATGTGGTTCAGCCAACACAGCCTCATGCAGCCTAAATCAATTTGGGAGTTACATATGACATTGGTTCGATAGCTTATGCGGATCAATCGAGCATATGTGGTTCTAAGCAGAAGAGCTTTTGTGGCACTGAAGCGCTATACGGATCAGTCTGTTAGAAGCGTATGCGGATCAATCGAACATATGCGGTTAAAAGCTTATGCGGCTCCATTCAAGGGAGACTTCATGCGGCTCAAAACCCTCTTATGCGGCTCAAACATAGGGTATCTCCTATACGGCTCGGATATGAGAGGGTCATGCAGCCCATACAGCATATGCGGCTCTATCATAGCCGAACTTGGGTGAAGGCTTGTGCATGAATATGCAACAGAGCCATGGATTCTTAGGATTCAAAGTATCCAAATACAACCCTTACCGTTAAGGGCAAGACAGACATCAGGGTGCACTTTGGAAAAAACGGCTGATGAAGAAGTTGCCTTCTTGCCCTTTGCAGTAGCGGAGGCGACTCTAGAGGATTTGGGGGCCATGACCGACGATCGGAGAAGGGAAATGAGAAAAGAAAGGCAAGACAGCAATAGTTGAACGAAGGAGAAAGTAAAGAAGTCCCCCCGACCGTACTCATCCATATTTGTAAACAAAAGTAAGGCATTTCGATCCCCGTGCATACACGAAGCCCGACTCTTCGGTTATCAAGGTGAGCCACCGAAAATGAAGGCCAAACTCCTCGGATCCCGCACCAAAAAGTGGCCTTTAAAGCTGACAGTAAATCAACAACATTTAATGCAAAAGATTGCCATATGTGGCAATGATGACGTGGCCGAAAGTCCCCTGCGGCTAAGCCATCCATGCGGCTGAACAGTCCCCTACGGCTGAACCACCTATGCGGCTGAACAATCTATGCGGCCAAGATATCCCTGCGGTCAGGGTTTCATATGTGGCCAGAAGAATATACAGCCATGCTTCTTATTCAAAGTATTTTAATTTTGCAAATCGAAAACTTTGAAGGGGGTCTTGTAGAAGCATAAAAAATGATCCATGCGGCCAGGAAATCCTATGCGGCTCATAAAGCCCATGCGGCTTAGAAAGTCATGCGGCATAAGGGACTCTGCGGCCCAAGACATCCCATTCGGCTCAGAAGACACGTGGCGTAACAGTGCTCCCCTCCGCCCTATGCTGTATTAATTACTTTGGTGGCTGACAACTCTAGAAAAAAAATGACAGCCCTGACATAAGAGAGGCAATTATGACTCTGTCATAATAACAGACCCCTAGGGAAGAGAAAGAGATCTCTGACACAATCCCCCGAGATCCATAAAAATGCCACGTTGCTTTGCCACGTGGGCGTTCGTATGCGGCTCGAGCGAAGACTTCCCATGCGGTTCAGAATGAAGCCGTCCTATGCGGCTCAGGCCGAAACAGTCTCATGCGGCTCAAGCGGATGCCTTCCCATGCGGCTCAAGAGGACCATTTCTATGCGACTCAGGCGGATGCATCCCTATGCGGCTCGCAATGATCATCTCCATGTGATTCAAAGGTTCGAGGGAGGTACTACCCAAGCAGCCCTGACACGTAGCCCAAACCTTATGCGACCCAAATCTTATGCGGCTCAATCTTCATGCGGTTCAGATCTCCCCAGTGGCTCCTAAGACACGTGTCCTAAGCCGATCAATTTCCCAGATTTATTACAATCAGAGATTGGGTCAAATCCCAATAATCTGGGACACGTGACAGGAGAATAAATCAAATTTATTCGCAGACATCAGAAGATCATCATGAGGAAGATTTATTCCAATCAGCATTAATTGCTGATGAGATTTGGTGTAATCTACACTTAATGGTCCAGATTTATCACACTCAAAACTAATGGCCTAGATTGACCAATCCATAGGCCGTCGCCATCTCCAGGAAGCAATCATTTGCAACCCTAATGATCACACCCCATTCCTAAAAATAGCAAGGTGCCATTCCCTTACAAAATATACATTCCTGGGCAATATACACAACGGAGAGAGCGCGACCAGAGAGACCCCTTTTCGAGATCAGAGAGCATTAGAAGACTTGGAAAAAAAGCAGAGAGGGAGCAAAGAGAGCATTTCTTCAACGCCGAGCAAATCTTCTGGAGCCAAGGCTGTATACCGATCGTCCAAGGAGTAAGGCAGGGCTGCCATCGCCTTCCCGAGCCTCTATCGTCACTCCCCAAAATCTAAAATAAACAATTGTACTTAGTCTGCTGTAATTAGACTTTCGTCCCTAGGCTTTCTTTGTACAAGCGAGTTTGTATTGTGAGTCTAAGTTCAGTCCTCCCATAAAACTGTTCTGTACTTTTACAATCAATGGCAAAGAGAATCCTACTACTCAGACTCATGCTTATACGAGAAGTCGAAAAGACACCTTGCCGAAGGAGATATTCAAGCTCAAACTGAGGCGGCAGCTGGATCAGAAGAATCTCTGACAATCCACCTCCAAGCCCGCAACCTGGCAGAACTGCACCCCTTACGGCCACTCTGCGAAAGGATGCAATCAGCCTCTCTACACAAGAGGGGCAGATAATAATCCGACTGCCAAGGTCTGGTCAAGCATCAAGACCCACGACAGAGCCACTAACAATCAGGCTGCCTAGAGCCAGCCAGCAACAAATAGAGGAGCTCAATCCCTCTGTCAAGCCGATGACGATTCACCTTTCCAGAATGAATCGACAGTCGGACGCTAAGCCGGGGACTACTAGCCAGCCAACAACTGCCCGCCCAGCAATAAGCACCAAACTGGGGGTCGCTAGTACACCAATGACTCCACATTCTGCTCCACCAGTGGAGCCTCTGATGATTATGCTGCCCAAGTTATCCTCCCAGTCTTAATTTATACAGGGGTAGCCGAAGAACAGTCAGAGCTGGCCAAGTATGTGGCTTCCCACACTGATGTTCCCTCCGCAGATGATATAATCCCACTGGAAAAGATACCTTGCTTCATCAATAAAGGGCTATCTTTGAACTACCTCGAGCTTAATAAGCTTTGTATAATGTATGCTATGGAACACGGTATTGGCACTCACCTACACACACAAGTGACAAATGTCTACACCACAAACCAACTTACTCCAGTGGAAGACGTTTACCACATAATCGAGGGAGAGGATCATCCAATCATCTTCGACCGAAAGAATGATCCACAACCCTTCAGGATAGAAGAAGTTGATCTTGAACCCGACACCGAAAGATTGTCCCTTCATCTGTATAGTTTCCGATCCAAGTACCTCATGCAAAAATAGGGGTATGATCTGGAAACTACACCAGGCTTAAACTACAGCACTGGACGGCGATTACCCTTACAATTACCTATCCCCGCAGGAAAACCACGAGATTACTACAACAAAACCAGATGTGGACTAGGTTATGTTACACCTGCAACGACCCCTGAAAGCTCAGATGAGGAATGCGACTGGCATTCACACTCAACCGGATCACCAACTTTCGATTCGGATGTCAGCATCGGGGATGTATTCAGGCAAGTCTTGTCCATCAATATGGCATTTGTCGATGCTTACGAAGAAGATAAAGACATTCCTGAACTTCTTGAGTTAGAGCCGTGGGCACAACAGCTAGATGCGCAATGGAAGAAGCGGTTCAAACAAAGAGAGCCTTCCACTGAAGATGAGATTGTGCAAGTTAATCTCGGTGATGAGTCATCTCTAAAGCCTATCTTCGTCAGCAAGAATCTGACAGACGAAGAGCAGGAATCGCTACTGCAACTCGTCAGAGAATACATCAACGTGTTTGCCTGGAGCTACGAAGACATGCCAGGACTGAACCCCGAGGTTGCAATTCATAACTCAACATTCGTCCAGACACAAAATCGGTCAAGCAGCAGCAATGACGGTTCCGCCCCGACATCATGAATGCCATTGAAGCTGAGGTCAATAAACTAATAGCTAGCGGTTTCATCCGCGAGGAACAACATCCAGACTCGGTCGCCAACATAGTACCAGTCCTCTAGAAGAATGGAAAGATTCGAATCTGCATCGACTTTCACAATCTGAATGAGGCATGTCCTAAGGATGAGTTCTCCCTCTCTATCACAGACATCAGGATTGACAACACATGCGGCTTCGAGCGTATATCATTCATGGATGTTTTCTTGGGATATAATCAAATCAAGATGTTCCCTGATGACAAAAAGCATACATCATTTCGAACACCAATTGGCACATACTACTACACAGTCATGCCTTTCGGATTAAAGAATGCTGACGCCACCTATTAAAGAGCTATGAGCATCATCTTTAGAGACCACATGCGCAAGATAGTGGAATGCTACGTCGATGACATCGCCGTCAAGAGTCGCTCTAAGGAAGATCATCTGCATGATCTGAGGACAGTATTCGACCTGATGCAAGCGCACAATTTGAAGATGAATCCCACAAAATCCTTCTTGGGCGTATCCAGCAGGAAATTCTTGGGTTTCATTATTACTTCCTAGGGTATCCATATAAACCCTGAGAATACGAAAGCAATCATGGAGATGGGTCCCCCGAAAAATCTTCGTGAACTCCGAGGCCTTCAAGGGAGGCTGGCCTACATCAGGAGGTTTATCTCTAACCTCTTCGGAAGATGTCAGCCATTCACCTACCTCATAAAGAAGGGCATTTCATTCGTATGGGATGAAGAATGCTAGCATGCCTTCGACGACATCAATGAATATCTGACAAATCCTCCAGTCCTAGTGGCCCCGGTCGTTGAAAAACCATTCATGCTCTATGTGCGAGCAATAGAGCATTCTCTCGGTGCTCTACTAGCATAAAACAATAATACAGGCCATGAGCAAGCTATATATTACCTCAATCGAATGATGATGGGGCCAGATCATCGATACACTGCCGTAGAAAAAAGTGTCTTGCTCTGGTTTTTGCCATTCAGAAGATGCGACACTACGTCATGGGACAAACCATCCATGTCGTATCAAGAGTCAACCCCTTCAGGGTCCTCATGACTAAGCCAGGTGCACTCAGCTCTCGCCTCGCTACCTGGACGATATTACTATCCCCTTACCACATGATCTTCGTCCCACAGAAGGTTGTTAAAGGTCAAGCTCTGACAGACTTTTTAGCAGCTTATCTAGGTTCGGAGTCAACCAGAATAGACGAAAAGATTCCAGATGAGGTTGCCAATTCAAATGTGGCCTCTCATGATGCCGTATGGCGAATGTTCTTCAACGACGCTTCCAGAACTGGGCCCAAGGGCAACATCGTTACTGGAGTCGAAGTGGTGCTGATTTCTTCCTTCGGGCTGGTGATCAATCGGGCTTACTCCCTCACGGAGCCCTGTTCAAATAATGTGGCCGAGTACAATGATTTGGTCATTGGCCTCTGACTTACAAAGGAGCTGGGGATAGAGTATCTAGAAGCATACGACAATTTGTAGTTAATCGTCAATCAGATCCGGGGTTCATATAAGGTTCGCCATAAAGATATGATCCCTTATCACCAAATAGCGATCGACATCATCTCGTCCTTGGAAGGATTCTTCATTGAACATATTCCCAGACTCCAGAATATTGAAGCCGATGCCGTAGCAGGCCTGGCCGCTTCCCTACCAGTACCGAATCATGCTCATCATCTGGTTGACATAATAGGCCGTGAGTTGGTCTGTTCCAGGAATAATGTTTAATGTGTTGAGAGTTACTCCGCTCAGACGATCGACGAAGCACCCGACTGGAGACAACCATTCATAGACTTCGTAGTCTATGACATCCTGCCAGAGAATCTGAAGGAAGCCACTTCTATCAGAAGACGTTCCTTAAGATTCTTCTTCGATACAGAGACAAAAATGCTGTATCGACGATCATACGATGGATTACAGATTCGGTGTCTGTCAAATACAGAAGCCAAGGAAGCCGTATACAAAGCTTACGACGGCGTCTGCAAAACCCATCAGCCTGGCCCAAAATTGCAAGACCGTCTTCGCCGAATGGGCTATTACTGGCCCACGATAGTTGCAGATGCAATAGACTATGCACGAAAGTACAAAGCCTGTTAAGTCCACACAGATTTCATTCACCAGACATCCGAGTCCCTACATCCGACGGTGGTATCCTGACTATTCGAAGCATGGGGAATGGACATCATTGGTCCGATCACTCTACCTTCGTCGCGAGGACATCGCTTCATACTTACAATCACAGATTACTTCTCCAAATAGGCGGAGGCTATTCCGCTGGTAGAAGTGAAGACTTCAAACATGATCAGCTTCCTCAAGCATCATGTCATCTATCGCTTTGGACTGCCCCGAAGGATCATCCACGACAACGGTCCGCAGTTTGCAAGCTACGCCTTCTATCGATTCTACGACAAACACCGAATCCAGAATGTTGCTTCAACATCGTACAATCTGGCGGCAAATGTTTTGGCAGAAGCATTCAACAAAACTATAATTAAGCTGTTCAAGAAGTTCGTGTCTTCCAACAAACGTGACTGGAATGAGAATCTTGGCGAATGCTTATGGGCATACCGTACTACCGTACGAACGGCCATTGGGAACACACCATTCTCTCTGGTATATGGAAGTGAGGCAGTTCTCCCATTAGAGACTCAAATCCCCTCACTCCGCGTTGCTCTCATCTACCGACTGATGACAGATGATAATCACCATCACCGACTACAAGAGTTGGACGTCCTAGATGAGAAGCGCCTGTTAGCTCAACAACGAATTGAGCTGTATCAAGCCCGAATCTTCGGAGCTTTCAATAAGAAGGTTAAAATCAGAATATTCCAAGTCGGCGATCTCGTTCTGGTAGTTCGGAGGCCGATGGTTATGACTCACAAAACCGCTGGCAAATTCCAGCCAAAGTGGGAAGGCCCATTGTCATCAAGGCTGTATTCTCCAATGGTGCTTATCACCTCGCAAAACAAAATGGAGACTTGCTCATGTTACCCATCAATGGCAAGTTCCTAAAGAAGTATTATGTCTGAAACGACATCCTCCAAATCTCCCAGGGTGTTGAGTTATGTACCCTCTAGTACCGCTGAACTTATGTTCTGACTCCAAATCTCCCAGGGTGTTGAGTTATGTACCCTCTGGTACCGCTGAACTTACATTATGACTCCAAATCTTCCAGATTGTTGAGTTATGTACCCACAGGTACCGCTGAACTTACACTCTGGTCACTCCAGATGAACCTATTTCGCATATTTTAGGTAGTAAGTCATGTATGATCACACCTCTGAACTTTCTTCCTAAAAGAGCTTCCTCCTCATGATCCAATACCCGCACTTTCAGTGCATTAAAAGGTTAACAGATCCACAAATTTCCTGAAACAACCACGTCGATGTTACCTCTGAGTTATTTTCCTTTCATCAAAAATAAACCGCCCCTCACGTAGAACTTCCACGTCCTCATTACCTCTTAGTTGTTCTATGTACCCTTCATGGAGCCCACTCCTGCCACGTCCTTATTACCTCTGAGTAGGAAGGCTCCATTGAAGAAACCCTCATATTTACCACGTCCTCATTACCTCTGAGTAAGTATGTTGGTTCTCTCTCGTCTTATTATCTGTATCCAGAACCAGGGTACGCCAAGGATAATAGGTCCACAAAAAGTCTCCCATTAGGGCAAGTATTGCAAGCAAAGAATAGGGCAAATGTATTCTGTTCATTCAAAATCAGTTACATTCATATGACTATATCGCATGAGCAAGCTAGAAAAGTTCTCCATCGTTTCATTCAGACAAGAAGAAAAAAGATTACATTGATGTCCAAAAGAAGCAAAACACAAACTATAGCTAAAGACAGACAGAAATATCAAGACAAAAGACGGACATTTATGGGAGCCCACGAATCCTAGTTGTGGGGGCGCATATACCATTCTCTCAACCATTTTTCATATGAAGGATCTATTTGAGTAAGATCCTCGTCCGGAGCAGGAGGGTCAGAACTCCCAATACTACCACCTTCAGACTGGGGCTCCTCCTTTACAGCAACTTCAATGTTGGGAGTGTTTCCCTCTCCTATAGGCGCCAGCTCTTCTTTTTGTTCCTCTATTTTTGGTATCACCTCCTCCTTAACGAGCGATAACTCTTGTTTGATGAAAGGAGGCAGCAGCTCCTCCTTCACAATGATCTCAGCCTTCGGCAGGGATGCTGCAAGAATCAAAGATAAAAGAAACAAAGTTAGAAGATGGCCAGGTGAAACTAATTTAGTGTTTCGGGGCTTATGCGGTTCTGCCTAGTGGGGCTTCATGCGGCCCAATCCAGATGAGCTTATGCGGTTCTTCTTAGCGTGGCCTTATGCGGCACAGTTCAAAGGGGGGCTTCATGCGGCTCATTTCAGAGGGGCTTATGCGGCTCTGTTCGACAGGTCCTTATGCGGTTCAGTTTGCGAAGTACTCATGCAGCTACTAGACGACTCTCATGCGGCTCGGACATGGGGTATACCCCTATGCGGCTCGGACATGGAACGTATATGTGGCATATACAATTTAAACAGCGTAAGAAAGACGAAGAAGGCCATCGCATAAAATATGCGACATAGCCATGAAGATTAGGTTCTGAGTTCATACAATTTCTGCCAAAACCTTTACCAGCAATGACGGAGTGAACGTCAGGATAAACTTTAGGCACCGCAGTCGACGTAGAAGCCACTCCCTTACCCTTCATCGCAGCCTTGGAAGTCTTGGGGGCCATCGAATGATCGAAGAAGAAGAAGAAGACAACAGCCTAGGGCAAGAGAGGTTCGAATAAAAGAAGAAAGTAAAGAGTTTTTCTAAAAAGATTACTCTTATTTATAGGTGGACAGGGGGGCTCATAGACCGAGGGACGCTTCGATCCGTGCGCCGCCTAAAGAACAAAATCGACGCTTCGGTCATCGAGGCAAATCTGACCCTTCAGATCCTGCCCCAAAAAGCAGCTTCAAATCCGAAACAAATCAAGACAAAATCAAGGGTCATTAAATGAGACGCCTGCGTGGCAGAGAGGATAACATGCTGCCAAAACAGTCCATACGGCTAAAAAGTCCATGCGTCCAGGAAGTCCATGCGGCTAGGACGTCCATGCGGCCAGAACATCTTATGCGGTCAGAAGAGCTTATGTGGACATAGCCATGCTTCTTATTCAAAGTATTTCAATTTTACAAATTGAAAACTTTGAAGGGGGTCTTGTAGAAGCGTAGAAATGAACAGAAAATCCTACGCAGCTCAAGACTAGGAGAGTTTTATGCGGCTCAAAAGTTCATTAGAGTTTCATGCGGCTCAGAAGTTCCCAGCGAGCCACGTGACTTTATGCAGTTCAAAAAGTCCTTCACAAACCGGCCGTAATTAATTTATGCAGCTGGCTCATTTAATGCCCTGATGCGAAGCGACGACTCTGACACGAAGGTTTGACAACCCTGACATAAAAGTAAAATAATGACCCTGACATAGTAGCAGGCTCCTAGGGAAGACAAAAAAATCTTCACAGGTGGCACAGTCCACCAACCCCAAAAAGCTCCCTATGCGGCTACCATCCCTCATGCGGCAGCCACTCTCATGCGGCTGCCACTCTCATGCGGCCGCCACCCCCATGCGGCTGCTACTCCTATGCGGCTCGGATCATGGGACCACCCCTATGCGGCTGCTACTCCTATGAGGCTCGGATCATGGGGCCACCCTCATGCGGCTCAGACTAAAGTATTTTTATACGATTCAGATAAGGCCACCCTCATGCGGCTCAGACTAAAGGATTTCCATGCGGTTCAGATAAGGCCACCCTTATGCGGTTCTGACACGAGGCTACACTCATGCGGCCCAACCATGACAGTCCTCCATGCGGCTCGTAGCAGTTGGGACACGTGGCGGTAGCTGATCGAATCTCAATAATTTATTACAGTCAATGAGGGACACGTGGTGGGAGCTGATCGAATCTCAATAATTCATATTTATTGCAGTCAATGAAGGACACATGGCTTGAGTCGATCAAATCTCACTAACTCAGATTTGCTGTAATCAACATAACCGTTCAGATTTGGTCAAATCCCAAGCAAGCCAGATTTATTGCTATCATCATAATCATCCAGATTTAATGCAATCATTACAATCCGAATTTATGGCGATCAACATAATTACCCAGATATATTGCAATCATAATAAACCAGATTTATGGCAATCAACATAATGGTCCAGGGCTCAGAATCTGCCACGTAGATATATACCTCCACCCATGATGCCTATAAATAGCAAGGTGCCATTCCCTTGTAAAGAAGAGCACGGAGATATACACACAGAGCCAGACACAGAGCGATCCATATTCAAGCAAGAGCATTTCTTCTCTGGACCCGAAGCTGCATCCGATAATCCAAGGAGTAAGGCAAAGCTGTCGTCACTTTCCCGAGCCTCTACTGTCACCCCCAGAAAAAAAACAATTATACTTAGATTGCTGTACCTAGGTTTTTGTCTCTAGGCTTTCTTTGTACGAGCGAGTTTGTGTTGTGAAGTAAAAGTCTAATCCTTCCATAAAACTGTTCTTTTCTTTTATAATCAATGGCAAACAGTCTCCTTCAAAAATAATCTGAGAGGTGATATAATTGGCAATGGCACTGTTGGTATATCTCCTTATCCTGTAATAAAAGATGTTTGTCTAGTTACAGAATTGAAACATAACCTACTACGCATAAGTCATTTGGCTGATAATGGTTATGGTATCAACTTTGTAAAAGACAAATGTACCATATATGATATGTTATCTGATAATCTCGTATCTGAAGGGATTAGAGAATACAATATTTATGTTTTCTTTTTGGAGAGTACTAATAATACAGAAAGATGCCGAGTAGCTAATTTAGATGAAAGCTGGCTTTGGCATATGAGACTAGGGCATACAAATATGGACACTATCTCACAACTGAGCACTAAGAAGTTGGTAAAAGGACTCCATGAGATTCCATTCAAGAGAGATATGGTATGTGCTGACTGTGAAAAGAACAAAGCACATAGGTCTACATTTAAATCCATCAACGCTGTAAGTACTTCTAGACCTTTGCAGTTGATACATCTGGATTTATTTAGTCCTAGTAGAGTCGCTAGTCTTGGTGGTAAGCTCTACGCTTTTGTTATTGTTGATAATTTCTCTCGTTTTACTTGGTTTATTTTTTATCAAACAAAAGTGATGCTATTTTTGAATTTTAAATTTTTTGCAAAAAGGTACAAAACGAAAAAGGCTTCATGATTACTCGTATCCAAAGTGATCATGGTGGCGAATTCGTAAATACTGATTTCAAAAAGTTTTGTAATGATAGTGGGTACTACCACGAATTTTTTTGTCCTAGAACTACTCAACAGAATGGTATTGTGGAGCACAAGAACCGTACTCTAAGCAAAATGGCTAGAGTCATGCTTAATCAGCATAATCTTCCTAAATATTTTTGGGCAGAAGCTGTTTGCACAGCCTGTCATGTTTTAAATAGGGTGTTAATTTGAGCTATCTCGAAGAAAATACCATATGAACTTTGGTTTGGATGGATTCCAAACATTTCTTATTTTAAAGTTTTTGGATGTCGCTGTTTTATCCTGAACACCAATGACAACTTGGGAAAGTTCGACTCTAAAACAGACGAAGGGATATTTCTCGGATATGCTGCTAAGAGTAAGGGCTATAGAATTTTCAATAAAAGGTCTATGATTGTTGAGGAATCTATTAACGTTACTTTTGATGAGCTCAATAGTCACAGATCTAGCGACAGTGATGATGAAGGTGTACAAGCAAAAACCGATAAGAGTTCTGTGGAAGATTTGGCTCATAAATTTGAATCATTAAAGTTCTTACCAAATCATCCAGAGACACTCATCATAGGTGATGTATCAAAAGGTGTAAGTACACGCCCCTCTCTTAGAGATTCTGAAATAGCAGCAAATATAGCTTTCATTTCCCAAGTAGAACCTAAGAATATAGAAGATATCTTTTCTGATGAATTTTGGATTAATGCCATACAAGAGGAACTAAATCAATTTGAGAGAAACCAAGTTTGGAAACTCATTCCTAAACCTATTGGTCAATCGATAATTGGTACCAAATGGGTGTTCCGAAATAAACTTAGTGAAGATGGACAAGTTCTACGCAACAAAGAACGTCTAGTGGCAGAAGGTTATAATCAAGAAGAAGGTATTGATTATGACGAGACATATGTTTCTGTTGCTAGACTAGAAGCTATCCGTATGTTTTGTGCATATGCATGTTTTAATGATTTTAAATTATTTCAAATGGACGTAAAAAGTGTATTTTTGAACGGATTTCTAAAAGAAGAAGTTTTTGTGAAACAACCCCCTGGCTTTGAAGATTTTCAGAAACCTGATCACGTCTTCAAGCTTAAGAAAGCACTCTATGAACTCAAACAAGCACCTCGTGCTTGGTATGAACGCCTAAGTGCCTTCTTACTTGATAATGATTTTTCAAAAGGAAGAGTTGATACAACTTTGTTTATCAAATCTTTAAATGATGACATTCTTCTTGTGCAAATATACGTTGATGACATTATATTCGGTTCTACTAATAAAAAACTTTGTCAAGAGTTAGCTAAGTATATGCAGAATGAATTTGAGATGAGTATGATGGGAGAGCTGACCTTCTTCCTAGGACTCCAGATTAAACAACAATCAAAGGGAACATTTATCAATCAAGCCAAGTATACGAAGGGCACATTTCCAACACTCAAAGGGAATATTCATTAATTTGGACTTGTAGCCTGCCATCGAGTAGGGCACATTTCCAGTATGCCGTCATTTGTTTCACCTCCAAGTCACCTAATTCAACTCTCTCAACCTGCGGAAGGATAACTGGATAGCTGCAGGGCTTGTGACTGCTGGGACATTTTATTGCATCTTGTAGTAATTAGGCTTGTGATAACCCTAGTTAGTTAAAGTATCAACCCGTACACCTTGCTTGGTCGTGATTAATGGATGGAGTCCCGTCTAGTCTTGTCTAGGCAAGGCAAGTACATGGTTATTTCAGCACGTTACCGTTTATGCTTTACTTTATCGATAATCTGTCAGAGACTAAGTTCTGTTCAAGAGAAGGGTTATAACCCCGGTCCTTGTTTATTTTACGGGTTGTGACTTGGTTACCGGAATAGCCTCTTAGTTATCTTATCGTTTATCATCCTATTTTCTTTAACTCATGTCTTTCGTTATCATTATGTCTTTATGTGCTAATATGCTGGTTTTAGTTCTTAAGTGAAGCCTCATTTGTGACACTTGCTCTTTTTTTGGGTTTGACCCAGCTGGTTTTGTATGGCCAGATTTTGGAGTACCACCCGAGGATCTTCCAGCCTTCCAGCCAGATGGTGAACACTAGACGCAACCCTGGCAACAAATGGATTTTATTTTGCTCTCCCACTCTATTGTAAATTATTCTTTTGAGGCGTTTAGCCATCGAACAAGTGTTAGCTTGTGTTAAATTTACATTCCTGTCTGCCTAAGGGCTGTAACATGATTGACAAATCCTAGGGTTGATCATGTATGACTTAAACGCTTGCTAGTCTTCGCATTTTGTATGACTAGCTTCATGATCATCTGAATATGTAATGTATGGGATGCATTACTTTGTATGTCTGATGATCTACCATCTTGTTACATTTACTTGCTTGCTTGAGATTGAGACACTAGGCTTGTTCTTGACCATAAGTTACTGTTGGCTTGTAGTTAA
Organism: Iris pallida; assembly: GCA_029216955.1. Classification (NCBI taxonomy): domain Eukaryota; kingdom Viridiplantae; phylum Streptophyta; class Magnoliopsida; order Asparagales; family Iridaceae; genus Iris; species Iris pallida. Next base: position 12,194,086 of record JANAVB010022999.1, on the reverse strand, counting down.
ACCCTCATGCATCTAGATAGCCTTGACCGTACATCAAGGTGGGTTACACTTCAATGTACGTAGCTGGCTGTGTATGTCCCCCGCTCTCCAGTATTCTGGTTCTGGAGTATGACAGATCGTCAATGGAGTAAATGAGCTGCTACAATGCTTGTCACGACCCGTACCCGGATAGTCGGGCACACATACGTGGGCCATGTCCAGCCTACGCCGTGGTATAGACGGTAGAACGCTGTCATGTACCCATTAACTATCTACAAAATCTAGATGATCCCGAATCACAATGTAGTCAAATCACACCACAACAACTAGGAAAGTTATGAATGAAAATATATCAATAATACTAGAACAGACAGAGTCTATAAATGAATATACAAGACCAGAATGCAATTGAGGCAAATATAATAAAGAAACAAAACAACTACAAGGCATAGAACTCCTGGAAGACAACTCACGGTGAAAAGAACATCGAGATCCGTCTCTGCTAGCATCAACCTGCAGTCCAATAATGTGGGGCATAAAAATTCCTAAAATTTATCAATGGGTCCAGTCAGGATGGAAACAAGTACATATTTCCGAAAGCAGTTCCAAAATATGGTAGGAAATATAGAGCTAACAGTAGAATAAAATATATGACGTGCTGTAAATAAGTACAGGAATACAGGAGATATGGATAAGTAAACTGAGCACATGAAATATAATAAGAATCTATGAACTATAAACAATATAAGTGTTTCAAAGCACAAGATGGTTATGTAATCGGCTTAGGTTGCACATGACTAAGATAAGGTAGCTCCATTATACGTGAGGTATAACAGACATGTAAATAATTACACTACTGGAATATAATCATATAACCAGTTCTACTCCCCCCACCCCAATCAATACACAAGAATCTAACCAAGTTATGTTACATACACGATGGTTACTTTTGCACAATAAGCACATGTGAGCACACAAGAGTACATGAGAGCACACGGTTTGTACATGATTAATACGAATACAAGGAGTACACGATGCACATGGTAAAGTATATGAACATAAAATACCCGATGTATCACTGAGGGGATAACATCGCATGACAAGATCCATAGAGTACTGGTCCGTGATAACAATGTGTCAGGATCAAGTAAAGTAGTCTAAAGCAGGCATTATAGATACTATCATGAATGAGAACGATCATAGAATGTACTCGCCTCGATTTGGTTGGAGTCGATGTGCACGACACGAACGTATCGACACGAAATATGTACAATGCTATGTCCACATGCTAGTCTCAAACGATAGTACAGACTGTCCTATCGAGTCCAGAATAGTCCAAATAGCCTAGTTTGATATATAAAGGCCCAAGATTAGGGTTTGGTACGACAATCGAATCAAGAATGAGAAAGTGACTATATTAGTCACGATTAATTTAAAAAGGAAATTGATTAAGAAAATAGTTAATAATTTTTATTCAAAAAGTTATAGAAAGTATCAATATTATCTTAAAGGCTTAAGGATAATTATTAACTTGTAATACAAAATCAGACTTATTAATCAAATAGTCTCTAGGGTTCATAGCCCCAATAATGAAATCAAAACGATTATATTTATTTGACTTCAAACCAATAGATATGTTAAGCTCGAAGCTATAATAATCAATATAACACTATCATACAAAATTTTGTATAATATATAATAAATGAGCTTAAGTCCCACTAAAATTATTCATTAAAACCAAAATCTATTATATGTATCAAAAGCCCAAAGTCATTATTCATAGTGGCTGATACAACCAACAAAATTCCTTTTTGGTAAATACTACCCTTGGTAACAAAATATTTATGATTAGTAATTTTGGAAATATTATAACTTTATTTGATAAAAACTTTAAATAACATATTTATTCGCTATTACTGCTACCAAATATTTGTACTAATAAAGTCTATACTTGATATACAAAATGCATACACTATATTATACTCATACAATTATACTCATACAATTATACTTATATCTAACTACATAAACTATAATAATATTTATACAATTATTGTAAATACATATACCAAATATATGCATATACTCTTACATGACATTTATAATAATACAGGGTAAAATACAGTATAATACGTATTAAAATTAATTGCACACTGTTATGGGCTGAGACAGCCCACAGCTTAATCCCAAAATAAATAGTTATTGAAATGTGCTGAAAGCCCACAAGAAATGACATTACATTATCATATTAAAACTAATTACTAGCAATTAGGCTCGGCCCATTGCTTAAACCCACCTACAGCCCATCTGCAAGGCCCAAACTTAAGGAAATAGATGTTAAAATCCTAGGGTTCAATTCGAGAAGAGAGAGACAACAGCCGGTTGTCTTCAACGAGAAAGGAGAGGGAGGCAGAGGAGAAATGGGAGAAGGAGAAGACGAGAAAAGGGGGGTCGAACGGGGGAGGCAGAGGACTCACTGATGTAGGAGCAGCTCCGGTGACGAGGCTGCTCGACGGGGATGGCTCACGAAATTGTGGCGGGTTGGGCGGTGCGCTCAGCACAGATCCGACGCGGGTCGAGCGGCGCGTACAAAGTCGGTAAGCAGCGGCGAGCTCGGAGGCTCGGCTTTCTCAAGTGTGTGGGTCGGGTGTGGTGGTCGGTGGAGTGTGGAGTTGTAGTAGGGGCGGCGATTAGACGTACTATGGTGGCGGTGGTCATGAGGGGTCGGGTAGTTGTCGTGGTGCGAGATGGATGGTCAGGGTGCGCCAGAGCGTGGTGTCGAGGAAGGTAGTACTGGTGGTGGTGCTGGCTACGGCAATGGGGGTGGTGGTGGCAGCGGGTGTTGTGGGGAATGGTGGTAGTGGCAGCGGTGGTTACGATGGTGGCTCGGGTCAACGGGGAGTTGTGGTCGATGGTGTGTGTCATGTGATGGTGGCTTTGGGTTAGGAGGATGGACGGTCGTGGCAATGACGGCCAAGACAGGAACTTGGGGGGGTTGGCGGCAGTGGAAATTTTAGGTTAGGAATTCTATGATGTAAACTTTTTGGGGAATAGTGCTATTTATAGGGTAAGAAGGGAAAGCCCTAAAAGAAAAATATAATTGTATTAGGAAATATAGGAATATAGTAAAAAAGCTAACTTGCTAACACACTAACCACTAACAATTTATTTTTTGATTATTAGTTAGTTTAATTATTTAATGATAATTAGTAAAAATAAGTATCTCTTTTATAAAACACAACTTCATAAAATATTTTCTATCTCTCTCTCTCTCTCTCTCTGTATATATATATATATATATATATATATATATATATATATATATATATATATATATATATATATATAACTTACAAAAAAAAAAAAAAAAAAAAAAATATATATATAACTTACAAAAATTCAATTAACATAACATCTTACAAAATTTTTTACGGAACCAAAGACAAACAAAGACCGATAACAATTACGGTCGAAAGATTTCTCAAAATTAGAATTTCATGCTTTTCGAAGATTAAGAAAATTTAGAGTTTGAAAATACAAATTTTTGAAAATTTTAAGAAAATGATTAACGGAGGTTACAAATCTATCCTCCTTAAAGAAATTTTGCCCTTGAAATTAAAGGTTGGCAGGGGAGTTAAAACATGATAAAAAGTTAAACAATATCTTAAACACGTTCAAGGGCAACGACTATAGCCCGATCAAGATAATCAATTCAAATTGTTTAGATACGACTAGGAATAAATTCAGATTATTTAGTCATGATCTTAATCATGGCTAAAAGAAGCGAATGGGGAACGAAGTTCGAGTATGGAACGATCGGTAGTTAGATTTGATAAAAATCAGACTCTAGGTCGTATAAGCACGATCAAGATCCAAATTTAGTTGTGAATGATGATAAAATCATGATTTCGAAATCAAGGTCTTATAAGCCTGATTTAGGAAGAAACCCAAGTCGTTTAGGCACGGTAGAGATTTATTCAGATATGATCAAATTTTAATTCTGAAATGACATACTTCGTAGTCAAACCAGATAGTCGTGACAGAAAGTCAAAATTCTTAGGCACGATTTAGAAATAGATTTTTAAGTTATTTAAATGCGAAGTCGCGACTAGGAAAATTGAAATCATTCAGTTACGATCAAGTTATGATTTCGACCTAGAATGACCAATATCATCTAGTCTCGATAAGATTGGATTTGGGGTTATATATGCACGTTCAATGCGAAGGTGATGCGATTGGGCGTCGTTAGAAATAATAAAACATTTAGCACGACCTGTGACTAAGGATGAAACCACTTGATCACGAGTGTAATCAAGAATTAAAATTTTGAAATGACTAGAATCACTTAGGCACGATTTAGAGTAAAGTGACAAAATTAAAATCTAGCCATGGTTAGGAGTGAATCATGGGCACAAATGACTAGAGAATCAATCATTTAGGCACGATTGGAATATTTACTTCCAACAAGATCAGAACTCAATTTATGACATGACAAGGTTCATGTAACACCCAATTTTCCAGATGAGGGTAATTTTGAAATTTTGTAATTATAATTATTATTTATTGATAATTATTTTATATTATGATTTTTGGTGATTTTTATTCATTTTTAAACTATTTAAAATTATGACTTGTGATTTTGACATTTTACTATTGTTTGGTTTTAATTTCGAGGAATTTGTCACCCCCCAATTTTCAGGAACATGGGTATTTTTGTCATTTTGTATTTTTGAAATTTATTTTATTATTTATGATATTGTTTTGGGGTTATTTGAGTCGGGTTCGAATTTCAGCTCAATCCGACTTGAAACGGGGACCCGGGGGTAGTGTTGACTTTAGTGGACCCACACATTAGTTAGCCATGGCCCACATGATAGAAATATTTTAGTTAGAGGTTAGACTAATTATTATGGATAAGGTTAGTGTGATTAGAGACTTTAGAATGACTAATTTAGTCCCAACCAATTAGCCCTTTCCTAATACTAATAGAATAGGTTAGTGGGGGCATTTTGGACCTTACCATAATAGGACAAATAGTCCCATATGGCCACCCACTTTGGGAGAGGATAGGCTCAAGTTCATTTCATTATTCTCATCCACACTCTCTCTCTTGTTCTTTCCCAAATTTCTAGAGAGCAATCCCTAGCAATTTCTCCACCAAATCCTTCCATTTCGCCACCAAATCTCCTTCTTTCCTTCTCCATTCTAGCCAAGGAGGAAGTTACCCAAGTTTGGGAGGATTTGGAGCTCGTTCGTGTCCTTTTGGAATCTCTACGTGTCGGTGTCGCTCCGGGAAGGCTTTTCTTCGATTCGATCTACCGGAAGGTATAAATCCCTTCTCCTTTTCATTTCCTCATGCATATAGGTCTATTTTGATCCCATAGGAATGACCCCCATGGTTGTATCTCCATTTGTGTTCATTTCGTGTCCATTTCGAGGTCATAGGAGTGTCCTTTGTGTTGTGGTTGTGTCCATGTGGGAAAACCCCAAATTTGGACACACTATGTGTTGTTGTTATGTATGAATGAATTATTACATGTTTAATCTCATATTTTTGTATTGGAGATGTGTTCTATAGTGTCTCATATATATATATATATATATATATATATATATATATATATATATATATATATATATATTAGTGTAGAGAGTGAGTTCTTGATATATTATGTTATATACTTGTGTTCTTTTGTCTCAAACTACCCAAATTCGTCATAATTTTTATCCACATTTTTAGTAGCAATAGCAAATTAGAAATTTCATAACTTTTAGCTTAAAACTCCGATTTATCTCCCGATTTTCTAAAAGAACCGTATCAAAGTTAGCTTTCCAAATATATATTTTAATAAGCCAAATTCTTTCTGTAACTTTCTGTAGAATTTTTTGAGTGTCAGCTGTATGAAAGACGAACACGTTTCGGTATTTTCGCGATTCCGGGAGCTTCCGGACACGAAAATGTGATCCGTTTGAAGTTTCAGAAAGCTAACATGAAGTACTACAACATACTTTAATGCAAGAATTTAGTGAATGCCCAATTGGTACAATATTGGTTTTAAGTAAAAGAGTGACTATACGATATATGCATTTTGTGTAACCTATGAGCCTATGTAGTATGGATATTAAATGAATATAGAGTATGTAATGCATGATATGTTAGATGAATGAAATGATATATATATGATATATATCCTCTTTACATTAATGTATATATATGGTTGAATGCAAGCATGTAGGAATGCAATTAATGTAATATATGTAAGCAATGCATGAATGAAAGAATGATATACAATGCATGCATGAAAGTATATAATGAATGCTAGATATAAATGCAAGGTATATATGTAATGATAGATATGAATGCATAATGTATAAATATTGTAAATGCAATATCAGATTTCATATGTAGACATTGAACCAATGCATAGCTAATATTTAGATTGAATGTTAGTTCATTTTAGGTTGTTCGAACACTGAACTGTCCATGTAAGCATATATGCCTTCCTTTTTCTATTGCCAAGCCAATTTCAGTTTTCAATATAGTGAAATGTCTATAAATGTAATGTTAACCTTCAACCCCTTAATTCGAAATGTTAGTTAATTTCAGTATTAGACAATGCATGAGCTGTATGCATATGGAATGTTGGCTTAATGGCAGATTTTAGATAACATGGTTCATTTTATGTGGTTAGTTACACCAGTTTATGGAAAAGCTCACTTTAGTTTATATGTAAATGTGGAACTAAACTGAGAATGAACTTCACCCTCTGCACAAGGACACCCCACTCTATATCAACCACCATGCCATGTAACCCTTCTCTAAATGATTGCTATAATATATATAGATTTATGTAAATTATAGATGCATGTTAGTTATAACTTAAATAGTCTCTACTCTAATGTATATAGATGTATACTTGTAGCCATGCATGTTAAGTATAATACATGTGTAATGTAGATGGGTTAGCTTTGTGCCATGTGTAGTGTAAACTCATAACTAGTGTTGATTTCTCTTTTTATGTACACCTCCATGTTCACACACACACATAGCTTTACATGTTAGTTCCTTTTTCTTATATATATATATATATATATATATATATATAATATCGAATATGCATGATAGTGATGTATCTTGATGTGTGACTTGTGTTGGCTTGTATAGCCTTGTGATTGGTGTGTGACTGCTAGCCTAGGCTTGGTTAGGACTAGTGAGACTTATTAGACTTGTTGGGCTAGGACTTGACCTAGTTGACTAGTGTGGTTGACTAGAGTTGACCAAGTGTTGACTTTAGTCTAGTTTGACCTAGACAGCATGCAGATGCATTATAGATTACTATTATCAACCCCTGTATACATCTTGACTTGTGTTGCTCTAACTAGGAGTCAGGTACCTCATCTCGGACAGTACATTTACTTCAGACATTCAGATACGAGGCGAGTACATTCTCTGACCGTTTCATACTTGTCTGGATTTACATTCTTGCTCTAGATTACTGTACTTGATGCTGATACGTTGTTATCACGGATTGGTACTATACGGATCTTCTTCTGAGATATTATCTCCTTGTATTTACTAAATACATATTGTGATGTGCGTTTCACTTACATATTGTATTTATTGAATACCCTTATCATTGTACACTCATTGTGCATATTGTACTCTCATTATCACTTTGAGCCATTGTACAAGCCATTGTATAAGCCATTGTATAAGGTAACGTAACTGAATTGGATCCTTGTGTATTGATTGGGGAGGAAGAGTAAAAATGGTTATGTGATCAATCCTATTGTATAAGAAATTGTATATGTCCATTGTACACCCACGTACAAAGGAGTCCCATTTTATTGTATAACCTAACCCGTTTATATAACCATATTGTGCTCTAAATCACATGTTGCTTACAGTTCTTACTTATCATATATAGATATTTCCTATTATCAAATCTCTGTTGTTTTCATATACATTCTTCTTTCAGCGTTTCATGTACCTTTCTCTATTGTATGCTTTATATTTCCTAACATGATATGAACTGCGTGAGATATTTTGTGCTCGCTCCCGTCCTGACTGGACCTGTTAAAATTTTTACAGAGGATGATGAGGAACCCTGCACCCTTACTTGGAGTTTGCCTAGTTGACACTCGCGACCTGGACCCCTGGGGAGGTTCAGGCAGCTGCTCAGGATGATACCTTGTATAGTGTAGATAGATTAGACTGTCCTTTCTTTTCATGTTTAGCTGTTTGCTTATTTTCAGAGTTGTATATTTTAGAGATGTTGAGACTTTGTTATTTCTTTCTGCTGTACCTCAGTTGAGGATTTCTTATCTATTTCCATCATGCTACATTCTACCTTAGATTGTGATTGAGTTGTACCTCTGTGTTGGCCTCCTTATGGAGAGTATTCATATTATGTAGTTATAGTTCATGACCTAGAACAGCGTTCTACCGCCGACACTGCGGCGTAGGCTGGGCACTGTTACGTACTCGTACCCTCACGGTGGGTGCGGGTCATGACATATTTTTAGTGGTGGCCCATGCAGGTCGAGTTTATGTAGTGGTATTCGAACTAGAGTATCACTACAGCCTACAGTAGGATTAGGATATTTTTGGGGTACTCAATCACATTAGGAAAAACTCTTAATCAGATTCCTTTTATCCAATTGCTGCTTATTGATTTCCCTTGATTATAAACTGTCCTCCCTTGATTTTTTGCTTCATTCTCAGTAATTGCTTCTTGTTTTGATTTGTCTTCATGATGGTTATGAAGACACGATCTCATCGCTTCGGTTCGGGGGATACTATCGAGAGGCTGGCCACCTCTCGTCTTGTTCATCAGGGCCTCGAGATCGCAGCTCCTGTTGTACCGACTCAGGTTGGCATTTCTGCTACATTAGAGGTGCACCTTTATCTGTACAGAGATTTTCTTCCGTCATTTATGATTCTCTAAGCAGCGGTGATTCATGCAGCATTAGCAGCAGACCAGGGGAAACCAGCATGGCGAGCTATCGTCAGGACAGTCGAGGATGCACAGACCGTTGGAGATCTTGCTGCAAGTTCCGTTCTTCTCAATTCTATTCCCGCAATTGTCTTTTATAATTACCTTGAAATCCGATTCCATCTGTTCCTTGTTTATTGATTTATTTTTGTCATATTACTCTTTTGTTGTGTTTGTTTTTTTCTTCTGAGAAAATCATATGGGCTAGGTCGCCTAAATCATGGGATCTAGAATCCTCGATAGTCGTGTTAGTTGGCATAGTGAGGACATGTAGTCAGATTTTGGATGTATTCTCGGGTATGGGAATTTAAGGTTTTCGCCGTCATATGCGACAGTACAAAAATTTTAAATACCATGAACCTAGATGTACGTACCTTAGTCAAGGACTCTGTGATTATCGTAGCCTTGCTCACTAGCATGATGAAGACTCTGGACAACATGAATTTGGACAGATGCATATGATTAACAGATTGTATCTTGAGAAGGTTTAAATATCATACCCTTTTGATTGTTATAAATGACTTAGGAGTAGGGATATTTAGTTTTGTAGAGCTTATTCATAGGTAGTTCCTTCATAGTATAATGGTATGATGACTTGTAGAGTGTCTGTACCCTAGAGGTGATAGTTAGCATTGGTGTTAGAATAGTAACCCATTGTAGATAATTCTCCTGTTATCTATAATACCAACCAGTTACACATAGGATGCTAGTATGCCTTACATCCTTGATGATTATTACTACTTTCCCTTACCTTTTCCAATGAGGCACCCATGACCAGAGCCCGCCTTTGAGTATAGTTGTAGTTTCATCTAAGACCAAGAGGTCTATTTGCATAGATAAATTGCAGATGATATTGGCATATGGGATATAGGTTAGTTGGTATCTATAGGCCATTGTTGTATAGGGTTATAAACATGTTGTTTAGCCTATACTTGGTTCAGTTTTCCATTTTAGTTAAGTTCCCTTCGTGTTGAGTTCCTTTGTGTTAATCACCTTTATAGGCAGTGTGCAGACCCTTCACTAGATACCATGTCCCCTTGATTCAGACCATTCATCCTTAGCCTAGTTCTAAGCATTGTTTCAGACCCTTATAAGTTTAGTCTGCCTTAATCCTTAGTTGATCAGTCATGTATATATATAGATGATATATTTAGGATATATGTGATGGGTTGTTGTTCTTGAGCATATATATATATATATATATATATATATATATATATATATATATATATATATATATATATATATATATATATATATGTGGTATTTGGTATTCATGTGCTTAGCTTGTAGGTATTTAGTTATAGGTGACTTGATAGGATTGGGAAGTTAAGAGCTAGTCTATTATAGAGTTTCTCTTTTGCTAAATTCTAGTTGCCAACACCTAAATAGCTAGCATAGGTAAAACCCTAAGAAGTTGACCAGTTGATGACCAAGTACTTGGATGTTGAGAAATTGACTAGTGATTGACCCTTGACTATGTTTGACCTAGAAGGGGGTGCGATCATCTTAATTTCGAAGACAAAATTTTTATAAGGTGGGTAGGATTGTAACACCCAATTTTCCAGATGAGGGTAATTTTGAAATTTTGTAATTATAATTATTATTTATTGATAATTATTTCATATTATGATTTTTGGTGATTTTTAATCATTTTTAAACTATTTAAAATTATGACTTGTGATTTTGATATTTTACTATTGTTTGGTTTTAATTTCGAGGAATTTGTCACCCCCCAGTTTTCAGGAATAGGGGTATTTTTGTCATTTTGTATTTTTGAAATATTTTTGAAATTTATTTTATTATTTATGATATTGTTTTGGGGTTATTTGAGTCGGGTTCGAATTTCAGCTCAATCCGACTTGAAACGGGGACCCGGGGGTAGTGTTGACTTTAGTGGACCCACATATTAGTTAGCCATGGCCCACATGATAGAAATATTTTAGTTAGAGGTTAGACTAATTATTATGGATAAGGTTAGTGTGATTAGAGACTTTAGAATGACTAATTTAGCCCCAACCAATTAGCCCTTTCCTAATACTAATAGAATAGGTTAGTGGGCGCATTTTGGACCTTACCATAATAGGACAAATAGCCCAATATGGCCAGCCACTTTGGGAGAGGATAGGCTCAAGTTCATTTCATTATTCTCATCCACACTCTCTCTCTTGTTCTTCCCCAAATTTCTAGAGAGTAATCCCTAGCAATTTCTCCACCAAATCCTTCCATTTCGCCACCAAATCTCCTTCTTTCCTTCTCCATTCTAGCCAAGGAGGAAGCTACCCAAGTTTGGGAGGATTCGGAGCTCGTTCGTGTCCTTTTGGAATCTCTACGTGTCGATGTCGCTCCGGGAAGTCTTTTCTTCGATTCGATCTACCGGGAGGTATAAATCCCTTCTCCTTTTCATTTCCTCATGCATATAGGTCTATTTTGAACCCATAGGAATGACCTTCATAGTTGTATCTCCATTTGTGTCCATTTCGTGTCCATTTGGAGGTCATAAGAGTGTCCTTTGTGTTGTAGTTGTGTCCATGTGGGAAAACCCCAAATTTGGACACACTATGTGTTGTTGTTATGTATGAATGAATTATTACATGTTTAATCCCATATTTTTATATTGGAGATGTGTTCTATAGTGTCTCATATATATATATATATTAGTGTAGAGAGTGAGTTCTTGATATATTATGTTATATACTTGTGTTCTTTTGTCTCAAACTACCCAAATTCGTCATAATTTTTATCTACGTTTTTAGTAGCAATAGCAACTTAGAAATGTCATAACTTTTAGCTTAAAACTCCGATTTATCTCCCGTTTTTTTTAAAAGAACCGTATCGAAGTTAGAATTCCAAATATATATTTTAATAAGCCAAATTCTTTCTGTCACTTTCTATAAATTATTTGAGTGTCAGCTGTACGAAAGACGAACGCGTTTCGGTATTTTCGCGATTCCGGGAGCTTTCGGACACGAAAATGTGATTCGTTTGGAGTTTCGGAAAGCTAACATGAAGTACTAAAACATACTTTAATCCTAGAATTTAGTGAATGCCCAATTGGTACAGTATTGGTTTTAAGTAAAAGAGTGACTATACGATATATGCATTTTGTGTAACCTATGAGCCTATGTAGTATGGATATTAAATGAATATAGAGTATGTAATGCATGATATGTTAGATTAATGAAATGATATATATATGATATATATCCTCTTTACATTAATGTATATATATGGTTGAATGCAAGCATGTAGGAATACAATTAATGTAATATATGTAAGCAATGCATGAATGAAAGAATGATATACAATGCATGCATGTAAGTATATAATGAATGCTAGATATAAATGCAAGGTATATATGTAATGATAGATATGAATGCATAATGTATAAATATTGTAAATGCAATATCGGATTTCATATATAGACATTGAACCAATGCATAGCTAATATTTAGATTGAATGTTAGTTCATTTTAGGTTGTTCGAACACTGAACTGTCCATGTAAGCATATATACCTTCCTTTTTCTATTGCCAAGCCAATTTCAGTTTTCAATATAGTGGAATGTCTATGAATGTAATGTTAACCTTCAACCCCTTAATTCGAAATGTTAGTTAATTTCAGTATTAGACAATGCATGAGCTGTATGAATATGGGATGTTGGCTTAATGGCAGATTTCAGATAACATGGTTCATTTTATGTGGTTAGTTACACCAGTTTATGGGATAGCTCACTTTAGTTTATATATATATGTGGAACTAAACTGAGAATGAACTTCACCCTCTGCACAAGGACACCCCACTCTATATCAACCACCAAGCCATATAACCCTTCTCTAAATGATTGCTATAATATATATAGATTTATGTAAAGTATAGATGCATGTTAGTTATAACTTAAATAGTCTCTACTCTAATGTATACTTGTAGCCATACATGTTAAGTATAATACATGTGTAATGTAGATGGGTTAGCTTTGTGCCATGTGTAGTGTAAACTCATAACTAGTGTTAATTTCTCTTTTCATGTACACCTCCATGTTCACACACACACATAGCTTTACATGTTAGTTCCTTTCTCTTATATATATATATATATATATATATATATATATAATATCGAATATGCATGATAGTGATGTATCTTGATGTATGACTTGTGTTGGCTTGTATAGCCTTGTGATTGGTGTGTGACTGCTAGCCTAGGCTTGGTTAGGCCTAGTGAGACTTATTAGACTTGTTGGGCTAGGACTTGACCTAGTTGACTAGTGTGGTTGACTAGAGTTGACCAAGTGTTGACTTTAGTCTAGTTTGACCTAGACAGCATGCAGATGCATTATAAATTACTATTATCATCCCCTGTATACATCTTGACTTGTGTTGCTCTAACTAGGAGTCAGGTACCTCATCTCGGACAGTACATTTTCTTCAGACATTCAGATACGAGGCGAGTACATTCTCTGACCGTTTCATACTTGTCTGGATTTACATTCTTGCTCTAGATTACTGTACTTGATGCTGACACGTTGTTATCACGGATTGGTACTATACGGATCTTCTTCTAAGATGTTATCTTCTTGTATTCACTAAATACATATTGTGATGTGCGTTTCACTTACATATTGTATTTATTAAATACCGTTATTATTGTACACTCATTGTGCATATTGTACTCTCATTATCATATTGAGCCATTGTACAAGCCATTGTACAAGCCATTGTACAAGCCATTATAAGGTAACGTAACTGAATTGGATCCTTGTGTATTGATTGGGAAGGGAGAGTAAAAATGGTTATGTGATCAATCCTATTGTATAAGAAATTGTATATGTCCATTGTACACCCACGTACAAAGGAGTCCCATTTTATTGTATAACCTAACCCGTTTACATAACCATATTGTGCTCTAAATCACATGTTGCTTACAGTTCTTACTTATCATATATAGATATTTCCCATTATCAAATCTCTGCTATTTTTATATACATTCTTCTTTCAGCGTTTCATGTACCTTACTCTATTGCATGCTTTATATTTCTTAACATGATATGAACTGCGTGAGATGTTTTGTGCTCGCTCCCGTCCTGACTGGACCTGTTGAAAATTTTACAGAGGATGATGAGGAACCCTGCACCCTTACTTGGAGTTTGCCTAGTTGACACTCGCAACCTGGACCCCTGGGGAGGTTCAGGCAGCTGCTCAGGATGATACCTTGTATAGTGTAGATAGCTTAGACTGTCCTTTCTTTTCATGTTTAGCTGTTTGCTTATTTTTAGAGTTGTATATTTTAGAGATGTTGAGACTTTGTTATTTCTTTCTGCTGTACCTCAGTTGAGGATTTCTTATCTATTTCCATCATGCTACATTCTACCTTAGATTGTGATTGAGTTGTACCTCTGTGTTGGCCTCCTTATGGAGAGTATTCATATTATGTAGTTATAGTTCATGACCTAGAACAGCGTTCTACCGCCGACACTGCGGCGTAGGCTGGGTGCTGTTACGTACTCGTACCCTCACGGTGGGTGTGGGTCGTGACAGTTCACAACCAAATCGGATAGTCGCGATCAAGGACAAAAATTTCAAGCACAATTCAGAGGCAGAATTGGTACGTATAGTCATTATCGGTAAAATCACGATCATAGAATTCATAGTCGTCTAGTCATGCCAGGTCATTTAGGCATGCCTAATCATAAGGAATTCAAATATGATTAGGAAATTAAATCATGGTCGAAAAGAGTTTAGGCACGAGTGTTAAAATTCAAACATGATCATAATCGTAGTTTGACTCGATCAAAGATAAGGTCAGTCTAACCTTGGTCAACAACATTTAGATATGATAAGGAATGTAGTCGAAGCCTAGGCACGAGCAAAAAAGATTTAAATCCAAGTCACGATCGAATTTAAGTCATCTGGATATAGTCAAGAATCAAGAAGGTCGTCGCAATATAGGAAGATGACCACAACTGGTTGGTCACTTTCAGGAGGATCAAAATTTTCAGCGATATCAAAATTAAGAAACGATTTAAGGACAGAGAAACCAATCTCTTCTACCAGGATAGGAAAATCAAGATGGGATTTCAGAAGGAAATCAAGTTATCTCACTCCACTTTGACTACTGTTAGATTACTTGGTCATATTCTTCCCATTTTGTCTTCATCTTACAAGTCCAGACATACTGCTACAAATTCATGATCTCACATTGTAAAAACCACCCTTCATACGACTACTACCAAAATTAAATCCTCGATCATAAAAATTGAACCTTTCCATAAATGCTATAGGCTTGACCTTTATTTTAAGGCGGTACCCATGAAGTATATTCCTTGTTAGAACTCCATAATATTCATTTAATCATTTTTAATCCAAACTCCTCTACCTTGTCCTAAATTGGATCCAAAATCTCTAAATTAGATTTTATGAAATCCTTGAACTTGTTCAAATCACGCTCCTCGTATTACTCAAATCTAATACCACTATGTCATACAGGAACTTATTCTTCATTATAAAATCAACCTTCATATTTTCTTCAACGTACACTTTCAAATATTATCCTCCTTAAATTTAAAATTTTCCACAAAATCTTTAAATTTTATTTTTTTACTCAAAATCCTTGTGTTATTTCTGTTCTTAGTCATCCTCTTACCAATACCTTGTTCAATTTCGTACGATAATCGTATACGGTTAAAATCTCTTCTTCATTACTAAATTCCTAAATTTAGCATCACAACTTTAAGTGAAATATCTCGAGGATCAAAAGCCTAAAATTATCTAAGTTCTCAAAACTAAGTCGATCTCGAATATCCTCATCAGTTCTGAAATACATCTATGAATTTTTGCCGTCATAACCATTAATATATACTCTACTGTCGTTCTTACTCGAAACTCTCCTACGTTCTTTCAAAAACAATTCATACCCAAAATATTTATCTAAGTGTAATTGTTTCCAGATTGATAATATCGGTATCTTGATTTTATTCTCAATCTCAGTCGCCTCCTTATCGCAAACTCTATATCAAGGTCCAACATTTACATTCCTACCAAGATCATCATAACAATTTACGTCATTTTCAAGTTAGATGACTACGATACTTCCTCGGCCCTTCCAAGGTAAAGAGATATGAGATTTCGAAATGAATTCAAAGGGTAGCTGAAAGAAATAGATACGAGATAGATGATTAATGTGATCAGGACAGAGTTAATTAAGACGAAGAATAATGGTAATACAAGGAAGCAATGGTAAGACAAAGAAATAATGATTAAAATTGTTTTTTCTCGTTTGGTCATAAAGAAGTGAACAAATTTAAGATATGATCTGATAACCATACACGTTTTCCTGAAATCATGTCGCTAGAATTATTGTCACGTCAGTAAGCATAGCTGCAATGAACGATAGAGTCTGTAACTAAGGTATATACCCTATAATCATGTTATCTAGAATTCTTACCACGCCAACCGGTATGGCTGCAAGAAAATCTAAATTCCATAACTAGGATAGTATATCCAAAATCAGGCTCTATGCCCTTGTCATGCTAGCTAGTATGACTTCGATAAATTCTAAACTCCATAAATAAGCAGATATTACCTTTCTCACTGTCCTCATCAAATATATTGTCAGAATATAACTTAACTCAATCCATAAAATTTTATCTAAATACAAAATCAAAGTCAACAATGAACTTCAAGATTAAAAATTCAATAACAAATCAAGATTCAAAATTCAATAACGAGTCAAGAATAAGTGAATGGAAACAAGCGGAGACAGATTCCAAGGTAGGATTTAAAGAGAGATTCTCAGGAGTTGTCCCTGGAATCCGTCAAGAGTTCTTAATATGTGACTGAGTACCAAATTCCTAAAATATTCTATGACTCAAATCTTAATCCTAGGGCAGGCTTGCAATAGTACATATAAGCTCAAATACTACCACGACTTCGCATTAATAGCAAAGATGGACCTGCATGGGCCACCACAAAAATGTGTCACAACCCGCACCCGGATAGTCACGTCCAGCCTACGCCGCGGTATCGACGGTAGAACGCTGTCAAGTACCCATTAACTATCTACAACATCTAGATGATCCAGAATCACATTGTACACAAATCATACCACAACAACTAGAAAAGATATAAATGAATAATACTGGAACAGACAGAGTCTATAAATGAATATACAAGACCAGAATGTAACGGAGGCAAATATAATAAAGAAACAAAATAACTACAAAGCCTAGAACTCCTAGGAGACAACTCACGGTGAAAAGAACATCGAGATCCGTCTCTGCTAGCATCATCCTGCAGTCCAATAATGTGGGGCATATCAATTCCTAAAATTTATCAACGAGTCCAATCAGGATAGAAACGAGTACATATTTTCGAAAGCAGTTCCAAAACATGGTAGCAAATATAGAGCTAACAGTAGAATAATATACATGACGTGCTGTGAAGAAGTACATGAATACAAAAGATATGGATAAGTAAACTGAGCATATAAAATATAATAGAAATCTATGAACTATAAATAAGATAAGTATTTCAGAGCACAAGATGGTTATGTAATCGATTTAGGTCGCACATGACTAAGATAAGGTAACTCCATTATACATGAGGGTATAACAGACATGTACATGATTACACTACTAGGATATAATCACATAACCACTTCTACTTCCCCTTACCCCAATCAATACACAAGGATCCGACCAAGTTTTATTACATACACGATGGTTACTTTTGCACAATAAGCACATGTGAGCAACGAGAGTACACGATTTATGCATAATTAATACGAATACAAGGAGTACACAATGCATATGGTAAAGTATATGAACATGAAATACTCGATGTATCCGTTGAGGGAATAACATCCCATGACAAGATCCATAGAGTACTGGTCCGTGATAATAATGTGTCAGCATCAAGTAAAGTAGTCTAAAGCAGACAATATAGATACTATCATGAATGAAAACGATCAGAGAATCTACTCGCTTCGATTTGGTTGAAGTTGATGTACGCGACATGAACGTGTCGACACAGAATATGTACGATGCTATGCTCCACAAGCTGGTCTCAAACGACGGTACAAAATCAGACTTATTAAGCAAATAGTCTCTAGGGTTCATAGCCCCAATAATAAAATCAAAATGATTATATTTATTTGATTTCAAGCCAATATAGTATGTTAAGCTCGAAGCCATAATAATCAATATAACACTATTATACAAATTTTTGTATAATATATAATAAATGAGCTTAAGTCCCACTAAAATTATTCATTAAAACTAAAATCTATTAAATATAGCAAAAGCCCAAATTTATTATTCATAGTGGCTGATACAACCAGCAAAATTCCTTTTTGGTAAATACTACCCTTGGTAATAAAATATTTATGATTAGTAATTTTGGAAATATTATAACTTTATTTGATAAAAATTTTGAATAACATATTTACTCACTATTACTGCTACCAAATATTTGTACTAATAAAGTCTATACTTGATATACAAAATGCATACACTATATTATACTCATACAATTATACTTATATCTAACTACATAAACTATAATAATAGTTATACAATTATTATAAATACATATACCAAATATACACATATACTCTTACATGATATTTATAATAATATAGGGTAAAATACAGTATACTACGTATTTGAAATAATTACACACTGTTCTGGGCTGAGACATCCCACAGATTAATCCCAAAATAAATAGTTATTGAAATATGTTGGAAGCCCACAGGAAATGACATTACATTGTCATATTAAAACTAATTACAAGCAATTAGGCTCAGCCCATTACTTAAACCCACCTACATCCCATCGACTAGGCCCAAACTTAATGGAATAGGTGTTAAAATCCTAGGGTTCAATTAGAGAAGAGAGAGACAACAGTCGGCTGTATTCAATGAGAAAGAAGAGGGAGGCAGAGGAGAAATGGGAGAAGGAGAAGATGAGAAGGGGGGTTTGAGAGAGGGAGGAAGAAGACTCACCGAGGTAGGAGCACCTCCGATGACGAGGTTGCTCGGCAGAGACGGCTCACAAAATTGTGGCGGGTTGGGTGGTACGCTAAGCACAGTTCCGACGCGGGTCGAGCGGCACACACAGAGTCAGCATGCAGCGACGAGGTTGGAGGCTCGGTGTTCTCAAGTGTGTAGGTCGGGTGAGGTGGTTGGTGGAGTATGGAGTTGTTGTGGTGGTGGCGATTAGACGTACTATGTTGGCGATGGTCACGAGGGGTCGGGTGGTTGTCGTGGTGGTAGAATGGATGTTAGGGTGCGCCGGAGCATTGTGTCGAGGGAGGTCGTACTGGTGGTGGTGCTGGATAAGGCAATGGAGGTGGTGGTGGCAGCAAGTATTATAGGGGAATGGTGGTGGTGGCAGCGGTGGTTACGATGGTGGCTAGGGTCGACGGGAAGTTATGGTCAATGGAGTATGTCAAATGATGGTGGCTCTGGGTTAGGAGAATGGCCAGCCGTGGCAATGTCGGCCAGGATAGAAACTTGGGGAGGGGTTGGCGGCTGTAGAAATTTTAGGTTAGGAATTCTATGATGTAAACTTTTTGAGGAAGAGTGCTATTTATATGGTAAGAAGGGAAAGCTCTAAAAGAAAAATGTAATTGTAATAGAAAATATAGGAATATAGTGAAAAACCTAACTTGCTAAAACACTAACCACTAACAATTTATTTTCTGATTATTAGTTAGTTTAAATATTTAATGATAATTAGTAAAATAAATATCTCTTTTATAAAACACAACTTCATAAAATATTTTCTCTATATATATTTACAACTTACAAAACTTCAATTAACATAACATCTTACAAAAGTTTTTACGGAACCAAAGACAAACAAAGGTCGATAACAATTACGGTCGAAAGATTTCATAAAATTAGAATTTCATGCTGTTCGAAGATTCAGAAAATTCAGAGTTTTAAAAATACAAATTTTCAAAAATTTCAAGAAAATGATTAACGGAGGTTACAGTGCTTGATCTCCACCGTCACATTTTTCCAGAAACTTTTGTACTTAAGATCTCCTGTTTAGGAATCTTTCTGTACTCTTTTTTCGTTTGTATACAAAAAGTTCGTAAAACTTTTGTTCATGGCAAACAAAATGGCAACTCTGCTGGGGATCGAACCTAGAGTCTCTGGTTTCGCAAACCCAGATTACCACTCACATCGTATATGTGCTTGTAGAAGCATGAAAAAGGAGGAATATTACTTTTAATCTCACATCGGAAAGGAGAAGAAGAGAGGTCTCATTCTACTCTATATATAGAGCCCTCTTGCCTCCTTTGAAAAGGGCACCAAAATAAATAAAGAAAAGGGAGCCCGTTATCCAGGGAGCCCGTTCGAGCCACAAAAAGTTACAGCAGTTCTTCTCTTCTTCTGGGTTGGCTGCAGGTTCTTCACTCGCTGTCGTGGCAAGAAAAGTTGGATTCTGAGTACTATGCGCCTTCGCGGGCTAGTACGAAGAACTCCAAGGCGGCACGGGCCATGCGCCTCAAACGTGCTATGCCAACGGCAAACCAGAAGCATGCGCTTACAATCATGTGCGCTGCTGATGGTAAGCTGTACAGGGTTGACTCGGGTGCTTCTGTGCCTGAAATGAGCCGACCCTCAAAGTCCTTGTCTCACTTGGGCGCATCTGCTGCATTCGTAACCAAGTCGAATAGGGCAAACTCTGTGGTCTTGAACTCCCGCGCCTCCATTGGTTGTGCGTCTGAGGCTCGTTCAAGTCACTTTAAATGCTGTACCCCCGCTACTGATCTGAGCGCATGTTTGGCGTTGGATCAGGGCGCACAACATTCACTTGACCATCCCGACGCTTGGCCTTGCCATACGCCTGATGGGGGTGTAAAGGTGGCACTCTCACTTGACCACCCCGGCGCTTGGCCTAGCCATGCGCCTGATGGGGGTGTGAAGGTGGCACTCTCCTCTAACAATTTGCGTAATGTGATCATTCACAAATGCCGATCAGGAGAGCCGATCGACAAGCATAATACGCCCCTCACAGGGCACACTTGTGCTACGGTCGCCATCAATTGCTGCTGCCGCAAGGCAGTGGCTCCACCACCAAGGCAGTCTGTGTTCTAGCAGTTGCAACATGCTGTGGCTGTCTCCCAGCACATCACTCCGCCCCGCCAGAGTGAATCACTTCCTCGTCAACGCACAGGCGCATCTGCCAGCCTGGGGCTTTTCCATCATCAAACCCAAACCATGCATTCAACTTGGCACTCGATGTCGTACCAGCAAGCGGTTCGAACATAAACTGCTATGTCTATTCCAACTCGGCTAATCTCAGTCTTCTGAAGGAGTTCACCGTCAAAGCTTCTTCGAACAAGGAGAACCATAACCCACAGTACAATGTCTTGCCAATGAGGAGGATCAGTCGAATCCATCTTTGTCGAAAAGTCAAGGGAGAGACAACAAAACTCTCTCAAACTGTTGCTATTCGTAGGCTAGGGCAAATCAAACCCATGCGCCAAGTGGCAACCTTCCCGAAGTTAGTGCAATGAACTTGTATTCATGATGATGAATTCAACCCTTCGAATTCAGCTAAGTTAGAGAGCCATTAATGACTCAAAGAACTCAACAAACGAAACAATGAAGACTGCACATCAGCACCAAGTGCCTCATGAGGATGCGCCCATGCGTCACCATACGTCGAGTGGAACGCAGATCGACGTGCCCACTCAACAGCCCATCATCCGCCAAAGAATATTAAATGCTGAAGTCTGACAGAGTTGGCAGTACGTCCCCCGAGGACTGAACAGTTGACAGCTTTTTCAGAAGACGAAGCATCGCCGACGTCAGCACATCATTGCTCCCCTCCGGCAGTTACAAGCCACGTGGCCGTCCAACCATTTTGCATGCGCCTCCGCAGCCATGCGTCCAAATCTCTACATGCGCCTCAAAAGCCATGCGCCTCAGACTTTTCTCTGATCCCTAAAGACTGAAGTAAAGTCACTACTGAAGCCCCGCATGCGCCTCAAAAGCTATGTGCCCCGACTGGTTCGTGACTCCTAAAGGTTACGAGCCAAAGCCACCTTATGCGCCCAATCCCAGGCGCATCCTATCAGATTACTCCCCACCAAATCTGAGATCTTCGAGCCATGGACCTACGACACGCGTCCTTTGTCTTGATTCAGCCTATGAAGGGGTGCTAATCACCCAAGATCTCAGCAACTGAAAGATCCTCTCCATTGCTACGTGTCAGCTCTACCGCAGCCCACGACAGCAACAAGAAGGGTTCAACTCCTCAATCAGAACTCATCGGCTATGCGCCTCCATCAGCAACCACCACGTGGCATTCCCATGTACAGGCACATCCTACATGCGCGCATGAGTAGCCAGCCTGCAAAGCTATAAATAGAGGGATTACTTCCTTCTTACAGAGACACACATCGTATAACCACCGACATACATATACAGAGAGGCAGATACAGACACTCAACGTCTTCTTCCTCTCTGCAAGCTCCAGCACCCAGAGCAACTCAGACATTCAGAGAACCGAGAACCGTCGTCAGATCGTCAACGGAGTCAACATATTACCTCTTGTTCCATCGGCACAAGGGACCCAGATAAACAAAAGTGTACTCCTAGGACTACGTCTAAGTCATACATTGTAACACTGTTCTGTTTGTAATTGAAATTTACAATCAAAAGATTTTAATGGCAAACAAGCTGGCGACTCTGCTGGGGACCTCTTTCTCCTTTACCGAGAAAGCTGTGTCGTAATCCGACGACGTGAAGGTGGGATCCTCCCATAAGATGCTGGTCGTACGCCTCAATCAACAAGCGTATGAGGAGTTCATCTCTGAAGGAAGTGCAAGTCCTTTGAAGCGGCTGCCGAAGCCGAAGAAGACTCGCCAAGTCTGGGTGCGCAAGGTCGACGCCTCCGACACCACCACTGAAGGGGATGCGCCAAATACAACCTTTCCTTTCCGCTGACGTCCTCAGCAACCAAGATACGCCCACCGGTGCAGCGCATCTCTCAGGGAAACATACGACTGACCACATCCGCCAGCCATCTCCCTCTCAGGCGAGGAAGATGCATCAACGGAGCAGGGGTGCAGCTAATGCCCTGCGCATCACCTCTGATGTGCCACAGAAGGTCTCTGTCTTTGACAGACTCACTCGTTATAGTTGCGAGGAGAATTTGGATTCTGAGTACTATGCACCCCAGCGGGCTGGTACGAAGAAGTCCAAGGCAGCACGGGCCATGTGCCTCAAACGTGCTATGCCGACAGCAAACCAGAAGCATGCGCTCACAATCATACGCGCTGCGGATGGTAAGGTGTAAAAGGTTAACTCGGGTGCTTCTATGCCAGAAATGAGTCGACCTTCAAAGTCCTTGTCTCACTTGGGCGCATCTGTTGCGTTCGCAACCAAGTCGAGCAAGGAAAACCATGTGGTCTTGAACTCCCGCGTCTCTACTGGTTGTGCATCTGAGGTTCGTTCAAGTCACTATAAATGTTGTTCCCCCACTACTGATCTTTGCGCCTATTTGGTGTTGGATTAGGGGGCGCAGCATTCACTTGACCACCCTGGCGCTTGGTCTTACCATGCACCTGATGGGGGTACGAAGGTGGCACTCTCCTCCAACGATCTGCGTAACGTGATCACTCACAAACGTCGATCAGGAGAGTCGAATGACAAGCACAATGCACCCCTCACAGGCCACACTTGTGCTGTAGTCACCATCAACTGCTGTTGCAAGGTAGCAGTTCCACTAAGACAGTCGGTATTCTAACGGCTGCAATCATCAACACCCCTCCGACGTCGCCTCGGGAAGAAGGTGCCAATAAAAGAGGAGCCAGAACTAAAGGTTGCTTCATGCAACGTAATCTCTAACTCCTCGTCAGTCCGAAAGGCGACTGGCAATTCCTCGCCCTCGTCCAAGAGCCAGCCAAGGAAAACTAAGACAACTGTCCCATCCTCTGGAGTGTTTGAAGGCACTCGGGAGAGAAAGAAGATCTTGGAGGAAGCTGGGGGTAGTCAAGCCCTTGTTGATCCTCCTTCTGAAAACGAAGATGTCCTCCAGAGCACAGCTGGGGTGGAAGTCAGCCTCCCGGATATAGATGGGGGGTAGTCTAGCCCCTGTGGATCTGCGTCTCGAAGACGAAGAAGTCCTCCAAGACAGAACTGGGGGGTAATCAGGCCTTCGCGGATACTTCTCCCGAAGACGAGGGTGTCCTCTAAAACATAGCTGGGGGTAGCCAGGACGAAGCTCCATGAGAGGCAACTCCCCTACAAGAGAGCGAGGCCGAAAGCGAAGCCTCAACTGACCCATCCGACTCCAGCCGTGTCATGACAGTATACATGACTGGGGGTGATACCGAGCCAGATGTGCCGCCAGCATACCTCGTCCAGTGTATGGATACCCTAGAGGGAGGACTCAAAACCCTCGCTGCCTCCATGTAAACACAGACTCAAGCAGTGTTTAAGATACGGTCAGCTTTGGCCAGGATACCTTCTACCGGTCCTGACCCAGGGGCCAATGGAGAATCAAGTGTACCCCTTCAACGGGTATCCTTGGATACGGATCGCCGCGAATCACCTCGGACATCGGAGCCATCAAATGCCCAACTCCAGGCTGTACCACCTTCTCCGACTCCCAGCTCCACGAAAGACGTGGTGGAGATGATCAGGGACTTGCGCGAGAGCTTTGAGTCCAAGAACAGACAAGAGGAGCGCCAGAAGATGGGGATCCCCTAACCCTATCCCCTCGAATTGAACAAAGTAGTTTATCCTCCTATGTATAAACCATAAATATTGACATCGTACGATGGAAAGGACTTTCCGCATCGCTATCTGACATACTTCCAGTCCCAAACGGGACATCTCCCGAAGGAGGACGCACTACTCATCAGCATATTTGTCGGGGCACTGAAAGGAGTGGCGTACGACTGGTACTGCAGCCTCCCCGATAACTTTATATCTTTCTTTGACGACTTGACGCGTCTCTTCTTCGACCGTTTCTATGACGACGGGAAGAACATGACAATGGCGTCCCTCATAGAGATACGCCAGAAAGAGAAGGAAACAGTTCAAGTATTCATCGAACGCTTCCGACAGGCCTGCTTCAGACTGCCCCCGGGCATGCCAGAACATGCACTCCTCTCCTCCTACAGCATGAACATGCTGCCTGCAGACAAACTCTGGCTCAACTCTACTCCTCCTCCCGATTGGAGTTTCTTGATCATCGAAGCCGAAGCAGCAGAAAAGAAGGCATCCAATGCTCGCCATTTGGGAGTTAGTTTCCCTACCTTTGAGGACAAGGGAAAACGTCCTACAGCCAACAACCCTGGACGAGAGACGAAGGAGAAACATGCGTTGACTGTCAATGCCTCCAAAGGTGCATCAGCACCTACCCAGAAGCCTCTACTTGCACCAAGGCCAAAGGAGGTTTATTCTTTCAACGATAAAGACACCTTGCAACTCTTTGAGATACTGAAGTAGGATGACAATATCAAATTGTCGGACCCGAAGCGTCCCGACGAGGTTGGGAAAGTGGACAATCTGAGGTACTGTCACTACCATCGGTTTGTCGGACATCCAACTAAGGACTGCTACGTCCTCAAAAACTACATCCAGCGCATGATCAATATGGATGTTATCTCCGTCGACTACGAGGAGAAAATGGTTTTGGCCAACATGGTGTCACTCTAATTTGGCACCTTGCCGCCAACCACAACACAAGATGGCGTCGTCCCCATCCCTAAGGCGACAATGGAGGTGGTTAACTTACCACCTACTCGTGACAACGTGAGTGGACTCATCCCACTCAACACATCTCGAGGAGAGGTCTTGTGGGTTTACCCTGATCTCGTCTCCGAGGTTACTCAATCGGAGGTATGCTCTGCCTCCAAAACTAAGGACAGGAAGATCAAGTCTTGCCGTATGGTCTCTTCCTCTGCGGAAGAGGCACTTCCTGTACAGATGCGTTCACATCAGAACGCCCAACCCGACGAAGCTGCCGTCGAGGTGGTGCCTCCTTGCACCGTCCCTGCTGCCCAAGAAGAGGGCCTATCTAAGCCTCCAGCAGCCAATAAGCAGAAGCATGTAGAGGCCCATTTCGACAAGCCTCTGCGAAAGGAGAATGCTTCGGGGCTAGCCAAGCCCCACAACTTCGACATACTGGCACAACTTGCCAGTACTCCTGCCTGCCTATCTCTGTTTGAGGTTCTTCGCCTTTCCAAGGACACTCGTGAAGCTCTCTGTGAAGCTCTGAAGGATGCTGAGTCCTTCATCAGTTAGGTCAAGCAGCCTGAAGATCTCCCGACTACATATGAGCACTGTCATTGTGTGGATAAAGTTATCCCCAATATAACCTTCACCCAACAAGACATGCTGCTCAAGCACAACCGACACAATAGGCCACTGTACTATACAGGGTATGTCGGTTCCGTCAAGGTAAAGCGAATTTAGATTGATCCAGTGTCTTCCCTCAGCATCATTCCGAAGACGCTGCTCTCAACACTGGGGATCCCAATGTACCGACTGACGCCTTCCAACACAACAATCAGTGGCTTCAATGCTAGCAAAAGTGAGCCGCTGGGCAAAATACGGCTGAACTGTCATATTGGTAACCTCAGAACGGAGGTCACTTGCTATGTCGTGGACGCTGACATCAACTACAATCTCCTACTGGATCGTCCATGGCTGCATGAGTACATGGTGGTACCATCTATACTCCACCAATGTATGAAATACGTGTCCATCAACGACATCATCCGAACGGAGTTTGCAGACATTGACCCTTTCAAAGGGGTCGAAGCCTACTTCACTGATGCTATCCTATACAAGTCACTCGACGAAAGGGAAGCCAACGACGCTGATGATGAAGCAGAAACAGTGGCAGAGCCGGACATGGAGCCAGAGATGATTCCCGACGCTCCTTTAAAAATTTGACTCAAAGGGAAGCCGCCACAGACGTTGCCTCCCATGAATATTAAGCTACCTGGAGAAGCACCAACTGTTCTTGGTCGAACACCCACGAAATCTCCCTTGAAGATACGTCTTAAGGGAAAGCCGCCTCAAACATCGGCTCCCCTTGTGGCAAAACTACAAGGGAAGGCACCAATCACCGAAGGTGCAGTTGAGGCACCTCTGAAGGTGCGTCTTAAGGGCAAGCCGCCGCAATCATCTGTCTTATCCAAGCTGCCGGAGAAGGCCCACATAGCCCTCTCGTACCCTAAGATCAAAACTGTGGTGGACTCTCCCAATCCAACCCCAGTACTTACAGATGAAGAGCTAGGGGAATATACCTCTGCTGAAGTAGATGCACCCTCTCTGGACAATGTAATCCCGCGGGACAAAATCTCGTGTTTCATCAATAATAGAGTATTTTTTAATTATTCTAGTCTTCCACATTGGAATACCATGTATACATTAGATAACGCTATACGGTCATTGCAAACACAAATAACGACCGTCCATCATGTAAATCGAGTAGTCCCGTCCCAAGGGGTCTGTTTTGTAGTCCTACCGCGAAATCGAGATGAAGAATCCATCATCTTCGGCAAAGTCGAGCGTCATCAAGACCTTCCGCCACTCGAACAAGAACCAGATACCGGCAGAATACAAGCCTATCGATACACGGACAAGGCAAAGTACCTCATCCAAAAGATGGGTTACGACCTAAAAAGCAACAAAGGCCTGAACTACGGCAAGGGTCGACGTCTTCCTCTCCGGCTTCCAACACCTAAAGGAAAGCCGCAGGACTACTATCATTGAACTCGATGGAGGGTGGGCTATGTCACGCCGCCGTCAACTCCAGAGAGTTCGGAGGCAGAAGAAGTAGAACATTCTCATTCATCCGAAGCATCAACTTAGGATTCTAATACCAGTATCGGATCAGTCTTCAAGAAAGTGCTATCAGCCAACATAACATCTGCACAATCTCAAGAAGATGAAGGCGAAGACCAAACGCCAGAATTCTTTGAGGAAGAACCCTGGGCTCAATGCCTAGGAGAATAGTGGGAGTCTCATTTTGAATTATGCGAACCCCCTACCGAAGACGAAGTCGAACAGATCAACCTTGGGGATGGATCTTCTTCCAAACCCATCTTCATCAGCAAAAGCCTAAAAGGAGAAGATCGGGAATCTTTAATCCAGCTGGCTAAAGAATATATCGATATCTTCGCCTGGAGCTACGAAGATATGTCGGGACTTGATCCCCAGAAGCCTATAAAGCAACAACAGTGACGTTTTCGGAACAACACCCTGATTGGGTGGCCAACGTCGTCCCTGTCACCAAGAAGAATGGGAAGATACAAGTCTGTATCGACTTCAGGGATCTCAATACTGCTTGCCCGAAGGACGAATTCCCGCTTCCAATTACCGACGTGATGATCGACAACACATGTGGCTTCGAATGCATGTCCTTCATGGACGGGTATTTGGGCTACAACCAGATCAAGATATTCCCCAATGACGGAAAACACACGTCATTCAGGACTCCGAAGGGGGTCTTCTGCTATACAGTAATGCCCTTCGGCTTGAAGAACGCTGGTGCGACATACCAACGAGCTATGAGCACCATCTTCCGTCAGTATCTTCGCAAGACAGTCGAATACTATGTTGATAACATCGCAGTCAAGAGCTGTCTCAAAGGAGATCACCTACAAGACCTTAAGGCAGTCTTCGATCTCATGCGAGCACATCAACTCAAGATGAACCCCGCCAAATCCTTCCTAGGGGTTTCTAGTAAAAAATTCTTGGGCTTTATTATCACGGCGAAAGACATTCATGTCGATCCCGAGAAGACTAAAGCCATCCTTGACATGGACCCTCCGAAAAACCTCCGAGAACTTCGAGGCCTGCAGGGGCATCTGGCATACATCCGGAGGTTTATAGCAAACCTTTCCGGGAAATATCAACCCTTCATCCAGCTTATGAAGAAGGGAGTCTCTTACGTTTGGACAGAGGAATGTCAAATAGCTTTCGACGATATCAAGGCTTACTTGACGAGCCCGCCAGTCCTGGTGGTACCCGTCACCGGCAAACCATTTCTCCTCTACGTCCGTGCCATGGATCGGTGCTCTGCTGGCTCAGAACAGTATTGCAGGCTATGAGCAAGCTATCTACTACCTCAGTAAAACACTAATCGGGGCCGAACACCGGTACAACTTCGTTGAAAAAGAGTGTTTGGCTTTGGTATTTACCATCCAGAAGACTCGCCATTATGTCTCGGGCCAGACAATTCATGTCATCTCCCGAGTCAATCCACTCAGAGTTCTCATGACGAAGCCAGGGTCATTAAACTCCCGGCTAGCTACATGGGCGATCCTGCTAACGCCATACAACATGGTGTTCGTTCCACAAAAAGCCGTCAAGGGTCAGGCTCTGGCCGACTTTTTAGCTGCACACCCCATCCCAGAGTCCTCAAGACTCTATGAAGACATCCCAGATGAGGTCCAAGAATCTAACATCACCGAAGAAAGCTCCGTCTGGCAGATGTTTTTGATGGCACTTCAAGAACAGGCCCCAAAGGCCAAATCATCACAGGAGTGGGAGTAGTCTTAGTCTTCCCCGATCAGCTGGTCGTCCAGCGTGCTTACTCCCTTTCGAAGCCGTGCTCCAACAATGTTGCCAATTACAACGCGCTCATCATGGGACTCTAGCTAGCGCAACAGCTAGGGATAAATCATCAGGAAGCCTACGGCGACTCAAAACTCGTCGTTAACCAGATCAGAGGACAGTACGAAGTTCACCATGAAGATCTGGTTCCTTACCATGAAGTTGCATTGAACATCATTTCAACCTTCACCAAGTTCTTTATCGAACATGTACCTCGTTTACAAAATTTGGAGGCCGACGCTCTGGCTGGCCTCGCAGCCTCATTGGTAGCACCCCCCGGGACTCAACATTACGTCACGGTAGTGGGTCGAGACTTGGTCTGTCCTAAAAACAACATATGCTCTCGAGTGGCCCATGCCATGTCAACAAGTGCTGGTGTTAATGTCTGAGACTGGAGATTCCCGTTCATCGACTTTGCTGTCTACGGAATTCTTCCAGAGGACCCAAAAGAAGCTGTCTCAGTCAGGAGACGCTTCCTTCGATTCTATTACGATACAGCTACTAAAATGCTGTACCGACGCTCCTACGATGGACTTCTCCTTCGATGTTTGTCCAACGAAGAAGCAGCCGAAGCCTTTCAAGAAGCTCACGATGGAACCTGCGGGGCCCATCAACCTGGCCCTAAGTTGCAGGATCGACTACGACGCATGGGCTACTACTGGCCAACCATGGCAGCCGACGCTGTCGACTATGCTAAAAAGTGCCATGCGTGCCAGCTTCACGCTGACTTCATCCATACACCATCAGAACCACTATATCCTACGGTCGCCTCCTGGCCCTTCGAAGCCTGGGGCATGGGCATTGTAGGACCGATCACCCCTCCTTCGTCGAGGGGACACCGCTTCATCCTAGCCATCACCGACTACTTCCCCAAATGGGCAGAAGCAGTTCCACTGGCGGAAGTGAAGAGCTCTAGGGTGATTAGCTTCATCAAGCACCATGTCATCTACCGTTTCGGGGTACCTCGGAGGATTATCCACAATAACGGTCCTCAGTTCATCATCTATGTTTTCAGCAGATTCTGTGACAAGAATCGCATTCAAAATGTGGCATCAATCGCCTACAATTCGGCAGCAAACGGATTGGTCGAGGCGTTTAACAAGACTATCATCAAGCTACTCAAAAAGGTCGTGTCATCCACCAAATGCGACTGGGACGAAAAGCTCGACGAATGCCTTTGGGCCTACCGCACAACGGTACGGACCCCGACGGGCAGCACACCATTCTCCTTGGTCTACGAGAGCGAAGCGGTACTGCCTCTCGAGATCCAGATACCCTCACTCCGTGTAGCAATCACAAATCAACTAACAGAGGAAGACAATCAACGTCGCCGTCTGCGAGAATTGGAGGTACTTGATGAAAAATATTTCCTAGCTCAATAGCGCATCGAACTCTATCAACCCCGTATATCACAGGCTTTCAACAAGAAGGTCAAGCAGAGGACTTTCCAAGATGGCGACCAGGTTCTGGAAGTCAGGAGGCCGATGGTGTTGACTCACAAGACACTAGGAAAGTTCGAGCCCAAGTGGGAGGGGCCTTTCATCATAGAGACGGTATACTCAAACGGTGCTTACCGCCTCGCCAAACCCAATGGGAACTTGTTCATGATGTCCATCAATGGCAAGTTCCTAAAGAAGTACTACTCTTGACATCCTTCAGACATGTACCTCTATCTTCATCCAACAAGGGAGTCTGTGGACCCAATCATCAGGGCTCACGTACAATTTCCTTCCACAAAATCTTACGCTTCCGGAAACCAGCTGTTCCGTAGCATTCTATCCTCCAGTAGAAGGACAACCACGTCTACATTACCTCTGAGTTATTCTCCTACACCCTACAAAGCAAAATCTTACGCTCCGTAAGACTACGCTACCCATCATGTTTACCACATCCACATTACCTCTGAGTAAACATCCCGTACAGACAACCCCTGCGTTGCCATACATTGATCGTAGAACTTCCACGTCCACATTACCTCTGAGTAGTTCCGCGTATCCCTCCAGAGTCATTCCTACCACGTCCATAACACCTCTGAGTAGGAAGATTCCATCATTTGAACCCCATATTTGCCACGTCCACATTACCTCTAAGCAAGCATGTCGGTTCTCTCAAACTTATTATCTGTACCTAAAACCAAGGTGCGCAAAAGATAATAGGTCCACACAAATCATCAAGTTCATGACAGCAAAAATGAACAAACCACCAAAAAACTCTGTATTCTTTATTCAAAAGTAAAGGATTACATCCCCAGCAGAACTTCCATGTCCATATTACCTCTGAGTAGTTCCGCGTATCTCCCTCCAGAGTCATTCCTACCACGTCCATATCACCTCTGAGTAGAAAAGCTCTACCATTAATCCCATATTTACCACGTCCACATTACTTCTGAGTAAATATGTTGGTTCTCTCTCTCTCTTAACTTATTATCTGTACCTAAAACCAAGGTGCGCCAAGGATGATAAGTCCACATAAATTCCCCAGTGGAAGTACCCAAACCTATCACGTCCATACTACCTCTGATAGGATTGTCACACCTAAACAGCTCTAATATTCATGCTTCTCGTTCAAAGTATTTCAAAACTTGTCCAAAAGTTTTAAAAACTTTGAAGGGGATCTTGTAGAAGCATGAAAAGGAGGGATATTACTTTTAATTCCACATCGAAAAGGAGAAAAAGAGAGGTCTCATTCCACTCTATATATAGAGTCCTCTTGCCTCCTTTGAAAAGGGTACCAAAATAAATAAAGAAAAGGGAGCCCGTTATCCAGGGAGCCCGTTCGAGCCACAAAAAGTTGTAGCAGTTCTTCTCTTCTTCTGGGTTGGCTGCAGGTTCTTCACTCGCAGTCGTGGCGAGAAAAGTTGGATTCTGAGTACTATGCGCCTTCGCGGGCTAGTACGAAGAACTCCAAGGCAGCACGGGCTATGCGCCTCAAACGTGCTATGCCAATGGCAAACCAGAAGCATGTGCTCACAATCATACACGCTGCTGATGGTAAGCTGTACAAGGTTGACTCGAGTGCTTCTGTGCCAGAAATGAGCCGACCTTCGAATTCCTTGTCTCACTTGGACGCATCTGCTGCGTTCGCAACCAAGTCGAACAGGGCAAACTCTGTGGTCTTGAACTCCCGCGCCTCCATTGGTTGTGTGTCTGAGGCTCGTTCAAGTCACTTTAAATACTGTACCCCCGCTACTGATCTGAGCGCATGTTTGGCATTGGATCAGGGGGCACAGCATTCACTTGACCACCCCGGCGCTTGGCCTTGCCATGCGCCTGATTGGGGTGTAAAGGTGGCACTCTCACTTGACAACCCCGGCGCTTGGCCTTGCCATACGCCTGATGGGGGTGTGAAGGTGGAACTCTCCTCTAATGATTTACGTAATATGATCATTCACAAACGCCAATCTGGAGAGCCGACCGAATAGCATAATATGCCCCTCACAGGACACACTTGTGCTACGGTCGCCATCAACTGCTACTGCCGTAAGGCAGTAGCTCCACCACCAAGGCAGTCTGTGTTCCAGTAGTTGCAACATGATGTGCCTGTCTCCCAGCGCATCACTCTGCCCCGCCAGAGTGAATCACTTCCTCGTCAACGCACAGGCGCATCTGCTAGCCTGTGGCTCTTCCAGTATTAAATCCAAACCATGCATTCAACTTGGCACTCGATGTCGTACCAGCAAGCGGTTCGAACATAAACTGCTATGTCTATTCCAACTCGGTGAATCTCAGTCTTCTGAAGGAGTTCACCGTCAAAGCTTCTTCGAACAAGGAGAACCATCACACACAGTACAACGTCTTGCCAAGGAGGAGGATCAGTCGAATCCATCTTCGTCGAGAAGTCAAGTGAAAGATAACAAATTAAACTCTCTTAGACTGTTGCTATTCATAGGCCAGGGTAAATCAAACCCATGTGCCAAGTGGCAACCTTTCCAAAGTTAGTACAATGAACTTGTATTCATGATGATGAATTCAACCCTTCGAATTTAGTTAAGTCAGAGAGCCATTAATGACTCGAAGAACTCAACAGACGGACCAATGAAGACCGCGCATCAGTACCAAGTGCCTCATGAGGATGCGCCCATACGTCCCCATACGCCTAGTGGAACGCAGATGAACACGCCCACTCAACAGCCCATCATCCGTCAAAGAACATTAAATGCTAAAGTCTGACAGAGTTGGCAGCACGTCCCCCGAGGACTGAACAGTTGACAGCTTTTTCAGAAAATGAAGCATCGTCGATGCCAGCACATCATTGCTCTCCTACGGCGGTTATAAGCCACGTGGCCACCCAACCATTTTGCATGCGCCTCCGCAGCCATGCGCCCAAATCTCTGTATGTGCCTCAAAAGCCATGCGCCTCAGACTTTTCTCTGATCCCTAAAGACAGAAGTAAAGTCACTACTGAAGCCCCGCATGCACCTCAAAAGCCCATGCGCCTCCATCAGCAACCACCATATGGCGTCCCCGCGTACAGGAGCATCCTACATGCGCGCATGAGCAGCCAGCCTGTAAAGCTATAAATAGAGGGATCACTTCCTTCTTACAGAGACACACATCGCACAACCACCGACATACATATACAGAGAGACAGATATAGACACTCAACGTCTTCTTCCTCTCTGTAAGCTCCAGAACCCAGAGCAACTCAGACCTTCAGAGAACCGAGAACCGTCGTCAGATCGTCAACGTATTACCACTCGCTCCATCGACATAAGGGACCCAGATAAACAAAAGTGTACTCCTAGGACTACGTCTAAGTCCTACATTGTAATATTGTTCTGTTTGTAATTTAAATTTACAATCAAAAGATTTTAATGGCAAATAGTGCTCGCCTATAAATAAAAGAAGTCTTCCTTCATTTGGGACGGCCGGACGTCTTCTTGATTGTCAACCCACATTACCACTCACGGGCATCAGAAAGTCAAAGCAAGTTCGTTTTGTCGTTAGATCGTCAACGGAGTAAAGAAGCCGCTACAGTACTAGATCTCCCTCGTCATATTTTTCCAGAAACTTTTGTACTTAGATCTCCTATTTAGGAATCTTTCTGTACACTTTTCTCGTTTGTATACAAAAAAGTTTGTAAAACTTTTGTTCATGGCAAACAAAATGGCGACTCTGCTGGATAATTCTTTTCCCTATGACGAGAAGGTAGTAATATAATCTGACAATGACTTGTTGGTATCTTCGCAAAAGATGCTGGTCGTGCGCTTCGATCAGCAAGACTCACTCCCGTAGAACATCCCCAAAGACTCATTCCTGTAGAACCAGGACCCGATAATGGTAAGATGCAACTCTACAGTTACACCGCCCAAGCCAACCAACTTATCCAGAATATGGGCTATGACTTGACCAGTGGCAGAGGTTTAAATTAAGGCAAAGGCCGACGCCTCCCTTTATGACTTCATGCAACAAACTTTCTCCAGGTATTAGCGTATAGGAGCGCTGTGCGTGCGAATTTTCAAGAGAATTTGTTGTAACCACTCTGTGAGGGCTGCTTCTGAGCTGACACGTGACCATTGTTGGGATTCCCTTGCTGCTGAGATCTTAGGTGGTTGGTACCACTCGTCATTAGTGACACGTGGCGTGTACCCGCTGCTTCGAAGATCCCATTTGGTTGAAACTGGGTATATTTTGCCCCTATCGAAAGAACGACAGTTTAAATAAACTGGATTTTGGTCTTATCCCGGGGCGGTGGTTTGAACAAACCAAATTTGATTGTATCTGAAGAGATACAGTTATTTAAATTGTATTTGTGGAGAACAACTACTTAAACCGAATGGATGTGAAGAGATATGGCTATCATCTTGACCACGTGGCGTGATGCCACGTTGTGGGATAGCTATGCGCTATACGAGCTGTGGTTTCTGAGTCGTCAAAGTCATTGTGTTTTTGGGCAATGGTTGACCGCTACGGAGGAGTCGAAGTCACTGTGATGCACTTCTGGGGAACTATGAAGGAGCTGCGCTTCTGGAAAACCCCAAAGTAGCTGCATTTCTGGGGAGTCTAGCGACTGCTTTCAGAAGAGTCGAAGTCACTATGCTGCACCTCTGGGGAACCATGAAGGGCTGTGCTTCTGTTGAGTCTAGCGACTACTACAGAGGAGTCGAAGTCACTGGGTTGCGGTTCTAGGAAGCTCTGAGAGATTAATGAAGGAGCTGTGAAAGGGCTGCGCTTCTGGGAAGCTCTGAGAGATTAATGAAGGTGCCGTGAAGGGGGTGCACTTCTGGGAAGCTCTGAGAGATAAAGTTGCCATAAAATGGCTGCACTTCTAAAAGGCTCTGAGAGATGAAGGAGTCTTGAAGGGGCTGCATTTCTGAGAGCTCTGAAGACTGCTTTCAGAGGAGTCAAAGTTACTGCGCTTTTGGAGAGACTAGTGGCTATTTTAAAATAAAAATCTCCTTTAATTACTGAGTCAGAAAGTCTACTTAATTGTTGCCCCTTTGGTGGGCTCGAGGAGCGATGACTAAGGGTTTAGTCAAATGAATTTATCAAGTGAGATTCGTTGTGCTGAATGCCATGTGGTATGTGGGTTGGACCACACAGCCTATATAAAGAGGTGCTTTGGAGAAAATTTTTGCTCGTTGTTTCTTGACATTAGTCTGTCATGCTCGACCCCGACTTTGCTTTGAATGGCCATAGGCCTTGCATAAGTCGATTGTTGGTTGTAGATCTCTTCGTTCAAAGAAGGTGTAGTCTTGTGGAAGAACAACTTCATAGTTTTGAGATGTGCTTGAGCGTATGGAATGGGGGGTTTGAACCTGAACAATATCTTGGAGGTCTTCGAGGCCCAAGAAACTGAGTTTGGATTGATTGCCAATCCGAAGTGCCATAGGTTGTGCTCCGCCCTGCTCAATAAATGATTTATTAGCCATATTGGAGTGGGGGAGCTGTGCACCTGACAAGGAAGTGATTCGCTTTGACTATCCGGAGAATTGTGCACTTGTAGGCTGCGCACTTATAGTCTGTGCACTTGTAGGCTGTTGACTTATAGGCTGTTGACTTGTAGGCTGTGCACTTGTAGGCTGTAGAGAATCTTTATATGTAATCATGAAGAGTCTGTACTATATCTTTGTAAACATGATTTCTAATATAGTATTTTCCTTTATGCAATGCCTTTTCTTTTATGGTTTGTGAAGTGCACAGCATCTTGATCTTTCTACGCTTCTCTGAATTTGTGTGAAGCAATTTGCTCACTTACGCTGTTTGTAAATGCTGCACTTTTTCATGCTTCTATAGTTTTGTGGTACGAATGATAAGATACAAACTTAATATTTTAAACCTAAACTTGTAATTCATACTATTAATAAATAAATAATGATTATAAAAACTAGCCTAGATCTAGATGGTATGATTAATAAATGGCTTAGGTGTCACGACCCGCACCCTAGAGTTAGGGCACGAGAACGTAACAACGCCCAGCCTACGCCGCAGTGTCGGCGGTAGAACGCTGTCCTAGGTCTCAATGCATCTAACAGTATAAGACTAAACAGTTTATACTCCCCGAATGGGGGTGACATAGCAGAATGTAAACTCAATCACATCTAAGGTAGAGCATAAAGGAAGATAGATAACACATGAAATCGAAAAGGGATACAACAGATAGAAGTCTAAGTGTCTAAGATACAAACTCAGAATACATCTCAAAACCCAAATACAGTAATCCATAAATACAACTTAAGATGACTGAAAATAAACTATAAGCAAAAACCCTAGCTATCTATGCAACCTCTACTGTCTCCTCTAGGCTAGCAGGCAACCTCCAGGCTATCTGTAAAATTTATCAACAGGTCCAGTCAGGACAGAAGCGAGCACAGTACATCTCAACAGATCATAGCAGGTTAGAAAATATAATCATGCAGTAAAGTAAGATACATGATCTGAAGAAAATACAGTATGTAAACAGAGAAAGAGAACTGTAATAGAAATATCTACTATAAGTAGAGAGCTAACAGTGGCTAGTGAGTCAGAGTACAATATAAATATGTGAATGGCATAGAAGATTCTGGAAACTATACTATGGAGTGATTCTGGGAACTGTACTACTTGGATATTATTCACATGTTTACTTCTACTCTCCCGTACCCCCAATCAATACACAAGGATCCAACCAGGTTATATTATGATTCCATGCAAAGCCCCACAAGGGGTGATACATGGATAGCCCATAAATGGGTGATTCTGGGAATGCCCACAATGGGGTGATTCTGGGAATGCCCATAAATGGGTGATTCTGGAAAGACTCTGTGATCATGAGAGTACATGTCACAAGTGATCAAAGAACCGTGAAGCATAGTGATACACAATGTAAGTGAAACGCACAGAACATGTAGTATACTATGCTCCCTGAGGGATAACATCTCAAGAAAGGATCCATATAGTACTAATCCGTGTTACCAACGTGACAGCATCAAGTATAGTAATCTAAAGCAGAAAAATAATTTTAACATGATATGAAATGATCAGAGAATGTACTCGCCTGATATCTGAATGTCCAAGGTAAAGATACTATCCGAGGAGGGGTGTCTGGCTCCTAATTAGAACAGC
This sequence comes from Iris pallida, assembly GCA_029216955.1. NCBI lineage: Eukaryota > Viridiplantae > Streptophyta > Magnoliopsida > Asparagales > Iridaceae > Iris > Iris pallida. The sequence continues at coordinate 12,155,974 of JANAVB010022999.1, read as the reverse complement.
ACAAGTCACAACATGTCCAGAAGGGTAATATAAAGCACTACAATGCATTCTACATGAATCTAGGTCAAACTAGGCCAAAGTCAACCCTTGGTCAACTCTGGTCAACTGTACTAGTCAAACTAGGTCATGTCCTAACCCAACAAGTCTTACTAGGCCTAACCAAGACTATCCTAGCAAGCACACATCAATACAAGGCTATACAAGCCAACATACACCCAACTCTATATAGCATGCAATTATTTAATACTCAAATAGGCAAGAATTCATATTGGATATACACTAGGTAATCTATTACTTTAAGCTATATATGTCTACACATATATACACATGCATATATTGGTATTCAACATTAGGTCTATAATCATGGCATTTCAAATGGTAATATAAACTTATATATTACAACACAATATGCTAACATATATATAATATACATACATAGCTAAGTTAACTATATTCATAAATACTTATTTAAGAGGCTATGTGTGTGTATGTGAACATGGCAAAGGGGCAAGTGAGGGTTAAATTGGCATACATAGTGTATACATATCAAAGAGTGTCAAAGTGTAAGTGAACAATGTGTCAAGTGTGATAGTGTCAACATAGTGTAAGGGGGTACATGAGGTATTATAGTATTTGTGTTAACATAGAACATTACATCTCATTAACTTGTATATTGCATACATTACATCTATTATTACATTACATTCATGCTTGCATTCATTCATTATTCATTTATTCTCTTGCACCACTATATGCACCATACATTACATACTATGGAACCTACATATTCATTACAAGCCAGACTTATACATGCTTACATTAGATAGGATACTTACACCTCATACATCTAAACATTTACTCATGCTTGCATTCTCTATTTAATTATATAATGTATATACATTAACATGGGTTAAAATCAAATAGAATATTATATTACACACAAGGGTGCACAAAATGCATATGCCGCATAGTAACTCCTACTAATAATCAATACTGTACCATTTCAGCATGAATTAAAATCTAGGATTAAAGTATGTCATAGATCTATGTGTTAGCTTTCCAAAACTTCAAACGGATCACGTTTTCGTTTTCGGAAACTCCCGGAATCGCGAAAACACCGAGAACGTGTTTGTCTTTCGTACAGCTGACACTCAAATAATTCTCCAGAAAGTTATATGAAGAATTAGGCCTATTAATACATGTTTTTGGAAAGCTAACTTCAATACGCTTCTTTTAAAAAAACGGAAGATTAAACCGAGCTTTGAGCTAGAAGTTATGACATTTCTAAGTTATGGCTGAAATTAAAAACGTGGATAAAAATCATGACGGATTTGGGTAGTTTGAGACAAAAGAACACAAGTATATAACATAATATATCAAGAACTCACCCTCTACACTAATATATATATATATATATGAGACACTATAGAACACATCTCCAATACAAAAATATGAGATTAAACATGTAATAATTCATTCATACATAACAACAACACATAGTGTGTCCAAATTTGGGATTTTTCCACATGTACACAACCGCAACACAAAGGACACTCCCATGACCTCCAAATGGACATGAAATGGACACAAATGGAGATACAACCATGGGGGTCATTCCTATGGGTTCAAAATAGACCTATATGCATGAGAAAATGAAAAGGAGAAGGGATTTATACCTCTCGGTAGATCGAATCGAAGAAAAGCCTTCCCGGAGCGACACCGACACGTAGAGATTCCAAAAGGACACGAACGAGCTCCGAATCCTCCCAAACTTGGGTAGCTTCCTCCTTGGCTAGAATGGAGAAGGAAAGAAGAAGATTTGGTGGCGAAATGGAAGGATTTGGTGGAGAAATTGCTAGGGATTGCTCTCTAGGAATTTGGAGAAGAACAAGAGAGAGAGTGTGGATGAGAATAATGAAATGAACTTGAGCCTATCCTCTCCCAAAGTGGCTGGCCATATGGGGCTATATGTCCTATTATGGTAAGGTCCAAAATGCCCCACTAATCTATTCTATGAGTATTAGGAAAGGACAAATTGGTTGGGGCTAAATTAGTCATTCTAAAGTCTCTAATCACACTAACCTTATCCATAATAATTAGTCTAACCTCTAACTAAAATATTTCTATCATGTGGACTAAATTTAATATCATGTGGGCCATGCCTAACTAGTGTGTGGGTCCCACTAGAGTCAAACTACCCCCGGGTCCCCGTTTCAAGTCGGATTGAGTTGAAATTCGAACCCGACTCAAATAACCCCAAAACAATATCATAAATAATAAAATAATATCAAAATAATTCAAAGAGGTCAAATGCAAAAATATCCTTAGGCCAAAAATGATATTAAAATATCATAATCACATGGTTAGGCTCTAGGTCAAACAGTCTTTAGGGTTTCACTAGCAAAACGTCAAAACCACAAGTCATTGATTTAAATAATTTTAAAATGATTTAAAATCACCAAAAATCATATCATAAATTAAATATCATTATTAAAATAATTATAAACACGAAATTTCAAAATTATCCTCATTTGGGAAACTGGGTGCTACAACTCTATCCACCTTAGAAAAATTTTGTCCTCAAAATTTAAGATCGATAGTACTCCTTCTAGAGCCTCTAACCTACCCAATATCTAAGGTAACACTTCCTAACACTGGAATAATAAACGGACATCTAAATAGTGTCAATCTAGGAATACCTCCAATACTGCTCTGCTGTACGGCGGTAATGGAACTTCAATAAACTATGGAATGGAACCTATTTCCAAGGGACTGGACCTATTTTAAAGTGGTCTTAACTAAGGATGAAAAGGAACTGATCATAGGCTATAGGTATGCTCAAACTATTATCTTCCTATTAACCATCTATTAATACATTCTATTACCCTAGGAACAATGCATTACTAAGACATATAGGCCCCTATCTCTCATAACACATTTATACTCACCAAAAGACTAGTACATCCTATCAAGGCTGATATTATAATATCTCATAAATCTCCTAAGCTACATGTTTATAGACACACATCCCCACATCAAGGACTAACCTATATATATCTACAACTGATACTAATGGGGTGACGTCCCTATTTCCCAACAATCAAGGTCTAAATTTTTTTTTATCTAAATCATGCAATTTGAAGGAATAGTATACAAGGTCAGGGCATACCGTAGCAGTTGGAAGTCTCACCTAGGTACACTAATCATTCTAGGTCAAAACAGTACTATGGTATCAACACACAAACAATCTAGGGTGTCCTAATTGGGAAGGTAAGGAAACAACAATCATCAAGGTTGTAGGGCTGTCTACCATCCTATATGAAAATTGGTCATTAACAAGCAACTAAGAAATTATTAAAAGGTTACTATTCCATAAACTGGCAAAAATTGAAAATTTAGGCACAACAAATCATAAATAGATTTTTGTCTTGACACGATCTAAGTTGATCAATTTCGGGATAAAACGAGATTTGGGCAAGAAGGAAAATCAATAAAATCAAAGTATGAGCACGAGCATCCAATGATGGAGGTTCAGGTCATGATTAAATTTAATTCGACTGAGTACGAATACGAGGTTCATAGGCGATGAAAAGATTTCAAGGAGAATTGTCAAGGCTGTCGCGAATGAGACTCTAGGGTCAAGTTTAACTATGTCACCATTTTCGTAGATTGATACATAAAAAAGCGAACCAAAGTGCAATAGGTTGATCAGACCATCATGTACCGGTTCTGATTAGACAATATGTTAGTGGGTGGCCACCCAATAAAATATGTCATGACCAAGCTCGAAAATAGATAAGCTTGCAAAACTAAGGCTAATTTAGCAACACAAGATATAAGGGTAGTAATGATGAAAGGAATTACATAGTCCAAGTTTCTTAACCAACGGGTTAAGTAATCAGATAAGGTACAAGGTTAAGCATCTTAGGAAACAAGCAGAACACCATCACATGTCGGGTCGAAAGAATTGAGTCAAGGCTGGATTTCTAATTGAAATAAGAAGAAATTTAGTATAATGGTAGAGGTTATAGTTTAGCCAGTTGACCAGAAAATCATATCAAGAAAATAGAGTACAAGAAGACGGGTTTTAGTGGGACATGATATACCTACATGAAGGTGAGCTCGTCTAGGTCTTGCATATAAGATTTGTTGGAGGGTAATAGCTAGTATTAGATTCCGAATATCAAAGTCACGATAAGGAACGTCAAGGATCTCTATTAGAAAGTGGGAGTTCAAGAGGTGGTAATTAATGCACAAAAATAATGAAGATCGAGTTAGTCATCTGCTTCTGATACTCTTAAGTTCATCTGGTCATAACTTGCCAATCATATCTTTACCTCACCAGTCTCCATATGAAAATTTAACCTTTACTTAAACCCTTACCATGACTACCGTAGGCAATTTCCAATTTCCAAACATCACTCTTGAAGCACAACCCTCACATTTAGGAATCAACATTAACCATTTATTTAAATTTCCAAGTTCTTTCACCTTGTCTTAAATTTGACCCAAAACCTCTAAATTCCGTTTACGAATTCCTTGAACTTGTTCAAATTGTTCTCCTCGTATTATTTAATTTAAATCTCTAGGCCTTACAAAACTTATCTTTCATCATAAAATCAACTTCCGTATTTTCTTCGACATACACCCTTGAATATTATTCTCCTAAAAATATTTCACAACAATCTCTAAACTTCCATAACTTTGTGCTCTCTCTATCCCTAGTCATTTCCTCGTAACATCTTGTTTAATATCCATATTAAACACAATTAACTTCTCTTTTCCATTACTAACCTTCTACATAGCCTCAGTAAAAGTTTTCTCCAGAATCAATAACCAAGATTTTCTAAGTTCTCAAAACTAGGTTGACCTCTGATATCCTCATTAGTTTTGAATACACCTATAAACTATCTCATAACCCCAAAATTTCTCTAAATGTAATTATTTCCAGATTGGCATTATACATCTCCTTATTCTATTCGAGACCTTTACCACATTTCTATCTCAAGTTTCCATATGGAACACTCCACATTTGATTTCCTTTAGATCATCAAAAAATAACCAGTTACGTCTTCTCTGAGCTACATAATTTACGTCACTTCCTTAGCCTTTCCCATGTAAAAGATACGAAGATTCAAGGGTTTCGAAGTACATCTGGTAGGGACGATAAGATATGGGTAATTAATATAATGGGACAGAGTTTAAAATAAGAGGTAAATAAGAATGCAAGGGAATAATGGCGAGAAAGAATAATGAAGATATGTTACTTCTCATCGGTTCAAACGAGAGGAACCCATCAAGCTTAAATTCAATAGCAAGGAATGAGGGTGAATCCAAACAAGTGGAAAAGGAATTCCAATTGAAGTTCAAAATGAGTTTCTCAGGGGTCGTCCCAGAAATCTCTCAAAGAATCCTAAGTGTGATTGAGTACCTTAGATTTGAAAATATTAATCTAAATACAAAATTAAATCAACAACTACAAAATTTTATCAAAATCATCAACTAATACCAGGATTCAAAGTTCTACAATGAATCCACAAAATCAAATTCAAATCAAGGAAAAAAGGTGAATCAAAACAAGGAAAAGGAGTTTAAATCGGAATTCAAAATGAGATTCTCAAGGGTCATCCCAGGAATCTCTCAAGGAATCCTAACAGTGATTGAGTATCCTCTCATCCTAACACCTTAATTTATATATCCTATAGCAGGCTCGTAGTAGTACAACTAAGTCGTTGCGCTACTACGAAATCGTACTAATGCGAATCTCGACCTGCATGGGCCACCACTAAAAACGTGTCACGACCTGCACCCTAGAGTTAGGGCACGAGAACGTAACAACGCCCAGCCTACGCCGCAGTGTCGGCGGTAGAACGCTGTCCTAGGTCTCAATCCATCTAACAGTATAAGACTAAACAGTTTATACTCCCCGAATGGGGGTGACATAGCAGAATGTAAACTCAATCACATCTAAGGTAGAGCATAAAGGAAGATAGATAACACATGAAATCGAAAAGAGATACAACAGATAGAAGTCTAAGTGTCTAAGATACAAACTAAGAATACATCTCAAAACCCAAATACAGTAATCCATAAATACAACTCAAGATGACTGAAAATAAACTATAAGCAAAAACCCTAGCTATCTATGCGACCTCTACTATCTCCTCTAGGCTAGCAGGCAACCTCCAGGCTATCTGTAAAATTTATCAACAGGTCCAGTCAGGACAGGAGCGAGCACAGTACATCTCAACAGATCATAGCAGGTTAGAAAATATAATCATGCAGTAAAGTAAGATACATGATCTGAAGAAAATACAGTATGTAAACAGAGAAAGAGAACTGTAATAGAAATATCTACTATAAGTAGAGAGCTAACAGTGGCTAGTGAGTCAGAGTACAATATAAACATGTGAATGGCATAGGAGATTCTGGGAACTATACTATGGAGTGATTCTGGGAACTGTACTACTTGGATATTATTTACATGTTTACTTCTACTCCACCGTACGCCCAATCAATACACAAGGATCCAACCAGGTTATGTTATAATTCCATGCAAAGGCCCACAAGGGGTGATACATGGATAGCCCATAAATGGGTAATTCTGGGAATGTCCATAAATGGGTGATTCTGGGAAGACTCTGTGATCATGAGAGTACATGTCACAAGTGATCGAAGAACCGTGAAGCATAGTGATACACCATGTAAGTGAAACACACAGAACATGTAGTATACTATGCTCCCTGAGGGGATAACATCTCAAGAAAGGATCCATATAGTACTAATCCGTGTTACCAACGTGACAGCATCAAGTATAGTAATCTAAAGCAGGAAAATAATTCTAACAGGATATGAAATGATCAGAGAATGTACTCGCCTGATATCTGAATGTCCAAGATAAAGATACTGTCCGAGAAGAGGTGTTTGGCTCCTAATTAGAACAGCACAAGTCACAACATGTCCAGAAGAGTAATATAAAGCACTACAATGCATTCTACATGAATCTAGGTCAAACTAGGCCAAAGTCAACCGTTGGTCAACTCTGGTCAACTGCACTAGTCAAACTAGGTTATGTCCTAACCCAGCAAGTCTTACTAGGCCTAACCAAGACTATCCTAGCAAGCACACATCAATACAAGGCTATACAAGCCAACATACACCCAATTCTATATAGCATGCAATTATTCAATACTCAAATAGGCAAGAATTCACATTGGATATACACTAGGTAATCTATTACTTTAAGCTATATATGTCTACACATATATACACATGCATATATTGGTATTCAACATTAGGTCTATAATCTTGGCATTTTAAATGGTTATATAAACTTATATATTACAACACAATATGCTAACATATATATAATATACATACATAGCTAAGTTAACTATATTCATAAATACTTATTTAAGAGGCTATGTGTGTGTATGTGAACATGGCAAAGGGGCAAGTGAGGGTTAAATGGGCATACATAGTGTATACATATCAAAGAGTGTCAAAGTATAAGTGAACAATGTGTCAAGTGTGATAGTGTCAACATAGTGTAAGGGGGTACATGAGGTAATATAGGATTTGTGTTAACATAGAACATTACATCTCATTAACTTGTATATTGCATACATTACATTTATTATTACATTACATTCATGCTTGCATTCATTCATCATTCATTTATTCTCTTGTACCACTATATGCACCATACATTACATACTATGGAACCTACATATTCATTACAAGCCATATTTATACATGCTTACATTAGATAGGATACTTACACCTCATACATCATTTATTTAAACATTTACTCATGCTTGTATTCTCTATTTAATTACATAATGTATATACATTAACATGGGTTAAAATCAAATAGAACATTATATTACACACAAGGGTGCACAAAATACATATGCCGCATAGTAACTCCTACTAATAATTAATACTGTACCATCTCAGCATGAATTAAAATCTAGGATTAAAGTATGTTATAGATCTATGTGTTAGCTTTCCGAAACTTCAAACGGATCACATTTTCGTTTTCGAAAACTCTCGAAATCGCGAAAACACCGAGAACGCGTTTGTCTTTCGTACAGCTGACACTCAAATAATTCTCCAGAAAGTTACATAAAGAATTAGGCCTATTAATACATGTTTTTGGAAAGCTAACTTCAATACGCTTCTTTTAAAAAAATAGGAGATTAAATCGAGCTTTGAGCAAGAAGTTATGACATTTCTAAGTTAGGGCTGAAATTAAAAACGTGGATAAAAATCATGACGGATTTGGGTAGTTTGAGACAAAAGAACACAAGTATATAACATAATATATCAAGAACTCACTCTCTACACTAATATATATATGAGACACTATAGAACACATCTCCAATACAAAAATATGAGATTAAACATGTAATAATTCATTCATACATAACAACAACACATAGTGTGTCCAAATTTAGGATTTTCCCACATGGACACAACCACAACACAAAGGACACTCCTATGACCTCCAAATGGACACGAAATGGACACAAATGGAGATACAACCATGGGAGTCATTCCTATGGGTTCAAAATAGACCTATATGCATGAGGAAATGAAAAGGAGAAGGGATTTATACCTCTCGGTAGATCGAATCGAAGAAAAGCCTTCCCGGAGCGACACCGACACGTAGAGATTCCAAAAGGACACGAACGAGCTCCGAATCCTCCCAAACTTGGGTAGCTTTCTCCTTGGCTAGAATGGAGAAGGAAAGAAGAAGATTTGGTGGCGAAATAGAAGGATTTGGTGGAGAAATTGCTAGGGATTGCTCTCTAGGAATTTGGGGAAGAACAAGAGAGAGAGTGTGGTTGAGAATAATGAAACGAACTTGAGCCTATCCTCTCCCAAAGTGGCTGGCCATATGGGGCTATTTGTCCTATTATGGTAAGGTCCAAAATGCCCCCACTAACCTATTCTATGAGTATTAGGAAAGGGCTAATTGGTTGGGGCTAAATTAGTCATTCTAAAGTCTCTAATCACACTAACCTTATCCATAATAATTAGTCTAACCTCTAACTAAAATATTTTTATCATATGGAGTAAATTTAATATCATGTGGGCCATGCCTAACTAGTGTGTGGGTCCCACTAGAGTCAAACTACCCCCGGGTCCCCGTTTCAAGTCGGATTGAGTTGAAATTCGAACCCGACTCAAATAACCCCAAAACAATATCATAAATAATAAAATAATATCAAAATAATTCAAAGAGGTCAAATGCAAAAATATCCTTAGGCCAAAAATGATATTAAAATATCATAATCACATGGTTAGGCTCTAGGTCAAACAGTCTCTAGGGTTTTACTAGCAAAACGTCAAAACCACAAGTCATTGATTTAAATAATTTTAAAATAATTTAAAATCACTAAAAATTATATCATGAATTAAATATCATTATTAAAATAATTATAAACATGAAATTTCAAAATTATCCTCATTTGGGAAACTGGGTGCTACATTAGGTAACATCGGTAATGTACGATTTAATACGACCCAATCTTCCTAGGTAGAAATTCATAATGATATTTGTGTTTAGTGTGTGATACATACCTATTTGTGATTTGGATTGATAGATATTTGCATAGAGTATGGTTGATTGGTTCATGGTTGGTTGGTTAGACTTTAGTACTGCAGTCTCAGCACAGATTGGACAAATTCCAAACAAGTGTACCTTGTTATCGTTTTCAGCTTCTTGTGATATCATTGTTTTTTATTTCTTTGTTATTTATATTATTTATCCTGGACCTTAGTTGGTATATCAATACGTGCTTCTGATGGATGGTTGTGTGCATTCAACTGTTTTGTTATCTAGTATTTATATATATAGCCTTCTTGTGATTCTATGGATATTTTTCTAATGAGACATGTATGGTTAAGACACACGATTGACGCATATGCTTAGCCGATAAATGTTCATATTTCCAGATCTGTTTATCTTTGGATGACTGCCGTCAAGAAACATTGCGTCTTCAATGTCAGAAAAAAGATGTCATCGAAATGGCTGTTGGTTTTCATATTTATTCTATATTTTTTCTTTAATAAGTCAAAAAAATGTGAGATTGATCAGACCGGTACTGGCTTAGCTATTCTTAGTCCACAATATATAGCCTACCTATCCCTAAATATCTATCCAAAAGTCCACATATTAAAAAGCCCAAAACCCATCAAAATTTGGCTAAAATAGTTCTGACAGAACTATGCCCGAACTCGATCAGAACTCAGTCCGAGTTCGGTCTGGGTAAATTCGAAATACAGTTCCCACCAAATCTGCATCCAACGTTCGTATGCAAAATTTTAGCATCCGAACTCTGCCCGAACTTGTCCGAATTTGGTCCCAAAAACACTATAAATAGAGTTAAGATTTCCATTCATTTCACTCATCCTATTTCATCTCTTCTCTTCTCTATCTAAAGTGTTCTAAGCTTTTTTACTTTCATATCTAAGCCTTTACGACTCTTAGCCAAACCAGTTTAGTTTCTGTTAAATCTAGAGTTTGGTATTGAAGAGTTGTATCAGAGGTTGTATTCAGAAAATGTTCCAGTTTTCAAATTACCTTATGGAGTTGGTCATGTGCTCGTCACCAAGCATGGTGTTGTGAAGTCGGTCGTGCACTTGTCGCCAAACACAGTGTTGTAAGAGTTGCAAGCGCTCAGTTAAAGCTTGTGTCATAGTGGATTAGCAGTGAGCAAGAGTACTCGCGACTGGACTAGTCCTCTCAGAGAAAAACCAGTATACATCGCTGTGTCACTGAGTTTGAATTCTTGACTCTTACTTTACCGTATTTTATTTACCGTCTTTTATCTGCCATAATATATAACTGCTTAATATTTTAATTGGTGATTATTTTCTGCTGCACACACACGTACACTCTATTCACCCCCTCTAGAGGTGCTCAACGGTCCTACAGATATTTCCAGTACTTTTATGAATTTTTGTGAAGCAATTTGCTCTCTTATACTGTTTGTAGATGCTGTACTTTTTTATGCTTCTACAAGACCCCCTTCAAAGTTTTCAAACTTAGACAAGTTTGGAACACTTTGAACATAAGCATGAAACGACACGTGGCACACTAAGTGCACAGCGGGTTCATGATAGGCTGTCAAGCATTTTTAATAGCCGACATTATTTAATGCCTTTGAGCCGTCATTTCATTTAAATATAGTGACTGCTTGTCTTAGGGAAGAAACCAAATGATTTTGCTCCATCTTTCCACACGGCCCGGAGTGTTTCTTCGAATACGAAGAGCCTCCTGGCTTTATCTCCTGACACATGGCCCGAAGCATTTCTTCAAATACGAAGAGTCCTCTGCTGAAACACGCTCCTTCTATAAGTAGGAGTCTGCGGAGAGAGAAAAGACTTCTTCCGAGTTTCCACTTTCAGAGAGAGAGCTTTCATCCCTTTTCTCCGACTCAAAACTCTAGTTCTCCTCCATGGCCCCCAAAAGGTCGAAAGATCCTAAGGCACCTAAGGCCAACCAAGTAGGTGCGACGGGCGCGCGGAAGGCCAAAGGGAAGCGGTCGACGACGTCCGAAGCTGTTGACGTCGATGATCCTCCGGCAGCTGTTGTTGGTGTGCACATAGACGTGCGGCCTGCTATTGCAAGTAGGCGTTTAACATCTATGCTTAGCTCGACTGTTGATGCGGATGAGTGCTACTTCTCGGAGTAGTGACTCATAGATGCGCTAAAGCATCTTCCGCTGATGCACATGGGCACTACTCTTCGGAGTAGCGTCTGCAAGATGTGCTAAAGCTTTCTTTGCTGATGTGCATGGTCGCTACTTTTCGAAGTGGTGACTGTAAGATGTGCTAAGGCTTTAGCTGATATGTAGCATCACTAAACAGTATCTTCGCGGATGCTCGCTAGATGATGCACAACACCACTAAAAAGTGCCTGTGCATATGCTTTACTAGCTGATGCGCAGTGCCACTAAAAAGTGCCTGCGCAGATGCTTTGCTAGCTGATGCGCAGTGTCACAAAAAATAGTATCTATACGGATGCTAACTTGCTGGAGCATAGAGTTCACTAATAGGTACCGACACGGATACAGAAAACACTTGGTGTATTATTCTGACCTTCGTTTCTTTCATGTGCAGTAACCGTGACTGCGTCTCTTTTTGACGAGGTCCTCTTCGACTCATCAGTCTGTGCATTCGGCATAAATGTCGACGAGGCGGTTGTTAACCCTGCCAAGTGGTTGATCGTCGAAGGCCAACCGGAGGGACGGCTGGCCAAGATACGTGCACAAGAGCACTCCTACTTCCGTTGTATGATGGACCGAGGCAAGTTGTCCTCTCCCTTTGATACCAGGGTTGAAATGCTAAAGCCTCGGTTCCTCTTCGGTAACCAGCTGACTTTGAAAGAGACAGTCCTCCTATCGATTAAGGAGGAATGGTACTTTGAGAATGACGACCTTGGTTTGTATGTGCCAGCGACCGATCGGCAACTCCCGCTCTCAGTTTTCTTCTGCTTCGCCGAAAAGTGGCGGATGTAATGGGAATTAACCCCGACTTTGGGGGTTAATGATGGGCCTTTTTAGGGTGGACACGTACTCTAAAAAAGGATACTTTCAAGTGTGTCCGTGATGGTCCATCACATACTTTACGGGTGTTGCTTCCCGGTCACCTGTTTATTAATTTTATCCCGGATATACATCCATTCGAGGCTTTTCTTTTTGCCAATCGGCTTCTAGCAACGGGATGCACATATCCGAAAGGAACCTTTCGGGTCGAAGGTTGGATCCATCCTGATGCTAAATGGCACGAATTAACCCAACGGATATTGGGTAGGTTAAAGACAGAGCTGAGGGGTACCGGCTTTCGTTGTGCCATAAAAGCTACTGAACATGGTACGCAGATCAACCAGCCCCTGTTCGTGGCTGTAGAAGCATAAAAAGTACAGACATATCAAAAGCGCAGGTGGCGTTCCCACTATACATGGCTTCACAAAAGTGCAGGTACCCCAAAAATGCAGACAGATAATCAAAATCACACAGACATACAACAGATGGTTCATAAAGAGTTCTTTATTAAAATCATGTCTACAAGAATCTATCACAGATTCGTCATGATTACATGAAAAGAACTTGTTTATTAAAATTATGTCTACAAGGATCTATTACAGATTCCTCATGAAAAAAAACTAAAGCGCCTAAAATCTACAAAGGGGTTAATCTTCAAAGGCGTGCAGCCCCCCAGACGCGCAATACTGTCAGAGTGAGCCACTTCTTGAGACAACTATTAGCCTGAGCAAGAACTCAGTCCACCGCATAACGTGTGCCACTGCCATTGAGCAGGGCAGAGCACAACCTGTGGCTCTTCGGATTGGCAATTGATCCAAACCTGGAAGCTTGGATCTCGAAGACGTCCAAGATGTTATTCAGGTTCGAACTACTTAGGCTAAACGCTCATGTGCATCTCAAAACTCAGCAGTAGTTCTTCTACAAGGATACAACTTCTTTGAATGAAGGGATCCACAACCAACAGTCGACTTGTGCAAGGCCAACAGCCGTTCGAAGCTAAGTCGAGATCGAGCATGACGGTGGGAATGTTAAGATATAGAAGACACAACCCTTCGAAAAAGCTTCCCTTTATACATGATGAGTGTGGTCCAACCCACATGCCACGTGGCTATCGGGCAAAGACTACCAAATTAATGGGATGAACCTATGACTCAGCACAGTGAATCTCATTTAGTAGGTTCTCATTTAGTAGGTTCATTCGACTGAATCCTAGGCTACAGACTTCTTGAATTCCCTAAATGACGATAGTAAAGATAAGGATGACCGACTCGTCCATCAAAAGAGCATTCATTAAGTGTTCTTATGACTTCGACATAAATTAGCTCCTTCGATTCGGAAGTGCAGCCAATTCATTCCTTCTACTGCGCCCTCCCTTCAACTCAGAGGCGCAGCCAGTTCACTGCGCCTTCGCTTCAACCCAAAAAGTGCAGTTACACCGTTGCCTAAAGCACAAGTCCACTCATCGTCCTAAAAGCGTAGTAACTACATTGCCTGATGCACAAGTCCACTCATCGTTCTAAAAGTGTAGTGACTCCGTCGCCTGAAGCACTTGTCCACTCGTCGCTCTAAAAGCGCAGTGACTCCGTCGCCTAAAGAACAGTCTACTTATTGCCCAGAAGCGCAGTGACCTCAAGCCTCGCCAGAAGCGCAGCTCGCGTACAAGTGCAGTCTTATGGGGTGACGTGGTTTCATATAGCCAGACGGGTGTTTATGTCCTTTTCAGATTAGTTTGTTTAAAAACCACCACTCTTAAGATAGGACAGAGTTTGATTCTGTTGATAAGAGCAATATCCTATCGGTTTGTTTAAACCACAGATAAGGACGAAATTTGTTCTGATAGACGAGGGACATATCCAATTGGTTTGTTTAAACCAATGGCCCCCTAAGATAAGACAAAATCCAACTTCAGGGATAGTAACAGAATCTGCTTAGGTTCATTCGATCAACAATAAACATACACCATGTGTCGTTTATTCGGTCATATTGATAGTTCTTCCAAGTTCTCGATAAAGCAGAATCCCAGCGTCCGCCATGTGTCCGTTCAGCAGTAGCCCTCACCGTACAACTTCGAGATTCTCTCATATCTCTACATGCAGCATTCCTGCACAATCTTTATGCATATCATATATGTGCTTCCCTATAAATAGAAGGAGTTTTCCTTCGATAAAGAGGCTTCAAAATCTTCACAAATTTGGTATCCTCTTGATTAGCAACCCCAGAGTTCCAATCACAAGCACTAGAAAGCCAGAGCAAGTTCAACTCATCGTCAGATCGTCAACGGAGTAAAGGAGCTGCTGCAGTGCTCGATCTCCACCGTCACACTTTCCCAGAAAATTTTGTACTTAGATCTCCTATTTATGAATCGATTGTACTCTATTTTACGTTTAATATATAAAAATTTTGCATAACCTTTTTTTATGGCAAATAAGATGGCAACGCTGCTGGGGACTTCCTTCTCCTCCAACGTGAAGGTGTGGCACAATCTGACGACAACTTGTTAGGATCTTCTCAGAAGATGTTGGTCGTACGTTTCGATCAACAAGCTTTCAAAGATCTCCTTTATGTGGAGAAGTCGAGTCTTTTGAAGCGGTTCGTAAAATTAAAGAAGACTCGACGCACCTGGTTGCCGAAGGCGGCTGCAACGAGCAGCACGACGGAGGGGACTGCGCTCCAGAATCCCCTGAACGATGAATCCCAGAAGAAGATTTCGACTGTTGCTAACAGGCCGCCTTGCTCTGTTCCCACTTCTGGTAAATGTAGCGAGGAGTACGGCTCCCCTACAGCGGGTCTGACAAAAGTGCAACGTCGGAATAAGTGCGTCGTAGTCCACCCACGGACGAAGGAGGCTGCACAGGCGAGAACTTCTGTCTTTGATAGAATTGCCTATCCATCAGGTGAGGCTACGTTGGATTCTAAATGTTACGCACCTTCTAGGGGTATCACAAAGAGATCCAAGGCAGCATGTGCCTTATATGGCCAAAGTGCTATGCCAACCACTCTGTTGGACTCTGAATACTACACACCTTCTAGGGGTAGTATAAAAAATCCAGGGCAGCACGCGCTTCGCACGATCAAAGTGCTATGCCAACGGCAGACCAAAGTCCCGCGTTGATAGTCACGCATGCAGCCAATAGAAAGATATACAAAACTGGTCCGAGTGCTTCGATGCCTCGACCGATGAAACCTCGCTGTCACTTGAGCGCTCGTGCGCACGATTCAAGCTAGGGGGTACTTACTATCAAGATAAAGTCATACGAACAGTATTCCTCTAAGCACGAAAGGAGTCTACCTTATCAGCAACTCTCTAATCAGGACCTAAGCGTGTCTCACGCACAGGAACTAAGAAGGAAGAACCTATCTCCATATCCTCACTCCTGCACGCATCTTCCTTGCGCGTACGAAAGGAGTGTAGGAGTGGAGACCTCAACAACTCCCCACAAGCGTAAGGCGAAGGAGGGATCTGCGATGCAAGGCATGTCTAAACCAAGGTACAACTTTACCCAGATCACCATCAACTACTGCTATTGCCAAACAGCCGTGTCGTCACCGAAGAGGCGGTCCATCTTCTAAAGACTGCAACCGATGGTATCTGGTGAAGAAGAAGATGAACTCCATGTTACTTCATGCAAAGCGGCACAGAGTTCTGTCTCTCAAGAAGTTTTCCAAGAATCCTTCCGTGTCAGCCATCAAGCCGAAAAATTGGCCTGGGGGTAGCAAGACAATGGTACCCAGTACGGGTGTATTCCAAGGGACGCGTGCCAAATTTAGATCCTTGGCACGGTGACGCTGCGGATACAACATTGGCCGGGGGTGGCCAGCCCTCCACCGTTCATGACAATCCTGCCTTTCAATCCAATGAGGGACTGCAGGCGTAGATAGCCAAAAATCTGGGGGTAGCAATTAGAATGAATCTGAGGATGATTGCAATCTACCGGATTATCCTTAAAACGGTTAGACTCAGGCGTTTGAGCCAGAGAGCGAAAGATCCACCATTCGTTCTACCTATCCGCACATGATGTCTGTGTTCATGGCCGAAGGTGATAACGTGGATAGTAGCGAAGGATCCAGTCAGCAATAACGTATAAAAGCCCTCGAGATGGGCCTAAATACGTTGAATGATACTATGAAGTCCTTGGCTTCCGCAATTTTGGAGATCAAGGAGAAATTGACACCTGTTGTCTCCGCTCCTGCGAACCAAGACCCAGGGAATAATGGCGGGACCAATGAGCCCCACATCCTGAGCCAAGCAGCGCCCTCATCATCTACTCCATCAACAACATGACCTACAATGTCGAGTGAAGTACAACAGGCCCTCAAAGAGTTGTACGCTCGCCACGATGCCAGAGAAAAGCTAGAATTACTCCAAAAGATAGGGATTCGGCAACCATATCCTGCCAAATGGGATAATATGATCTATGCTTCCAAATATAATCCGTAGACGCTCACGCCGTTCCATGCAAAAGAGTCTCCACGTCGATACTTGAGGTATTTTGCCTCGGTAATAGGGCATCTACTAAAAGACGACGCTCTCCTTACCAACATATTCGTAGGAGCACTGCAGGGGGTGGCCTACGAATAGTTTTGTAGCCTCCTAGACAACTGTATTTCGTCGTTCGAAGACTTGAAGTGCCTATTCCTCAATCGATTCTACGAAGGGGAATGGATATGACAATGTCGACTCTCATGGACATTGGCCAGAAAGAAGGAACCTGTACGTGCATACATTGAGCGATTCTGCCAGGCCACACTGAGATTACCCCTGGTATACTAGATCCCATGCTTATGGACTCCTGCTGTAAAAACATGCTTCCCACAATCAAATTGTGGCACAGTGCTCCTTGTATAGAGTGGACGCCCTTTATTACAGAGGCAGACGTAGCAAAAAGGAAAGCTCGAGACGCACAACTATTAGGACTAAGTTTCCCATCGCTCGAAGATAAAGGGAGATACTCATCTAGCAATAATCCCGCTCCCAAGAATGGTAAAGGAAAACAAGGCATGAACGTCAACATCTCCATGGGTTCAGTAACAATAAACCCTAAGCCGACCGAAGCGCAGAGGCCCAAAGGGACCTACTCCTTCAACGACGAAGACATACTAAAACTCTTCTATATGTTGGCGAAGGGTGGCAAGCTTCAGCTCCCGCCTCCTAAGCGTCCCGATGAAGTGGAAAAGGTGGACAATCCAAAATACTGCCACTACCACCAGTATGTTCACCATTTGACACGTGACTGCTACGTGTTGAAAAGATAGATCCAGTGCCTTATCGATGCCAAGGTCATTTCGCTCAACTACAAAAAAAAGACTGTTACTGCCAACATGGTCACTCTCCAATTCAGAAGTTTTTCGAGAACAGAGGCTCAAGACGGCATAGTCCCCATCCCGAGAGCAACGATGGAAGTAGTCAATCTTCCACTGGCCCGTGACAACGCTCAAGGCCTCATCCTATTTACAATATTGTGAGGCAAAGTGATGTGGATCCATCCTGATCTTGCCCCAGATATGATGGTACCTACAGCACACTTTGTCAAGGGAAGAAAGTCAAGTCATGTCATATGATCTCTATATCGGCTGATGACACTCTGGCTACCACTCGTTCGGCTCACCAGCGAGAAAAAAATCAGGCTCTGAAAGAGGAAACACCTCCTCCTGTAACGGCCAATGCCCCCGATACATCGAAAGCTGGTCCGTCTCAAGCCCCTGCCACAGACAAGCAAAGATAGAAGGAGGTTTGCTTTGACAAACCCCTGAGAAAAGACTCGACAGTAGGACCGATCAAGCCCTACAACTTTGACATATTGGCGCAGCTGGCCAATACTCCGGCTCGACTGTCACTCTTCGAGCTCCTCCGTCTCTCCAAAGAGACTCGAGACGCCCTCAGTGAAGCTTTACAGAACGCTGGCTCCTTTGTCACTCAGGTGCAACCGCCAAGGAAGACCCTGCTGTTTGCCTCCATTGTCACAGTGTGGCCGAGGTGATTCCTAATATCACCTTCACCCAGCAGGACATATTGCTGAGGAACAACCGGCACAATAGGCCCCTGTACTATACGGGATATATTGGTGCCATCAAGGTCGATCGCATCCATATCGACCACTACAAAAAAGTAACCTTTTGGGACAACAAAAAACCGTTCTAAAAAGAGCTTTTACCGTCCTAAATATTATTTGGGACGACAGTTGGGACGGATTCAAACGGTGCTATTAGGGTGGCGTGGCAAAAGCTTATGGGACAGATTTTGCCGTCCTAAATACTGTTAAAGGATGGAAAAATTAATTGTCTCAAAAGATTATGAAACTTTATTTTTGTTTGACGGTTGGTTATGTCGTCCAAAAAATTAGGTATTTGTAACGGATAGTGTCCGTCATAATAATTTAGGCAAATGTCCCAAAAGAGTATAGTTCACTTTTAGTACAGAATAACATATCCGTCCCAAAAATTTATAACAGTCATTCCAGTTCTAATTCTCTGATGTGCATACAAAACATATACTCAAAAAATTATAACAGTTGTTTCAGTTCTCAAGGAATTATTCATGTTGTGCATACAAAACACACTCAAAGTCAAAAATTATAACAGTTGTTCCAGTTCTCATAGAATTACCGATTCCATGTTGTGCATATAAAATATACATTCAAAATACATATATAAGGCCATATCACACAGCGTCTTACAAAATGAACATTATTTACAGGCCATATCATTTAGATGTCCTTCCATGATTCACAAAATGAACTCAAAATTGGAGAATCAAGTGTTATCTCCATCATTTACAAAACAAAGTCTAAAACCTTTTACATCATTAAGCATTATCTACCAAAACGAACTGAAAATGATCCCAAAATGATTTTCCGTTAATAAGTGGCATCTCCCATCTTTTGTAAAATCGGCAAAACTAATTTGAAGGACCTACAAAAAAAAGTGATGTTATAATTTCTGTCCATTCAAAGTTATAATTCAAAGTGATGTTATAACAAAAGAAAAAACATAGTAACAGAAGAAAAAACCAAGTTATAATTCGAAGTGATGTTATAACTCCAACTAGGACTGTAACAACCAGTGCTAATGTTGATATTGGAGTAACAAACCCGAAATTCTACAGAACGAACAAAAACCTTTCAGCACATATAGTGTATGGTCTTAGAAAAGCTACCGACAAATATAAGCACTAATTCTCAGATATTGTTACTCTCAACATGTTTGACACAATACAAATAGTAGCCCTGATATTTTCAACAATATCACCAATACGAATAACATAGGGTTTGGGATCGAGAAAATAACACATCTAAACTAAAACTGCCGGAATAAGATGACTAGCAAATATACATACATAAGCAATGCGATAAGTGAATACATGGTAAATATTCATCGGCCTTATGGTGGCTGTGGAGCCCAAGGTGAGAGTAGAAATCCTTAGTAGTATCAGTATAACCTCATTCGAAGATGCATGAGTCTTCAAATAACTGTATATTAGCATGTAGATTTGATGATCATAAGATTCTTTAACTATATAGAGCTGTGTTCTTATACATTTGCAACTATCAATCAGACATGGGCTTCCTATCCCTTATAATGCTACACATAAAACCTACAATTGGTACCACACTTTTTCCATCAACATCCTACAATCATCATAAAGATTGTGACAATCCTTGCATGGAAGTTAAAATTATGATTATACTTATACATGAGAAGTGAGAACCAAGTCCTACTAATGAAACTACAGCATACCCCTCGATTTAAGGATAACTAAATTTTACGCCAGCTTCTAGAGATTGCAGAGGAAAACAATGTATTACTTGGCAAAGTTGCAAAAACATACCATCAGGCATACATGAATAGTGACTATGACAACTAAATGTATTTCTATACATTATCATGATGCGGGACTCCAATTGCTTAAATGTGATTATAACTCTGAACCTTTTCGATAATGTTGCATATAGGATCATTAAAGAGGGCACGACATACCTCCTGGAGTCCCTTTCCTGCTGGTACTTCAACAGTAATTGCCGTTGCAAACCCAACCATAGCAAAGCGACCCAACCAAACATCCAATTCCTTACTATGCTTTGCACCCTGTTCACACCTGATGGAAATTGATTTGGCTTGACATCGAGGATTTATTTTCCTGGATGTTGTCTGAAAGTCTGCAAAAGAAAAGATATCACAAGTTATATATATACAATTCGAAAAATCAAGTTTATTAGCAAAAAGTATGGAAAACGTTGCATGCAAACAAAACTTACAAATGTTTAAAGATACTTCTGTAGGAAGAGGCATTATGGAGTTGCCAGTTATCAGAATTCCTGAATTCCTGAAAGCTACAGTGGCAATTGAAGCTTGTAACAGTCAATAATATAGTGCTTTCCGACATTTTTCAAGGACAGCTTCTTTATAAATGGATGAGCAGGATGGCATCTCCTTAGTAATGCTATTGTTCGATTTTATCATTCTTAGTTACAAAAAATTGTGTAATGTTGTCCTGAAGGTGCCAAAATGGAGAACTCATTGATCAAATAAAGCATATTTATATTTGTAGTAAAAAACAATGTGTAATGTTGTCCTGAAGGTGCCAAAATGGAGATCTCACAATTAACGATAACTAAAAACAATAGTTTCTTCTACAATCATAAAAGTTTTGATGGCTATACCATTGAAGCTCTAACTTATTGATAATGAGAAAGTTGATAAGAAAATAATATTAAGCATACAAGGTACAGTAAATTTTGATATTTAAAAGAAAATAAACAATAACATCAAAATTTATATTTTTCTAAATACGTTAACAATCTATTAAACCAATTAGAGTTAAACAACTATAGGTGTGGTTTAGACATCTTATCAAGCGTCAAATAGTTTTCCAACCGGAGATGGCACCGTTTAGTAGATAACATAACACTAAGGTTTTTAGTAGAACCTAAAATCCTACGGATCTTCCAGGAAACAACACAACCCTAGAAAATGATCTTTTTTGAATGATATAACATAATAAGATACATATATAATAGCATGGCAATCTTAAATCATTCAAGTGCACCTACATGGCTGCTCCGATTCCTTTAATCATCACTATCATGATCATCCAAGATTTATTCCATCAGAAATGGGGTTAGCTATGGACAAGAAGGAAGGTTCGAAACAAAAATGACAATTAAAGGAACCATCACCTAGTAAGATTGTATGCACTTAATAAATACAAATATTTAAAATATTTAAACTGTATGATTGGAAATAAAAGGAACCAACTAGTGAGGTTGTAGGCACTTCACTTATTTAAGCCGTAGACCTGTAGAAGTATCTGATGATTGACTAAGTCTTTGGATGCAGATAATTTCTAAAGCATAAACATGACATGATATACCTGGTTGAGCTTGTAGGCACTGCAAGTACACCCTGGTTTTCCAAGAATTCAAGAAGATTTTCAGGTGATATAAAAGATGTATCTACAATATTGAAGAATACATGTTTACACCAAAAAAGAAGAAGGGAGACAGCTATCATCATGAAACTTATGCATATACTCTACAAAGAAACCTACAGATGATCTAGGACACAAATTTCCAAGAGGTTAAATGCTTTGTAGGTGATACTAACCATATTGGTCTCTACTGAAGTTGAATCAATAGTTAGTTGTTTGATTTGATTCAGCCCATCTATATAAATAAGATCAATATTAATGATACTAAATATTTAATTTTATAAAATTAGAACCGTCTTTTGCTTATATGATGAAAAATAGCAAGATTACAACTGATCCAGCAAATATATGCACTGAAGATGCTCTGGTATTTCCTTGAAGGCTTGAACATAAATGACAAAGAAAATATAATCCATGCTTGTGTGTGCAATGTGTCATTCTCGCATGTTCCTACCTTGTCAATGAAATCTTTTGACCGAACAGTAACATGGAGTAAAGAGAGGTGATTATTCAGGTTATTAATTGCATTAAATTATAGTCGATTACCAAACCAGAAAAGGTTAAAATCACCAAGTACAAGAGTGAAGGGAGAGGATTCTTCAGGTTATTAACTGCATAAAATTATAATTGATTAGCAAATGACTAAAATAATAATAAAAATATAGAGAAAAGAAAGGAGCAAGAAATACACCAAAACTGAATCAACAGCTTCTACAAGCCAGTGAATAGGAACTCCAAGCGCCTAACATATGATATTAGATGAAGGAATTTAGAAAAATGGTTCAAAATAAGTCGTTGTTCTTGTTTTGTTAGAAACCAATTCAAATTAATGTTGATAATATCCATGAGTCTGAGTAGTTATGTTACCTTGATTCACCCTTTTTATTTTTCCTATTTGAAATCTATTACAATTTATAAATTTTATTTCCTTTTTAAGACTAAGCAATGTATAAACTGTTGACCACTGAGAAGTAATTGCAATGGGTGTATGAGAGTTTCCATTGAGGAAACAATAAAAGGATATGAAATCAGTAAGAGGACGAAAAGAAAGAATTTGGACATAATTGAGACTTACAAAAGTAGAGAATTATCCATAGCTTAAGATAATATTGGATTCTTACGACGAAAGCGTTCAAGATACGAGCTCCAGCAATATGAAGTTTCAAACCATGCCTGTTAGCTAACTCTCCTACTCTATGTATAATCTATAGAAATAATCTACCCCACAACTACAGGGATTAAAGGAGAATTATTACATAATAACAACAACCAACCAAGTAGTTGATACACATTAACTCTACGAAGTACATATATGAAATAAAATAACACTATTACTTATTCATAGAATAACTGAGGTAAATTGTATGAGTGATTCATGGTATAGGAATTGGGAGGAAAATTCAAAAATATAGCCTGACTTTCCTCACCTTGATCCAGATGTAGCCGAGCATAAGGAAGATGCAATCGACGGACAGGACTAGGAAAAGCATGATGCACACATTGGTTATCCACTACAACGGAGGGGACAGGTACTCGGCCTGGTGGCGTGGTGGCGACCGACGGGGGTCGTCGGGATGGCGCCGGTGACTGATGGGGAGGGGGGATTGTTCTTGCGAAGGGGAAAGAAGGGAGAGGTTCCATTGCCAATCACCATCGAGGAAGAGAGAAGAGGAAGAGGGTGAACAGAACTAAATCTCTAGGGCTTGGGGGCTTAGGAGAGGGAATTGAATATTTGGGAACATTTTAGGGCTCAGGGAGAGTCGGGGGTGGAAAATAAATATTTAGGCAAGTGTTTACCTCTATAACACTTATTTATTAACGGTTCATATTGAATCGTTCACATCAAACAACTAAGATCAATGTAAAAATTAATATATAAAATAAAGAATAGATGGGTTGGGACCAAAATTCGGGCGACCAATTTTTTTCTTTTCCGCCAAGTTTTATTAGGACGGTCCAAAAGTTTATTTGGGACCAAAAACATTCATAGTCATAAAAAAGATACATTATTATGATCCATTTAGGAATCTGTCATAAATAATATTATTTTTTGTTACAAAATAGATAAATGTCCTAAATATTAAGTTTTTAGGACTTCTTAGAGTAGCGTATCTAATAGTGTCGTCCCAAAAGATCTCTTTTTTTGTAGTGGACCATGGCTCTTCTCTTAGCATCATCCTTCAAAATTTACACCAAGCGTTAGGGATCCCAATGCATCGACTGACTGCATCAAACACTACAATCAGTAGCTTCAACGCTGGAAAAAGTGAGCCCCTCGGCAAGATTCGCCTAAAATTGTAAAATCCCAAAATTTCTACTACGATTTTTTAATAAATACGGTATTGATTTTTGTACTTCGTATTTGTACGTCACATACGAGTTTGTGTTTCGTAAATTTCTCGTCAACTATGAATGAGTGCGAAGTACATATTTTAATTATATAGATATAAAAATATTTCAAAATAATAGACGATAAATATTTTATATTGCTTGAAGTTGTAAATGCGTCACGCCAAGGATTGCTAAACTTTATTGTTATTTAAAAAAAGGCCATTTTATTTTATGGTACAAGTATAACTAGTAATTTAGAAAAACTGTCTTTTATGTAAGTATTATTTTTTTTTTGCTTGCGAGTGTATATATATTTGTATTTTTGAAAATAATTATGATCATTAATATATTATTTTGAAAAAGGTATATTAAATATGGGTTGATTTAATATGTAATTAATTATGGTAATTTAGGTTGGAAACAAATTATTGTTATTTAAATACAGTTTAAATTAGAGGTAGAATCTATCTACATTGGATTATATTTGACTGAGTTACTTTTAAATCAATTTGAATTAAATAGTAAAAAATTTAAGGGGAATTAAAACTCTTCTTAGTCCTTATCTAAATAAGACTTGTGTAAATCCCCTGGTTTTTCAAAATAAATATTTGTAGAATTTTTGGATTTTTAAATAACTACTTATTGACTTAGTATATAATTTATATTATTTTACATATATTTAGTATAATGCTCATTAGTGAATTTAGTATAAAAATATATAAAGCTATTTTCTAGTACATTAAGGTTCTAAACTATATTATACAATTTTTCTCAAAATTTTAGGATTTATTTCATAATTTTTATTACTTTTTACATGTTGCTTATATTGTACACTATTTACATAATATAGAATAAATGTCAATTTAGTATTAAATATTTCAGCTTGTATAAATGAGATTAGATGAAGGTTGTTTAAATAAATATTAACTCTATTTATTATTTATAGTAATATTAAATAACGTTATAGATAATTTAGATAAATATGAACTATATTTTAAGTTAATCATAATCCTAAGTCTAATAGGAAGGCATCCCTATCTATATTATATCATAACAAAGTAACTCCTATCAATTTAAATCAAATCATATCTAATTTAGGAGATAAATCTAAAATAAGTACCTATATATACCCAATACATTTTCTTCCTATCAACCATAATTAGAAATTATTTTTAGTCCAATAGGAACTCAAAAATTCGTTATCAGAATTTAGCCCCGCTTTTTAGTAGCAAGAGCAACTTGGAACGACGATATCTCCTAGCTCTGAACTCCGTTTCGCCTCAGTTTTTAAAAAAAAAGCGTATCGAGATAAGCTTTCCAGAAATAAATTCTAATAGAGAAAATTTGTTATGTAGATTTCTGCAAAATTGTTTGAGTATCTAGCGTCCCAAAAATAAACGTGTTTCAGTATTTTTGCGATTTCAGGAGATTCCAGAAACGAAAATGCAATCCGTTTAGTTTTTCGAAAAGCTGATACTAAAACCTAAGCCATATCCTAATTTTAGAATCTATTAAATAAATGTAATAGGTGCAGTATTAATTATAATTATATAATAGACTATTTTCAGCATCCGAAGTTGTTCCTACACCTTTTCCTTTGTGCGTTGTTGTTGATTCGTCGTCAGGACATCATCTTACCTCACTCCGAACATCAGGCAAGAAACTTTGCCATAATTTACTATTTATAATTAGTCTATATTTTACTTATTGTATATCACTGTGTATTTATTTTCAGTTCTTTTAGCTGTACCATTATTACAGTTCCGGATCTAGTGCCTGCTCAGTGATATTAGTTGTACTTTGTTATTATCCTTTGATTGCATATGGACTTAGAGTTAAGAGACTATCGTTTGTAGTGTATTGCAAATACTTTAAAATAGTTGTACCACGAGTATGTGTGAGATAAGTAGCATGTAGAGGTCCTTGTGTGTTGGTTGATCACCCGTGCGCATGTATTAGGGCTAACTGCTAATAGAGTCACGTTAGAAGACTTAGCAGTTAGTAGAGGTATATGGTCATGGATGAGACTTAAATAAGAGCATTTGATGGGGAGAACAATAACTGGCGTATGGGCTACTTTGTACTTCCCTGATTACCTGTGCGCTCCTCCGGAGACGCAGGCTCCAGGTGCCCTCTAATGTTTCCCAGAGCGTTATGGACGTACCCCTTGCACATGATGCCCTCTGACGATCTTCGGACGTTACGGACGTAGGCCCCTGGTGCCCTATATGGGGACTATGCCAATCCCATTTACAGCCAGAGCTCATACGTCGAAAGGATTGTTTCTCAACTGCATGTTCACTTTAATACAGTTAGGTTACCTTATTAATGTCATGTCACTTACTTTTATTTGTGACATATTTTATATTCAGTATTTATATGGCATGTTATTTATTGTATCTTGTTACGTCCCTCTGAGGACCTGGTGAATTCTCCAGGTGTGCGTTTGTGATTTTTGCAGGTGCACTCTCCATGGCCATATTTTTCTCTCTTCTTCCGAGGGATTGCACTTGGATCGCCTTCGCATCGTTCGACAAAATTCCTTTTTCATGTATTTCTCTCTTTCTAGTTGGTAGTGGATTTGTCTCCGCCCAACAACTTATAAATGATAATTCATGAGTTTATTATAAATTCTTTCTCCTTTATTTGTGGATGAAATTAGTGTCATGGATTACTGCATTTTACAGCTTATGTATACATACGAAGGTTCCATATATTGGAGTTATTTTTTATATATGCAGCTGGCATGTCGACGTACTTAGTCCTAAGTATTTTGGGACTGTGGCATTACATATTTTTGTGGTGGCCCGTACAGGTCAAGTTTATCACTTCGGTTACGTTATTGTACTGATGTGAGCCTGCAGATAGGATTAGAGTCTAGGATCTCATCCATATACTTGACATTCTTTCTTGACTCTAAACTTCGAAGTCTCGTTTGCCTCCCTTGATTGCATCTTGTTTGACCCCTTTCTACCGTGAATCCTTACTTTCTCATGCTTAATGTCGGTTAGGAAGATGACTAGACTAGTATATGCTCATAGGTCAAACACGTGACTAGAAGGATTACATTCACAATTAGTATACATTGAGGTCTTATTTAAGATGTAGAGGCATTTATTTTTCTAAAAGAATGATCTTAAGGATTAGTTAATTCTAAGTTGGGTAGTAGCAATATTGCCAACTTTGAGGAGAGAGAATTTTATCTTGAGACTACTAGGAGTATTCACCAAAGGATTGATAGAATATTGAGTAAAATCTTTGATTTTGAAGATTTAAAAAATATTTATGATTTTCGGGTTATAGCTATTCATATCTTTTGAGGATATAAATTGATTTGAGGAAAAATTTTAAATTTCGAACTTTGTCATACGATCTATGATTGATAAATTTATTTAGATTTTGAGTTTAATATTTCAATTGTGAAAAAAAATCTTCAAATTTTGTCGCATAATTCACGATTGATAAGATTATCTAAATCTTGAGTTTAAAGTTTGGATTTATAATATTGCAATTTTGTGGAAATTTTATTAAGAGATATGATAAACTTATTTGAGATTGATTAGAGGAATCTAAATTTTTAAGTTATGATGGATGACCTCAACCGACTAGAGAATAAGAAAGTTTAGTTTGTACATATTGGATGAAAAATATATATATATATATATATATATATATATATATATATATATATATATATATATATATATATATATATATATATATATATATTTTTTTTTTTTTTTTTTTTTTTTTTTTTTTTTGTCATACTAAGGGTTATCTTAGGGTTATTGAAGACATGAATTATTTTTATGATTATGCTTGAATATCATAGTTTATGTCAAGCTTGGAAATACATATTGGGAACTCAAATTTTGAGATTAAATCTTATCTTGATAGAGAAATAAGAAGCATGCAAGGTCACCCTAATGAGATAGAGGTGTTCTACATTCCATCCATGACCAAGATAGTAGTACATAAACAAGTATAGTTAGTCTTCGACCAAACCATGTGACTATATCTCAATTTTGACTTACTCGACCTTTCCCCAAATCTAGATCTTCTATTGTGACCGTCTAACCGTTTGAAATTTGAGAAATAATTTAATCGTTCCTTGACTGTATCCACCTAGGAGGCTATCTTCTCTCTGAAAACTGTGTCCCTAAATTATTTTACTAGATTCCTTAATTAATTTTATTTCATGCTCCAACTTGATCTTCTTTAATGTTTTGTGCATTAATTGTCACTTCATGAACTCCAACTTTCAATTTTAGATCTTTTTTGTGTCCTTTACCATGACTTTGATATTTGGAGTGTAATACTAGCTGTTACCTTCCAACAAATTTCATATGTAAGACCTAGATGAGCTCACCTTTATGTAGGTATACCATGTCCCACTCAAACACGTCCCATGGTACTCTATTTGTATGATATGACTTTCGGGTCATAAAGACTAGACTATAACCTTTACCATGATACCGATATATTTTTCGACCAAGGATAGGGACTCAACCTCGACTCAATTCTTTCGATCCGATATGTGATTTTGTTCTACTTAATTCCTTAAATGCTTAACTTTGTGCTTTATCTTGATTGCTTGACCCATTATCCCATCACACTACTAGTTTAACTCTTGTAAGTTGGGTAGAATACCTCATGACCTGACAAATCTTTGTCCATGTGACCTATATTGATAAGTTTACTTAGAATATAGAATTCAGAGGACCCTAACTTATCTAGTCAACCAAGCCATAGATAAGAAAATACTAGGACGACTGCATAAGTCCAAACTTTGGGCAAGACTTAGATTTTAATGGTTCTTCGACTATTTAATTTTCTTCATTAGTATTCCTTACTTATATTTTGACTATCTTATGATGCTAATTTAGCCTTAGTTTTGCAAGCTTATTCTTTTGTCGTACTTGTTCACTGTTATTGGGGATGCCTAATAATACATTGTCTAATCAGAACCGGTGCATGATGGTCTGATCAACCTAGTACACTTTGGTTCACTTTTCATATATTGTTCGACGTGGATGGAGACATAGTTAAACTTGGCCTCTAGAATTCCATCCGCGACTGCCTTGACAATTCATTATGAAAATTTTCAATTTTCTTTGAACCACTTATTCGTATTCGATAATATCTTCTTCAAACTCTTTATTATTTTCGTCATTCGCCTATATTAGAAAGATAAACACTCGTATTTGATATCCTATTAGTTGCCCACCATCTATTGCCAAGATAGTTAACCATTGACCAACCAATGTGACTATATACCCATCTTGAGTTACCTTTTTTCTCTATCCTAGATTCATTATCGCAACCTTCTAATCGTTCTTGAAACTTGAAAATGATTCAAATCATTTCCTTAACTATATCTTAAACCTAGACGACTATATTCCCTCAAGAAACCATCTCTCCTAAATGTCTAAATTATTCTCTTTGACCTACTCAATTCCTTTCTATTCTCTAATTCGTGTAATCATAATTTTACTATCTTAACTAGCGACCCTTCTTCAATTCCATAACCATGATGTATTTTTGTAGATATCAAAATTACGATCTTCCAATGCATGTTTGTGTCGAACGTCGTTTCTTCTTCTCATCCAAAAATTTAATCGTATTTCGGTATTGATGAACTCTTTCTATCTCCCCTTCCCTAGCTATTCCTAAATTTCGAGGACAAAATTCTTGTAAGTTGGGTAGGATGTAAAATTCCAAAATTTTTACTACGATTTTTTAATAAATATGATATTGATTTTTGTACTTCATATTTGTACATCGCGTACGAGTTTACGTTTCATAAATTTCTCGTCAAGTACGAATAAGTGCGAAGTACATATTTTTATAAAACGTTTTAATTATATAGATGTAAAAAATATTTCAAAATTAAAGACGATAAATATTTTATATTGCTTGAAGTTGTAAATGCGTCACGCCGAGGTTTGCCAAACTTTATTTTTATTTAAAAAATGCCATTTTATTTTATGGTACAAGTATAACTAGTAATTTAGAAAAACTGTATTTTATGATAGTATTATTTTTTTGCATGCGAGTGTATATATATTTTTATTTTCAAAATTAATTATTATCACTAATATATATTCAAAAAAGGTATAATAAACATGGGCTGATTTAATATGTAATTAATTATGGTGATTTAAGTTGGAAAAAAAAATTATTAAGTTATCAAATATAGTTTAAATTAGAGGTAGAATCTATCTACATTGGATTATATTTGATTGAGTTACTTTTAAATCAATTTGAATTAAATAGTGGAAAATCTAAGGGAAATTAAAACTCGTCTTAGTCCTTATCTAGATAAGACTTTTGTAAACCCCCTAATTTTTTAAAATAAATATTTGTGGAGTTTTTGGATTTTTAAATAACTATTTCTTGACTTATTATATAATTTGTATTATTTTACATATATTTAGTATAATGCTCATTAGTGAATTTAGTATAAAAATATATAAAGCTATTTTTCTAGTACATTAAGGATCTAAACTATATTATATAATTTTCTCAAAATTTTAGGATTTATTTCATAACTTTTATTACTTTTTACATGTTACTTATATTGTACACTATTTACATAATATAGAATAAATATCAATTTAGTATTAAATATTTTAGCTTGTATAAATAAGATTAGATAAATATTGTTTAAATAAATATTAACTCTATTTATTATCTATAGTAATTTTAAATAATGTTATAGACAATTTAGATAAATATGAACTATAATTTAAGTTAATTATAATCCAATGTCTAATAGGAAAGCATCCCTATCTATATTATATCATAACAAAGTAACTCCTATCAATTTAAATCAAATCCTATCTAATTTAGGAGGTAAATCTGAAATAAGTACCTATATATACCCAATAAATTCTATTCCTATCAACCATAATTCGAAATTATTTTTAGTCCAATAGGAACTCAAAAATTCGTCATCAAAATTCAGCCCCGCTTTTTAATAGCAAGAGCAACTTGGAACGACCATATCTCCTAGCTCCGAACTCCGTTTTGCCTCCAGTTTTTTTTAAAAGAAGCGTATCGAGGTAAGCTTTCCAGAAATATATTTTAATAGAAAAAATTCTTTATGTAGATTTTTGCAAAACTATTTGAGTATCTAGTATCCAAAAAATAAACGTGTTTCAGTATTTTTGCGATTTCGAAAGATTCCGGAAACGAAAATGCGATCCATTTAGTTTTTCGAAAAGCGGATACGAAAACCTATGCCATATCCTAGTTTCAGAATCTATTAAATAAATGTAATAGGTGTAGTATTAATTATAACTAAACAATAGACTATTTTCAGCATTCGAAGTTGTTCCTACACCTTTCCCTTTGTGCGTTGTTGTTGATTCGTCGCCAGGAAATCATCTTACCTCACTCCGGACATCAGGCAAGATACTTTGCCAAAATTTACTATTTATAATTAGTTTGTATTTTATTTATTGCATATCACCTTGTATTTATTTTCAGTTATTTTAGCTGTACCATTATTACAGTTCCTAATCTAGTACCGGCTGAGTAATATTAGCTGTACTTTGTTATTATCCTTTGATTGCATATGGACTTAGAGTTAAGAGACTACCATTTGTAGTGTATTGCATATACCTCGACACAGTTGTACCACGAGTATAAGTGAGATGAATAGCATGTAGAGGTCCTTGTGTGTTGGCTGATCACTCGTGCGCATGCATTAGGGCTAACTGCTAATAGAGGCATGTTAGGAGACTTAGCAGTTAGTAGAGTATATGGTCGTGGATGCGACTTAAATAAGAGCATTGGGTGGGGATAACAATACCTGACGTATGGGCTTCTTTGCATTTCCCTGATTACCTGTGCGCTCCTCCGGAGACGCAGGCTCCAGGTGCCCTCTAACGTTTCCCAGAGCATTATTGTAATCCCCCAAAAATTTTTGGAGAATTATTTTAATTTATTTTTATTTTATTATGTTTTTATAATTGGTTATTTAAGTGGTGTTGAATTATTATATATTTTTTTATATAACAAGTTCGGTATTTAATTGTGTAAATATTTTTATATGGTAGATTAGCAACACAAATGCTACACTTAGTGTTTGTTGTACAATCTCACTCAAGAATACATTTTGAGTGATTACTAAATTTTTAAGGAATTTTTAGATTTTATTCTAAATATTTTTTGATATGTTGCATTAATCAAATTATTTAGTAAATAACTAGATATAAAAAGTTTTGGTTATTTTTAAATCAAAATCCAGTGTAAATAACTTTCTACGGTATCTACTTGCCAAAGAATATTTTTTAAAATATTTTATAAGGTTTAATTAAATTATTAGGATTTTTTTTGGTATATTTATTTGGTTTTATAATTCTTAAATACTATATATATATAAATACATATATATATATATATATATATATATATATATATATATATATATATATATATATATATATTACTGTTAAAATAAAATAAAAAATATATATATATTACTGTTAAAAAAAATTTTTAGAACTCGGCCACTGTTCCCCGGAGGGAACAGTAACCAATTGCTTGGCCCAAGGGGCAACGCCCCGAGCCCGCTTAAGCAAACAACAGCAGATTAACTCTGTTATATATATGTGCGACAAACCCTAAGACCCTAAACCCCCGACACCTTCGACCTAATCCCCCCGCAGTTGCGTGCGCCTCCCAAATCTCTCGACGATCGTCGTGGTACTGACAGACGGCCGCCCCTCCACCGGCGATCATCGGAAAACTCAGGAAACAGAGCAATGCTCTGCTTTGAACACCGCCAGGTACCCAACTTTGCTAGTATTGTTCACTACCAAAATTTATCGATTTAGCGACGGCCCTATCCGTCGTCAATCCGACGGTAATTACGATTAGCGCCCGATAACCGACGGATTTTGGCCAAAAAAATCCGTCGACAATCAGCTCGTCGCTAATAACGGTCCGTCGCTACGTAGTCGTGAAGCGACAGAATAGCAACCGCTTTTCGACTTCACAATACGAAACTTTAGCAACGCGTTTCCGACGGACTCTCGTCCATTTCAAATTTTAAGTACTGAACTGTGTAGACAATAGCGACGTAAAATTCCGTCAGTAACCCGTCGTAATAACGTATCACAGCGTATCGTTCCGTCGCTAAGCCGTCGATTAGCGATCGATAACAAAGGACGGATTAGCGACGGTTTTCTGACAAAAAATTCGTCGATCAGCTTCTGGAAATTCATGTCATTTCCAGCAACATGGTGACGGATAAGTCGTCGCTATTCCGTCGATATTTATCGACGGAATACGGACAGATTAACCGTCGATCTTTTTCTGGAAATTTTTGGTATTTTCAGAACAAGTGCGACAAATAGGTAGTCACTATTCCGTCGAACAATGTACCATACCGACGGATAATCCGTCGACAATCCGTCGCTACCTGGAAACATTTTCAAATCTCCAGTTAGCGATGGAATAGCCGTCGAAAAGTAGTCGAAAACTGGTAGTAACCGTCGTAAAACGGTCACAAGTCCGTCGCTAACTGAGAATATTTTGAAAAAAAATTACAGCGCTTTCACTTTTCGCAAAAATTTGCATAAACCAAACCAATATATAATGCACACCAATTATCCAACAATCACATAGACCAAATATATTATGCACACCAATTATCCAAGAATCACATAGACAAAATATGCACATACGAATTTAATGCACACCAATTATCCAGGAATCATATAGACCAAACCAAATTAATATAAAATAGACATCAATTATCCGGAAGAGTAACCTAATATCCATCGTTATAATCCGATCATAGCACAAATATTCCAAATTTTTCACAAATATTCCAAAACACATAGGAAAGAGTTGGCCAGTTACAGTAACCTAATATCCATCGTTATAATCCGATCATAGCACAAATATTCCAAAATTTTCACAAATATTCCAAAACACATAGGTTGTAAAGGTGGCCAGTTACAGTAACCTAATATCCATCGTTATAATCCGATCATAGCACAAATATTCCAAAATTTTCATAAATATTCCAAAACACATAGGAAAATCGACTTTGGCCTCAACAAAGACGACAAGTCAGACGATGAATCCTCACAGCCAGGGATGATAGTTGCGTTGAGGCATGTACCATTCTATCAGCCACTTTGCATACGAAGGCTCAATCTGGTTGAGGTCTTCTGTAGGGACAGGAGGGTCGGTCCCGATGCTACTACTCTCTGACGGTGGCTCCTCCTTAGCTTCAAGCTTGGGAGCAATCTCTTCCCTGATGGTCACCGGTTCTTCCTTGACGTCCTCGACCTTTGGTAACACCTTCTACTTAACAGTCACCGGCTCTTGTTTGACGACGGAGACTTCCTCCGTGTCGACCTCCAAGGGTTTCTT
Organism: Iris pallida; assembly: GCA_029216955.1. Lineage (NCBI taxonomy): Eukaryota > Viridiplantae > Streptophyta > Magnoliopsida > Asparagales > Iridaceae > Iris > Iris pallida. The sequence goes on along the minus strand of JANAVB010022999.1, from coordinate 12,121,270 downwards.
GCCTCGACCACTTCCTCGACTAGCAACACCACCTCGACGAGTCCTAGGAGCCATCTTTCTGACAACAGAAATTTTCATATAGGGTAAAGAAATTTACTCAAGTTATAAAAGTTGTGACGTTGGTTTTTTGCGTTCATCATCATTAGAGGGAGCAGCACTAGAAAAGTTGTGACGTTGGTAGCATGAGAGAGTAAAAATTTGTATCATAAGACTAACAGAATTACTATGTAATCATGTACTCACCAATAACCGGATGTAACTGGAGTCGTTGGGCCTATTGTGCAGTAATTTGTGGATCCGCTGGTATAGGCCAGATGTACTTAGTATCTAGTGTATCAGATTAGTATCGGTCTATCGGTTTGGTATAGGACGTATCATATTGGTATTGGCCTTAACAAATTGGTATCGTCCTATATCCGATATATACATGTATCGGCCGAATAGCTAGGATTCATATTGGCCTTATCGATTTGGTATAGGTCATATCCGATAGGTATCGGCCGTGTTGGATTAGTATAGACTATTTCGGATTAGTATCGTGGAAGGTTTAGTAACAACTGTACTTGGATTTCTCTCTTCTCGAGCTAGAATACCATTGTAAGAGAATCACCAGATCGTGATTGGCCAGTTACAGTAACATACATACTTTCTTTTCCATCAGGAAAAGCGAGATTGAAAAGGAAGTATGTATGTTCTGTAACTGGCCATTTACGCTCTCGTGACTCTCTTGCAATGGTAATCTAGCTCTAGAAGAGAGAAATCCAAGTACAGTTGTTACTAAACCTTCCACGATACTAATCCGAAATGGTATATAATAATCCAACACGGCCGATACCTATCGGATATGACTGATACCAAATCGATAAGGCCAATATGAATCCTAGCTATACGGCCGATACATATCGGATAGGACGATACCAATTTGCTAAGACCAATACCAACCGATACGGCCCATACCAAAATGATAGATCGATACTAATCCGATACGGTCAATACTTATAAGTACCTACGGTCCAGGAGGTTGATCCGCTATAGTACATCTATATACGATCAACGAAGTAACGATCCATTTCAATTTGGATGTGAAAATCTGTATCGTAAGACAAACTAAACATAATCAGTTCTATTTCACATGCTTAATTGCCAAGTATGGAAACGAATGGCTCAGAACACAACCCAAAATTCATTCTAGCATACATTAGTGTGAATCATCTACGTTCTATACATATAGTGTAGTATATGTTCTTATCGTATCTAGTATCTGAAAGATGTAACAGAATCAAGATGAACTCACATAGATTACAGGTGCCCCACATTTGAGTGCTACACCAAGACACACCGTGATAAGGTTAGTAATTTATTTAACCTAATATAGTAATCTTGTAATTTAAAGTTGGAAGAACATGCAAGTAGCCTTATAGTTTCTGCCTCGCCAGTCGAATGGCTTAATTGCCAAGTATCGGAACGAATGGCTCAGAACACAACCCGAGATTCATTCTAGCATACATTAGTGAGTTCATCTTAATCCTCAAAACTCTTTCCTGTTATGTAATAATGCAAGATTACTACATAGGAGAAAAGAGTTGGGAAGATTATATCAAAACCCACGGCTTAAAAACTTATGACATATTAGTCTTCCGACACCGCGGTAACATGATATTCACATGAAGGGTCTTTGACAAGATGACATGTTGTGAAAAGATATATCCTTATAGTTCTCCTACGGCTATTGAAGAAAACCTCTGTACTTCCTCCGGGTCATACCGCCGGCTGTGCTGCTTCCCCCTCCTCTTCCTGTCCACTTCTTCTCCCCCGACTCTACACTTGAGCTGGATGTCATATGTGGCTGAGAGAGTTAAATAAGAAGAAGGGAAGTAGAGGAAGGAGCAGATTTGTTCAGAGCCATGGTGGAGGAGAGGAGAAGGAAGATGCTTGATCAGAACGGATGGCTCAGAACACAAGCCAAGATTCATTCTAGCATACATTAGTGTGAATCATCTATGTTCTGTACATATGGTGTAGTATATGTTCTTATCGTATCTAGTATCTGAAGGACGTAACAGAATCAAGATGAACTCACTAATGTAATACTAAGACTTCATCTACAACTATATAAGATATAGTGATAGGTTGTCGTATCATCATTGCTGAGGGATGAGGGTCGGAGGACAGTCAACTTTATCTAAGGCTACTTGCATAGTTTCTGCATCGCCAGTCGAATGGTTGCAGGGACTATGTCCTGATCACCATGGCGTACCGTAGACTAATGCAAATGGAGCTGGAAATATCCGTCGCTAACCGGTCACTAGTCCGCCGGTAACTGAGAATTTTTTTGAAAAAAATTGCAGCACTTTCCCTGTTCACAAAAATATGCATAAACCAAACCAATATATAATGCACACCAATTATCCAACAATCACATAGACCAAATATGCATATACGAATTTAATGCACACCAATTATCCAAGAATCATATAGACCAAACCAAATTAATATAAAATAGACATCAATTATCCTGAAGAGTAACCTAATATCCGTCGTTATAATTCGATTTATCTTTTCCCTCCTTTATCTACGGATACATAGTTTCTGCCTCGCCAGTCGAAAGCTTCGAGTACAAGGCGGCAATGATGTTTATGTGAAGAAGAGGTACAAAATTTCTTTTCTTATGACCCACGTCAGAGGAGGAGAGGAAACCAGTAGCGCGACGACGAGTGCGAGTTAGAGCTCCGGGCCGGCAAAGAGGACCCGTTCCTATATCCAAGAAGCGAAAGAGAGTCGAGGATTATGATAGATTGTTGTATCATCATTGCCGAGGGATGAGGGTCGGAGGACAGTCAACTTTATCTACGGCTACATAGTTTCTGCCTCGCCAGTCGAATGGCTGTAGGGACTATGTCCTGATCACCATGTCGTACCGTAGATTAATACGAATGGAGCTGGAGCCAAAATACAGAAACCAAAATACAAAATACAGAAACCAAAATACAAAATACAGAAACCAAAATACAAAATACAGAAACCAAAATACAAAATATAGAATCCAAAATAGGACCCTCTGTGAGAACGGATGGCTCAGAACACAACCCAACCGGAGAGGATACTCTGAGAGATCCATCTGAGAGGGATGCATACTCTGAGAGATCACCTTTACAAGAATTATATCAGTAGTGGGATCGAGTGTTGGAGGAGATACTATCAAAGTATACGTCCTACTCAGATGGGTCTCTCACCGTTACTATTTTTTCCTGATAGCATGGTGGATGTGCTCTGTCCACATATTCTTGCTCCGAGCCAAAACTTTGTCCTGGAGCTCAAGTGGACATCCTTGGTGTAGAGCTCGAGTGAGAGGTTCCTGACAGCATGGTGGTCTCCTTTGTTAAAGTATCCGTGTTCGTCCCACAACCAATGTTGCGTAACCAATCTTCGATCTAATTAACCCTATAGGGAGCCAATATAACCCTCTAGATATCCCCCAACTGGATTGGGATATAGCACAATGATCGGTTGGAAAAATCGATGCCAAGTCGATGAAAAACCTACCGATATGTGGACAGAATTACGACCTCGAGTACCCCTATTTTGAGATGATTTCCGACCAACCTAGCAAAAGTTTTTGGTAATTTTTCTTAACAACGATTTAGCCAACATATAGAACTTCAATTCCCTTCTTTCAGTTTAATTTTTCATTCCCTGTGCGCAAAGAATCGCGATTTCAAACTTGGGAGAAAGTTGATTTTAAAAACAATGAAATTTTGGGAAAACTAACCGATACGGCGTGCGCCCCGACAAACCGAGCGACGTGGTCGTGCACTATACGCATCGAAAGGCGCGTATGGATGTTACCGACGTGTGGGAACTGACGGGACTCGATTTTGTTGTGTGTGCGCGACGAAATCAGTGCGTATCCGTCGAGATATTCCATATCGACGTTTTACAAACTAGCCTATAACTTCGTGCACGTTCGTCGGATCGATGCAAAACTTGTGCCATCATGACCGTATCATTTTTCTGGTCCTGTATGCCAAGTTTGGTCTGATTCTGAGAAGGTCAAACCAGAACGCCTTTTTGGCGGGCCCGCGACCCGCTTTAACGGGCAATTTTGTGCACGGCCCGTCGAAATCCAACTTTGGACATACGGTTGGGTTCGTCTCCTCAAACTGAATCCGTAGACATGTAGTTTGATGGATTTAGAGACCGTAGGTTCTGGCACACGTTTCGGTGCAAAACGGGTCCAACGACGGATATCGTTTTGATCCGAAATTACGATTTTGCCCCTGTTCCAGAATTTGACTTTTGGACAGGTGTTTCCTAGGTATTTCTTTTATGCCAAATCTGTTCGTGATGTTTATTTCAGCATCTGAGGTCGTTCGTAGAAGTTGGCTTTCATTGCTTCCATATTTTGATGATTTGAGTCATCAGGCGTCGCCATTCTGCACACTACCCCCAGGCAAGATACCTTGCCACCAGCTGTTTATTTATTTAGCTCATATTTCATGCATTGTTCATTATTTTTTTATGTAAAATAAACTGTGATACATGGCATAACCTGTTAGAACTTACTGTTCATTTATATTTCCTGCTGTGTATTATTTTTCTTATATATTAAACCTAGATTTAAGGGACCACCTTTGTGTGTTGTATTCATTGGCCTTGACACGTTGTAACATGAATTTGTGTGTCACATGTAGAACACGGACATGCGTGACTGGCTGGCCACCGGTACGTATAAGCCGTGCGATAGGATTAACCGCTAATAGAGATTGCATGTTAGTTGGACTTAGCGGTTAATAGAGGTTTTGTGTTGTGGATACAACATAGTAGGCATTAGATGGGGAGGACAATTCCTTAGCGTATAGGCTTCGATGCACTTTTCCTTTTGTAACCCGTGAGCTCCGTCGGAGACGCGGGTCAGATTACCCATGTTTACTTACGGCCACTGGCGATTCTGCGGAATGTCATGCTCTTACTGATGGGGCCTCTGGTGCCCAAGGGGGGACAATACCGATCCTATTTAGCCAGGGCCCATGCGCAGGAAGGATTGTTCTTAACTACATACCACTTAGAATGGTTCGGCACCTTTATCCGTTAGGTACGAGTACTTTTAGTTTGGGTACTTGTATCTGACCGTAGCTTGGAACAATAACTTATCACGGATTAGTTCGTCACATCTTGTCCTTGTTTGGTTGTAGGTGTGGCTTACTACTTCGATGAGAAGGTATTGAACCTTGTTGGGGTCCGGATACCATATTGGATTTATAGCATGGAAAGATACGTCATCGTGAATTAGTCTACCATCTCCTGTCCTTGTTTGGTTGGGGGGATGGTAGGCTAGTTCAGTAGGTGCGTATTGGACCATGTTATGATCTGATTTTACTTATTTTTATTGAGCAGTATTTATTTTAATTTATGTGGCATGTTCTTTTTGTATCTTGTTACATCCCTCTGAGGACCTGGTGATCTCTCCAGGTATAGGTGTGCAGGACTTTCCGCAGGAGTATGGCTTCGGTATAGACTCATCCTTCACGCTCGAGCGAGTAGTACCTTCTGATCACAGCTGTCCCTATTGGGTCGAGGAGCCTATTTAGTCATCATTTCTTATTCTATTTATCTTAGAGGTTGGACTCTATTTTTCTTCAGTTTATTCTAGTATCGGTAGTGGATTTGTCTCCGCCCGGTCAGCAGCTACATTTTGACATTTACTTTGATTCATGAGTTACCATTTTCTTTATATTTACTGTGGATGAGATATAGCTTTTACCTGTGACTGTCTGTTATTATTTTTCATAATACAGCTTATGTGTATATTTGAGATTTCCATATATTGGAGTATATTTCGTATATATGCAGCTGGCATGCTTCATTTCTTGTCCTACGTATTTTGGGACTAGGGCATTACATGTTTTTGTGGTGGCCCATGCAGGTCAAGATAAATTGTTTGGTTACTTTACCGTACCAAGCAAGCCTGCGTACAGGATTAGAAAATTTAGGATCTCATCCACATATATGACATTCTATTTTGCCTTCGTTTCGAACTTCCAAATGTCTATCTTGATTGCTTTTGCTTGAATTATTCTTCCGTAAATCCTTATCCCTCTTTCGTGCGTACTAGGTCGTCATGTTCCCCATTTAATCATACTACTAGTTCAACTCTTATAAGTTGGGTAGGAAGCATCACAACATAACTTCATTGACTTTAACCAAGGCCTTAGACAAGAAGACAGTAGGACGACTGCATAGGCACGAATATAGGACACGACTTAGAATCTTAAGTAGCTTAAGCTACTTATATTTTTTTTCATCATGATCTTGCGTATTTGTAATTGGACTACCTTGACTAATGTTGCTATTATAGCCTAGTTTTGCGAGCTTACTCTCTCATCAAGCTTGTTCAGGACATATGTTTTATGGTGGGCGCCCACTGATACATTGTCTTATCAGAACCTGTGTATTATGGTCTGATCAACCATAGTGCATTTGGGTTCGCCTTTCGTATGATTTTACGTGGATTGAGTTATGGTTAGCTTAACATATTCGCCCTCTAGGATCTTATCCACGTGTTGTTGACATTTTTATTTCTTTATTAAACTCTCTTTTAATTGCTTGACTCAAAACCTATCTGAATCTATTCTATCATTGCCCTTATCTTCGTGCCAGTAATGTGACTCTACACAGCGGACATACCTCTACCCTAGTCATCACATCTGGTGATGCAACTTTCCAGGAAGAACAAGTTTCCCCAATGATCCCGGTGACTCCGTATCAGCTAGAGCCACAGCAGAATACCACAAACCCATCGACGGTGCAGCAGGAAGCCCAAGTACCCCCAGTCAGCCACGAAGGGCAGACTACTGCAGTACCACCAGGAGAGACTGCACCATCCCTATTGCCTCAGCAGTTTTAACCACAGCTCGGACCTCAATTGCCTCCACTTCCGACTGATGTAGACCCGACCACCCAGTTTATGTATGCTATGCTACAATCTCAGTGGCAACAAATGGAACTATTGAGGCAGAGCATGATGACCTACTTAGCTAGATCTCCACCACCAGTCCCGGTAACAGATCCAACTCCAGCTCTACAACCATATCTGGGCTCCATTGCAGACTTCATCGACATAGGCCCTAAGAAATTTAAGGGTACCAAGGGTCCCTTAGAAGTTTTCGCATGGCTTATCAGCACAGAGAAATACTTGAAGGCATCCCAGTTGCCAGTACATGATTGGATGACAGCAGTCGACTTACTCTTAGAAGACAATGCTCACCACTGGTAGAAGGCTGAAGAAAGACGACTGGGCATTGGGATCACATGGAAGAAGTTTTATGGCCTCTTCTATGAGAGATTCTTCCCCATCCATGTTCGAGATGCTCTCTATGACCAGTTCCTTCATCTGAAGCAGGGGAACATGTCGGTAGATGAGTATGATGCAGAGTTCAGTCGTTTGAGTAGATTTGGTATGGCACTATTCCTGACAGAACTTGAGAAGGTAAGGAGATTCCACCAGGGGCTCATACCAGAACTTAAGACTTTCACTACTACCCAATCTCGAGTCTCTCATGCAGCTGTCTTGGTGGAAGCACGTACCCAGGAGCTTCTTCGCAAGGAACAGCAGGCACAGAGACGCCCCACACCGGTAGCTGCACCAGTTAGAGTGACTCAAGGTGGACCAACCAGGAGGCCTATAGGGCAGTACCAGCAGAGGCCCACACCCTATCAGAAGCCCACCTGCAACTACTGCGGGAAGAAGGGCCACATTCGTGATGGATGTCGTATTCGTCTCGGCTTATGCTTGAGGTGCGGATCGGAACAACACAGACTTATCGATTGCCCCGAGCCGTCGAGGCAAGGGCAAGCATTTACCATGACTGTGATAAACCCCCATGCTGAGATTAGAGATCTGGCAGGTATTATCCTAATTATACCCTTAATCTTTATTTAGTCATGGCTTAGCATTGAGCAATACATTCAGTAACTTAGGCAACATGCGTGAGCACTATCTTCGGTACCATTAGAAATATCATGACTATAGCAAGCTTATAAATAGAACTCTTGGCATCTTTGTTAGAAATCTTGAATGGCGTGCCTTAAAAACCTGTGCCTCCGTCAACAACACTCGTATTCCTTAGAGGTGAGGAAATCACCCAATCTCTACGCATATCGTTTCGATACCTTACTGTGACTTTGATATTTGAAGCACAACATTAGCCATTTTCTTCCAACGACCTTCACTTACATGAACTAGACAAACCACCCTACACACATGACTCACAGGTCCCACATAAACACACAATCATGTGCTCCGTTTCAATTATACCTCGTACGCGACTTATTAACCCTTAGAACAACCCCGGATGAAATTCTCATTCTACTGGATTTTAACCATGCAAGACCAAACCAATCCCTCAAACAACTGGATGTCCATTATCCATTGTAAGACTAAGAATGCCCTATCTGGTAGAAAATAGTGGCAATTAGAATTTTATTATGACTATCTCCACCCTCTTTCTAGAGACCAAGTTACGAAATGACTACCTGCTCTCCCTTCGTATGCAGTCCCACTATATTCTTCCATTAAGATTTGTTGTTAAATCTTTATTTTAAGTTTTTATTAATTTCGAGGACGAAATTTTTATAAGTTGGGTAGGATGTAATCCCCCAAAATTTTTTGGAGAATTATTTTAATTTATTTTTATTTTATTATATTTTTATAATTGGTTATTTAAGTGGTGTTGAATTATTATATTTTTTTTATATAACAAGTTTGGTATTTAATTGTGTAAATATTTTTATATGGTAGATTAGCAACACAAATGCTACATTTAGTGTTTGTTGCACAATCTCACTCAAAAATACATTTTTGAGTGATTACTAAATTTTTAAGGAATTTTTAGATTTTATTCTAAATATTTTTTGATATGTTGCATTAATCAAATTATTTAGTAAATAACTAGATATAAAAAGTTTTGGTTATTTTTAAATCAAAAGCCAGTGTAAATAACTTTCTACGGTATCTACTTGCAAAAGAATATTTTTTAAAATATTTTATAAGGTTTAATTAAATTATTAGGATTTTTTTTGGTATATTTATTTGGTTTTTATAATTATTAAATACTATATATATATATGTGTGTGTGTGTGTGTGTGTGTGTGTGTGTGTGTGTGTGTGTGTGTGTGTGTGTGTGTGTGTATTACTGTTAAAAAAAATATTTAGAACTCGGCCACTGTTCCCCGAAGGGAACAGTAACCAATTGCTTGTCCCAAGGGGAAACGCCCCGAGCCCGCTTAAGCAAACAACAGCAGATTAACTCTGTTATATATATGTGCGGCAAAACCCTAAGACCCTAAACCCCCGACACCTTCGACCTAATCCCCCCGCAGTTGCGCGCGCCTCCCCAATCTCCCGACGATCGCCGTGGTACTGACCGACGACCGCCCCTCCACCGGCGATCATCGGAAAACTCGAGAAACAGAGCAGTGCTCTGCTTTGAACACCGCCAGGTACCCAACTTTGCTAGTATTGTTCTTCAATTTTGCGTAACCAATCTTCGATCTAATTAGCCTTATAGGAAGCCAATATAACCCTCTAGATATCCCCCAACTAGATTTGGATATAGCGCAACGATCGGTTGGAAAAATCGACGCCAAGTCGATGAAAAACCAACCGATATGTGGACAGAATTACGACCTCGAGTATCCCTGTTTTGAGATGATTTCCGACCAACCTAGCAAATGTTTTTGGTAATTTTTCTGAACAACGATTTAGCCAACATATAGAACTTCAATTCCCTTCTTTCAGTTTAATTTTTCATTCCCTGTGCGCAAAGAATCGTGATTTCAAACTTAGGAGAAAGTTGATTTTAAGAACAATGAAATTTTGGGAAAACTAACCGATACGGCGTGCGCCCCGACAAACCGTGACGTGGTCGCACACTATACGCATCGAAAGGCGCGTATGGATGTTACCGACGTGTGGGAACTGACGGGACTCGATTTCGTTGTGTGTGCGCGACGAAATCAGTACGTATCCGTCGAGATACCCCGTATCGATGTTTTGCAAACTAGCCCATAACTTCGTGCACGTTCGTCGGTTCGACGCAAAACTTGCGCCATCAGGACCATATCATTTTTCTGGTCCTGTATGCCAAGTTTGGTCCGATTTTGAGAAGGTCAAACCGGAACGCCTTTTTGGCGGGCCCGCGACCTGCTCTAATGGGCGATTTTGTGCACGGCCCGTCGAAATCCAACTTTGGACATACAGTTGGGTTCATCTCCTCAAACCGGATCCGTAGACATATAGTTTGACGACTTTAGAGACCATAGGTTCTGGCAAGCGTTTCGGTACAAAACGGGTCCAACGGGGGACATCGTTTTGATCAGAAATTACGATTTTGCCCCTGTTCCAGAATTTGACTTTTGGATAGGCATTTCCTAGGTATTTCTTTTATGCCAAATCTGTTTGTGATGTTTATTTCAGCATCTGAGGTCGTTCGTAGAAGTTGGCTTTCATGGCTTCCATATTTTGACGATTTGAGTCATCAGGCGTCGCCATTCTGCACACTACCCCCAGGCAAGATACCTTGCCACCAGCTGTTTATTTATTTAGCTCATATTTCATGCATTGTTCATTATTTTCTTTATGCAAAATAAACTGTGATACATGGGATAACCTGTTAGAACTTACTGTTCATTTATATTTCCTGCTGTGTATTATTTTTATTACATATTAAACCCAGATTTAAGGGACCACCTTTGTGTGTTTCATTCATTGGCCTTGACATGTTGTAACACGAATTTGTGTGTCACATGTATAACACGGACATGCGTGACTGGCTGGCCACCGGTACGTATAAGCCGTGCGATAGGATTAACCGCTAATAGAGATTGCATGTTAGTTTGACTTAGCGGTTAATAGAAGTTTTGTGTTGTGGATACAACATAGTAGGCAATGGGTGGGAAGGACAATTCCTTAGCGTATGGGCTTCGATGCACTTTTCCTTTTGTAAGCCGTGAGCTCAGCCGGAGACGCGGGTCAGATTACCCATGTTTACTGACGGCCACTGGCGATTCTGCGGAACGTCATGCTCTTACTGATGGGGCCTCTGGTGCCCAAGGGGGGACTATTCCGATCCTATTTAGCCAGGGCCCATGCACAGGAAGGATTGTTCTTAACTACATACCACTTAGAACGGTTAGGCACCTTTATCCGTTAGGTACGAGTACTTTTGGTTTGGGTACTTGTATCTGACCGTGGCTTGGAACAATAACTTGTCGCAGATTAGTTCGTCACATCTTGTCCTTGTTTGGTTATAGGTTTGGCTTACTACTTCGATGAGAAGGTATTGAACCTTGTTGGGGTCCGGATACCATATTGGATTTATAGCATGGAAAGATACGTCATCGTGAATTAGTCTACCATCTCCTGTCCTTATTTGGTTGGGGGGATGGTAGGCTAGTTCAGTAGGTGCGTATTGGACCATGTTATGATCTGATTTTCTTATTTTTATTGAGCAATATTTATTCAGTTTATGTGGCATGTTCTTTTTGTATCTTGTTACGTCCCTCTGAGGACCTGGTGATCTCTCCAGGTATAGGTGTACAGGACTTTCCGCAGGAGTATGGCTCCGGTATAGACTCATCCTTCACGCTCGAGCGAGTAGTACCTTCTGATCACAGCTGTCCCTATTGGGTCGAGGAGCCTATTTAGTCATCATTTCTTATTCTATTTATCTTAGAGGTTGGACTCTATTTCCCTTCAGTTTATTCTAGTATCGGTAGTGGATTTGTCTCCGCCCGCTCAGCAGCTACATTATGATATTTACTTTGATTCATGAGTTACCATTTTCTTTATATTTACTGTGGATGAGATATAGCTTTTTACCTGTGACTGTCTGTTATTATTTTTCACAATACAGCTTATGTTTATATTTGAGATTTCCATATATTAGAGTATATCTCATATATGTGCAGCTGGCATGCTTCGTTCCTAGTCCTACGTATTTTGGGACTGGGGCGTTATAATTATGGACGTACTCCCTTGCACATGATGCCCTCTGACGATCTTCGGACGTTACGGAAGGCCCCTGGTGCCCTATTTGGGGACAATGCCAATCCCATTTACAGCCAGGGCTCATGCGTCGAAAGGATTGTTTCTCAACTGCATGTTCACTTTAGTACGGTTAGGTTACCTTATTATGTCATGTCACGTACTTTTATTTGTGGCATATTTTATATTCAGTATTTATATGACATGTTGTTTATTGTATCTTGTTATGTCCCTCTGAGGACCTGGTGAATTCTCCAGGTGTGTGTTTGTGGTTTTCCCAGGTGCACTCTCCATGGCCATATTTTTCTCTCTTCTTCCGAGGGATTGCACTTGGATCGCTTCGCATCGATCGACAAAATTCTTTTACCGTGTATTTCTCTCTTTCTAGTTGGTAGTGGATATGTCTCCGTCCAACAACTTGTAAATGATAATTCATGAGTTTATTATAAATTTTTTCTCCTTTATTTGTGGATGAGATTAGTGTCATGGATTACTGTATTTTACAACTTATGTATACATACGAAGGTTCCATATATTAGAGTTACTTCGTATATATGTAGCTGGCATGTCGACGTACTTAGTCCACAGTATTTTGGGACTGGGGCATTACAGAAATTCTAAATAGGTGATCTCCAAACTGACGTAACTTGCTACGTCATTGACGCCTATATAAACTACAACATGCTGTTGGGACGACCATGAATCCATGAGTACATGATCGTGCCCTCCACTCTCCATCAATGCATGAAGTATGTGACCAACGATGGGACCATCAAAACCGATTTCGCTGATATAGACATATTTCGAGGACTCGAAGCATACTGTACAGATGCTGAGCTGTACAAGTCAGTCCCATGGGACGATGATGCCAATGATGCCGACGACGAGGCAGATACTATATCGGAAAGCGCAGCTATCACCGAAGAACCATTAAAGGTTCGATTAAAGGGAAATCTTCCCAAAGCATTGGATCCTTTCATCATCAAGCTTCGAGGCAAGGCTCCGGCTCGATCCACCTCGAAAATATCAGCCGTTAGCTAGGAGCCTATACAAATAAGGCTTCCCCGAAAGGCCCCAAAGCCAACTCTGAAGTCGCAGGAACCTCCGACTACACCTCCCTTGGTAGTCAAGTTGAAGGGGAAACCTCCTCTATCTTCTTCCACAACAGCCCTAGTGCTCACAGATGAAGAGTTGGAAGACTACGTGTATGCCAATACTGAGGCACACTCTTTAGATGATATAATCCCTTGGGATAAAATTTTGCATTTCATTAATAGAAAGTTGTCTTTGAATTACTCTTGTGCGCATTAGAACACTAGGTATTTCTTAGACAATTTTCTATATGTGTTACAAACACAAGTGACAACTGCTAGCCTCGCAAGCCAAGTTGTCCCTCCTCAAGGTGCCTACTTCTTGGTTCCAATAAGGAAGAAGAAGGAGGAACCCATCATCTTCGGTCGATTGGAGCATCTTCAGCGACTGGCTCCGGCAGAACCAGATCCCGATAACGACAAGATGCAACTCTACCGTTACACTACTCAAGCCAAACACCTTATCCGAAAGATGGTCTATGACCTGAACAACAATAGAGGACAGAACTATGGCAAAGGCTGATGTCTTCCCCTACAACTTCATGCTCCAAAGGAAAAAAATCCTAAAATTACTACCAATGCACTCGCCGGGGGTTGGATTACGTTACACCCATAACAACTTCGGAGAGTTCAGCGTCGTAGGTCTTGATGCATTCACACTCTTCCAACTCCTCGACCTGGGACACCGATACCAGTATCGACCGATCCTTCAAAAAGATATTATCCGTCAATATGGTCTCTACATATCCCTCTGTCGAGGAGGAAGACCAAATACGTAAATTTTTTGAAGATGAACCCTGGCCTCAACGCTTGGGATCCCAATGGGAATGGCACTTCGAACAGCGCAAACCTACCACTGAAGATGAAGTCGTCCAAGTCGAGCTAGGAGATGAGGCTTCCCCAAAACCTATCTTCATCAGAAAAAGCTTGACGAGAGAAGACAAGGAATCTCTGATACATCTTATCCGAGAATACATCGATATCTTTGCTTGGAGCTATGAGGACATGTCGGGTCTAGACCCGCAAGTCGCCATGCATTGTCTCAACATCTTACCCGATGCTAAGCTGGTGAAACAGCAACATCATCGTTTCCGCCCCAACGTCATGGATGCTATTGAGAGTGGCTTCATCTGCGAAGAGCAACACCCAGATTGGGTGGTCCCAGTTACTAAGAAGAACGGGAAAATTTAGGTCTTCATAGACTTCAGGGATCTCAACTCGGCCTGTCAAAAAGATGAGTTCCCCTCCCGATCACCGAAATGATGATCAACAACATGTGTGGCTTCGAGCGCATGTCCTTCATGTATGGTTTCTCAGGCTACAACCAGATCAAAATGTTTCCCGAAGATGAGAAGAATACTTCATTTCGGACTCCAAAAAGAGTATATTGTTACACAGTGATGCCCTTCGGGTTGAAGAATGCGGGAGCAGCATACCAGTGGGCTATGAGCAACATATTTTGCAAGCACCTCGTAAAGATGGTAGAATGTTACGTTGATGATATTGCCGTCAAGTGCAAAAAGAAATCCAATCCAGTCATTTGGATGACCTAAGGACGGTATTCGACTTAATGCGGACACGTCGACTAAAGATGAACCCGACTACGTCTTTTTTAGGGGTTTCTAGTGGCAAGTTCCTGGGCTTTATTGTCATAGCCAAGGGTATTCATATTGACCCCGAAAAGACAAAGACGATCTTGGACATGGCTCCCCCCAAGAATCTCCATGAGCTTCGAGGCCTACAAGGATACTTGGCATACATCAGAAGATTCATAGCAAATCTCTCTGGTCGATGTCAACCCTTCACCAAACTGATGAAGAAAGGGGTTTCTTATGTATGGACCGAAGAATGCCAGTGCGCGTTCGATGACATCAAGAAATACCATACTAGTCCTCTAGTACTAGTAGCACCAGTCATGGGGAGACCCTTCCTGCTATATGTACGAGCTATAGACCATTCTCTCGGGGCTTTGCTAGCCCATAAAAGCAATAAAGGCCACGAACAGGCGATTTACTATCTCAGCAGGACCATGATTGGGGTCGAGCATCGGTATAATCCTGTGGAGAAGGAGTGACTTGCTCTGCTCTTCGCCATCCAGAAGACGTGCCACTATGTGGCCGAACAGACAATCCACGTCATCTCTTGAGTTAACCCCCTCAAAGTCCTCATGGCTAAGCCAGGGGCTTTAAATTCATAATTAGCCACATGGGCGATACTCTTAACTCCTTATGACATGGTGTTCGTCCCACAAAAGGTAGTCAAAGGCCAAGCATTGGCCGACTTCTTGGCGGTACATCCTGTGCCAGAGATATCGAAGCTCTAAGACGATTTTCTCGATGAAGTCCTAGAGTCCAATGCCATCTCAGATAACTCAGTTTGACGCATGTTCTTTCACAGCGCTTCAAGAGCAGGACCCAATGGCGAGACCATCGCAGGGGTCGGAGTCGTTCTCATCACTCCCGTGGCCTGGTCATCCACCATGCATATTCTCTCATGGATTCGTGCACCAATAAAGTTGCTGAGTATAATGCCCTCATCATTGGACTCCAGCTCACTAAACAGTTGGGGGTTGACTGCATCGAGGCCTATGGCGACTTGAAATTGATTATTATCCAGGTTCCAGGATAATACGAGGTCCGTCATGAAGATCTGGTTCCTTACCACTAGGCAGCAATAGATATCATTTCCACCTTCACAGGGTTCTTTATAGAATATGTACCTCGGTTGCAAAACTTGGAGGCCGACTTACTCGCTGGCCTGGCCGCTTCTCTGGCAGCTCCAGCTGGAACCTAATATACCGTCACATTAATGGGTCGAGTGCTAGTTTTCCCGAAGAAAAACCTACATACGTGCCTTAGTTACTCAGTACAAATAGACACTAATATAGATGTTTGGGACTGGCGATTCTCGCTCATAGACTACGCAGTCTACGGAGTCCTACCCGGAGATCTGAAGGAAGCTACTTCTGTCAAAAGACTCTCACTCCGGTTCTTCTACGACACTGCTACCAAAATGATGTATCGTCGTTCATACGACGGGCTTCTCCTGCGATATTCATCCGAAGGAGAAGCACAAGAGGCACTCCGGAAGGTGCACGATGGCCCCTGCGGAGCCCATCAGCCTGGTCTTAAGTTACAGGATCGATTGCGTCGCATGGGTTAGTACTGGCCCACTATGATGGCAGAGGCCGTTGATTATGCAAAAAAGTGCCAGGTATGTCAGTTGCATGCTGACTTCATCCACCAACCTTTTGAGTTTCTATACCCCACAACATCCTCCTGGCCATTTGAAGCATGGTGAATGGATATTATCGGACCGATCAGTCCACCGTCCTCTAAAGTATACCGGTTCATACTTTCCAGCAGCAACTACTATTCTAAGTGGGCGAAAGCAGTACCTCTGGACGAGGTGAAAACCTCGAACGTGATCAGTTTTGTCAAGCATCACGTCATATACCACTTCGGGATTTCCAGAAGGATTATCCACGACAAAGGTCCTCAGTTCGTGAGCCACGTATTCCATCGATTTTGCGATAAGAACCGAATACAAAATATGGCATCAACAACTTACAATCCTGCGATGAATGGACTAGCCGAACCATTCAACAAGACTATCGTCAAGCTGCTTAAGAAAGTCATTTCCTCTAATAAATGCGACTAGAATGAAAAGCTCGACGAATGCCTGTGGGCTTACCGTACAACTGTTCGGACACCCACTGGCAACACAACATTCTCTCTGGTTTATGGAAGAGAGGTAGTGCTTCCCCTGGAGATCCAGAACCCGTCTCTATGGGTATCCATCACCAACCAGCTGACTAACGAAGACAATCAACACCGATGACTACATGAGTTAGAGGTGTTGGATGAAAAATGTATGCTAGCTCAACAATGAATCAAGCTTTACCAAGCTCGAATTTTCGGGGCCTTCAACACAAAGTTTCGGGAAAGGACATTCCAAGTGGGTGACCTCGTCTTATCAGTTCGAAGACCGATGGTGATGACACATAAGACAGCTGGGAAGTTTGAATCCAAGTAGGAAGGACCGTTCGTCATGGAGACGGTATACTCCAATGGGGCCTACCAACTAGCCAAACCTAATGATGACTTGCTAATGATGACAATCAATGGCAAGTTCCTGAAGAAATACTATGTCTGAGGTTCAAATCAGCATAGGTTCCCACATCCCCCAGGATGTTCGGGAATTCTATTACTGAGTTCACCTCTTTCATAACTCCCCCAGTAGAAAACCTTTCACGTCCATACTACCTCTGAATCGTTATTCTGCACCCTAGCAAAGATTGTGCCTACCATGTCCATATTACCTCTGAATAGATATTCCTTTCATGACAACCACCCGTGGTTGTCATAATTACCTATAGAACCTTTCACGTCCATATTACCTCTGAGTCGTTTTATACACCCATAGAGTCCATCCTTGCCATGTCCATATTACCTCTGAGCAAGAAAAATTCTACCACCAAAAATTCTGTGTTTACCATGTCCATATAACCTCTGAGTAAACACCCTATCCCCATCGAAGTTATCTCCATCCCCTCACGTCATACTACCTCTGAGGAAATTCTCATTCTTGTACAAGAAAGTTCACAGCAAAGGGACAAGCAGAGAGACAAAGCCAAAATTTTCATTTATAAAATAAAAGGGTTTTTTTTTGCTTGCAAAAATACTCTCTCACAAACCAAACCGAGAGACAAGAAGATAAAAAGAAGGTCAAAACTATGAAGACTGATGCATAAGTCCTTCTAGTCGGCTCCTCAAAAGAGCAATCTGGGGGCCAACCAATGCTTGAGCTCGACGCTCGACCTCCTAACGGTAAGCGGCTTCATCTTGAATCGGAGACAGGTTTTGGCGCGCAAGAGCCAGTTCTGCTTGGTACGCCAATACTTTCCTTCTCTCGGGCCAAGATCTCGAAGCACTGACAAAGGGCCTCCTCCTCGTCCCTCGACTTCTCCATAACGCTCTCCGTAAGGGCCAAAGTCTCTTACAGCCTCTGGAAATGCTCCCGGATGGTCTTGCACTGCTCCTCCGTGGATATGTCGCGGCTGATATGACCTTCTTCGGTGTCGGTCACCTCCTCAATTGCGACCTTAATCTCGACAAGTCGGTTGTTTAAATCTCGCATCTCTATTCGTACTGGGATACTTTAGATGCCATCCCCTCTAGCTCCATAGCAGCTAGAGTCAGGAGACTGCGCTCGAGATTTTGAAACTCCGAGGCCGCACCTTCTAAATCTATTAGCAGATCGTCTATCGCATCTGCCTTCGCCTCGTATTCTGGATATAGTGCATGGCCACCAATTGGGCCCCCACTATAGACTGAGCTTGTTTAAGCGATTGGATGCCCCACAAGATACACACTATGCCGTGGATCAAAGCTTGACAAATGGTGCCCAGAATGAGATTGATATAGCACGCACTGTTAGCCAAACTCATTGGGGTCACCGGAGATGCCATAATAGAAAGGCTCGAGGCGGCAAAGGTAGCCAACGTGCGTCTAGGTATAGCAGTCGGAATAGGTGATGTCGTGACTATAACAGAAACCATCAGCGGTACAGCCAACAATGTATGAGGTATAGCTGGTTCTTCAATAGGCTCCTTCGCTGGTGCTTTAACCACCCCCGCAACTAAAGCCGTATGAACCGGAGTATGAGCAACCTCAGCGACCATTTTTTCAAATCGACGTGACCAACTCCTCAGTGGTCTTCTCAACCGGCGCTTCAGCAACCGGCTCGTTAGCAATCTTCTCGGCCGATTCTTTCACAGTCCCCTTGGCCGGACTCCTGGTGGTTACGTCGGCAGGCTCATTAGCAGAGCTATCGACCATCATCTCAATGGCCCCCTGGCAAGAACCTTGTTTGCCATAAAAATTAACAACAGGTATTATAGAACACTGGAATTAATTGCAAACTCGCTTGTACAAAGAAGAGCCTAGAAAGAAAGCCTAGGAAACAATCTAAGTACAATTATTTAGTTTTGATTCTGGGGATGACGGTGGAGGCTCGGAAAAGTGCTATCAACTCTGCCTTACTCCGTGGACTATCTGATGCAGTCTCTAGCTCGTGAAGATATTACTTTTTTTTTTGAAGGTTGCCTGCCTTTTGCAGGGGTGTGGCACCCTGCTATTTATAATAGGATGGATTTTGAGCTGTATAGACGGCTTGCGGGCATGTGGCTGATTAGCACGCGAAGACCCGCTCTTGGGCTGCCATCTGTCGATTTGTTGGGATTTTGTTACCGCAAATCTGGGTAGTTGAGGAATTGGTCAGATTGCCACGTATCCCGTTGCGTATAGCATTCTCAGTCTTTGATTATGCAGGATTGCGTGAGACTCATGCATGCGACATGGATAACAATTACTCCTGGCTGCATGAAACTTTGGAAATTTCGAGGCCGCATAATCTGGGCCGCATAAGTGTCATACGGCCTAGATGACACTCTTTTGGCCACATAGAGGCATACGAACCCTGCTTTTGGGCGATGTCCCACGTCTTATCTTTCTTGTCGAAGTGTCAGAACTATCATGTTTTGCCAGGAGTTATCAGCTTTATCGTTCGAACTGTTCCTCCTTAGTCGCATATTTTTCTTCTGCAACTGTTCGTCGATGGGCCGCATATGTCTTTGAAAAGTCATACGACTTTCCTTCATGCGGGCCTATTTGGCCCAAAGTACCTATGTGGCAATTTGTAATCCGCATGAACTCCATATTTTTTATGTTTCTACAAGACCCCTTCAAAGTTTCCAAATTGCAAATTTGGAATACTTTGAATAAGAAGCATGAAAAATATGCCAAGCCGTAGGGAGTTTGCAGGAAGTGGTTTTCGAACTTGAGTCGCAGAGAAATACTAAGCCGCAGGAGGATCCTATATCGCCGAACAAATCTTGAGTAGCAGGGATGCTTTGAGCCGCAGAGAGTCTGCTAGCTGTCACTGCTGTATTTAATTCTCCTGACTCGGTTGTGGATCTATTTTTAAGATGAAGCCGATGGTTACTGGGGATAAAGTTCCCAAACGTCGACTCTATCTATAATGATCTCAAAAATCGAAGAGTCTCTCTTCGCAACTCTATAAATAGGAGTCATTAAGAGAGAATCTTTCCTCTTTCACCTTCTCCTCCTTATACTTTCTGCTATGGCTCCAAAAGCTTCTAAGTCGATTGGTGCAGCGACCAAAGGGGAGAGACTTGCTTTCCCGTCAAGAGCGGTAGACACTTTTTCCATTCATTCCGATGTGCAACATTTTCCTAAAGGTAAGGATGGTGAGCAGATGATGACTGAAATTTTGTGTGCAGGGCTGTCATATACTGCCTCTACTATAAACTTGGTCGATGTATGCCCTATCTCGTCTAGACCACATGTGTTCTATACGATAGGGCTGCACAGACTGAGTCGCATAACCGCTGCTTATTCGAACTTGAACTGGCTGATTGCCTTAAGATGAATCTGTATGAACTTTTTATGACCGAGCCGCATAATAATGACTGAGCCGTATAAATGCTGCATGAGTGCTTCATGAAGCCGGACTCATAACTGTGGACTGTATGAGTTCTGTTTTGGCTGGGCCGTCTAACTGGCTAGGCCGCATAACAGAGTTCTTTGTTTTTTATATAACTATCTTTTTTTCTTTTGATTTCTGTACCATCCGTGTCAAAGGCTGAGACCATTGTGAAGGAAGAGGTGCTCCCCCTTCTATCAAACTGTCACGACCCGCACCCTAGAGTAAGGGCACGAGAAGTGGGTACGTCCAGCCTACGCCGCAGTATCGGCGGTAGAACACTGTCCTAGGTAAATCATCTAACAATATAAAGGTATCTGTACAGTTCATACTCTCCAAATGGAGGTAACATCACAACATATAGCCTCAATCACATCTAAGGTAGAAGAATGAAAGACAGAAGATAGATAGTAACTCAAAGAGAACCATAGCATAGATGAAATAAGTCTAAGTGTCTAAGATACATAACATCCAGAATATCAACTCATAATACAATAAGTCTAAGAGTCTATACATCTCCACATCTCAAAATACAACTCAGAATGCGAGACAAAATGATATAGAAAAGACTGCCTAGACTAAACTGGTCTAGACTACTGGAACATCCTCCTCAGCTATAGGTAGAACCTGCTGAGGGTCCTCAATACAAGTGTCATCTAGTCCTGCTCCATAATAAGTAGTCACCAGGGCCTCATCCTCTGTAATATTTTCAACAGGTCCAATCAGGACAGGAACGAGCACAATACATCTCACGCAGTTCATATCAGGTTAGGAAATACGATACAGGCAATAGAGTAAGATACATGAACTGCTGAAAGAAAATATACGCTGTAAAAGAGATAGCTGTAATGAAATATCTACTGTATATAGAGAACTGTAGTGACTAGTGATGTAGAGCACAAGATAGGCATGTGAATGGCTAAAATTTATACATGATCTACTGAGTTTGCACATGACTACTTTGGAATTATTCACATGTCCACTTCTACTCCCCCGTTTCCCCAATCAATACACAAGGATCTATACAAGTTACGTTATTATACATGATATCACATGGGGCCCATGAAAGGGTGCACATGATAGTATACATGAGGGCTCAGTAAACATGAGAGTACATGATCACATGAGTGCACATGATAATAGAAGCATAGGTGTACATGATGATAGTGAAACACACATAACATGAAGTACCCGATGCTCCCGAGAGGGATAACATCTCATGTAAAGATCCATATAGTACCAATCCGTGTTACCAATGTGACAGCAACAAGTAAAGTAATCTAGAGCGAGAAGTAAAGCCTGAACAAGTATGAAACGGTCAGAGAATGTACTCGCCTGATAACTGAATGTCTGAAGAGGATATACTGTCTGAGGAGAGGTGTATGGCTCCTAATCAGAGCAATACAAGTCACAATGTATCCACAATGGTAAAAATAAAGTATACAATGCATACTACATGATTCTAGGTCAATCTGGTCAAAAGTCAACTCGGGGTCAACTCTAATAGTCAAACTAGGTCACAGGAAGTCATACTAAGTCAAATAAGGTCAAACAAGATCAGACAAGGTCAAACAAAGACTAGTCAATAAGGTAATTAGGTCAGACTAGTTAAACTAGTCATTTTAGGTTAGTCCTAGTCAAATCTAGGTCAATTAGGTCAAGGTTTGACCAATAGTTGACTTTGGTCAACAATGGTCAACAAGTTGGGTTTTGGGCCATTAGGGTTAGCCCCAAGCCATAGGCTAGTAATCCTAGGCCATAGGCTATTGCTTAGGTTTCTATATAAACCTATACCTAGTAAGTTATCTATATATACATGTATCTATATATATATCAATATAGGCCTAACTATATATAATACAACCACCCACATATTTATATATAAAGATAATACTATGTATATCTAATACAATATATATATATCATATATATATAGATATACACCAACTATCTACTACCTACATATCAATATATGAATACTATACATAATATCACCACCCATATCTATATATATATAATGATACTACATGAGAATTTATACAAATATATATATATATATATATATCAATATATATATACATATATATATATATATATATATATATATATATATAACCTATATATATACACTACATATATACATAGAGGAAAGTGAGAGGGAGAGTGAATTTGAGTGTGAGAGAGAAAGATGGACAGTGAATGGGGGGGGGGGAGTTTCAGATTTCCTGAAACTGGAAATCCCAGCCCCCAACCTATACACACACACCCCCCTAATATATAAATATATATATATATATATAACTTATTTATATATTACATATATACATAGAGAGAGGGAAGAGAGAGACATAGAGTGAGAGAGAGAGAGAGTGAATGAGAGAGAGACAGAGATAGAGGGAGAATGGTCTGGATAGGGGGGAGGGGTTCCTGAAATCAGGAACCAAGTTGGCTCCCCAACACCCACACACATAACATATATACATACATATGTATATATATACAACTACACATATACCCAACCAAAAACTCCCAAAATTGACCCACACTCACATATTTATATATATCACGTATATACATACTGTATACATATATTTACACTCATAAAAATATAAAAAAATACATTTGAAATTGGATTTTAAAAACTGGAATAATTTCAGAAAACTAGAATTTGGGACTGCACACACTCGATTTGGGTTAGTTCAAACTCCACCCAAATCGAACTATGATGGCCTAAGGTTGGTTGGTAATGATAGCCCCTAGGTTAGTCTAGGTCCCTAGTAGCCTGACACGGTGTCATGACACGACACGGCGTGTCCACAAGGTTTCAAAGTCGATCGGGTAAAAGGATGTACACTGATACAGTGCGTATCAGTGTAAAACCAAAAATGGTCTAGGACACGACACAAGGCGACACAGGCCTCGTGCTCGTACCCGAAGGTGCGCCTAGGTCTAGGCTACGTGTCCATGTGCCTGATACGCGTCCACGTGTCGTGTAGAGTGGACACGACACACGTATCAGAAGCCCTAAAATACGTGTTCAGACTGCGTGCCAGTGTTTTCGCGTTTCTCGTGTTCGCGACACGGGACACGTGACACCACGTGGTTGTGTCCAATGTGTTCGCCTATGGATAGGCTTCGTGTCCATGACACTACGAAGTGTCCACGTGTCGTGTAGAGTGGACATGACACGCTCAAAGTCGAGTGTCTGTGTGTGTACACTGTGCACTGAACGACCCTTTGAGAGTCGATTTCGTGTCCGACAGGACACAAGGTCATCCCAAACTTTGGGGATGACCTGTCAGTCATTGCCCCGTATCGTGTGTCAAGTTTGACGTGTCCAAGTGGCGTGTAGAGTGTGGTTGGACACTGTGGTAGCAGGGCACATTTCATGTGCCTGTGCAGTGTCTAAACAGTGTAAACTGAGAGCTGTTGTGTCCAATTTTGGACACGACACAAACCAATACGTGCTCAGTGACACAGGGTTAGGGTTAGGGTTAGCTAGGCTAGGTTTTGGTTCAAAAAGATTTGGAAAACAGTGAGTTAATATACTATGACAGTGAACAAAAACAGTGAGCAAAAATTTAGGGTTTTATATGTAGGATACGTGTCCGATACGACACCAAACAACCCTAAAAATTTACCAAACCCTACCCACAACTATATTATAACTATATGCATGCAATAATGAAGAAAAATCAATAATCTAAATAGGTTTAGCCATAATACCTCAATGTGTGAAATGTTTTGAAAATCACAAAATGAAGGGTGATTAGCCTCAAAGCCCAACTTGTCCTTCCTTGCTAAAATCTGAGTAGCACACTTCCCTAGGCTCCCTTAGATTGTAGGTGACCTAATGGAGAAAACTAGAGGTTCAAAGCTTGACTATTGAGAAAGTTATGGGAAATAGAGTGGAAGGATTCTTGGGTTTTTTTCTAGGTTTAATTTCATGTAAAATGATCTTGAAAACAATGTGGGGGGTTAATATAGGATGGTGGGCTGCCAAGGGGGTGTCCTTGGCCGTCCATAGCAAGGGGGGTGTCCTAGGCTTGCTTCTAGGTAAAGGCAAGGACTTTCATGGTAAAGGCTTGATATTTTGAGTAAATCAAGCAAAATATCATACGTAAAATATCTAGATATTTATCTCACTTAACCATGACCAAGTATCTATCCTCTTAGTCATTCTAGGTTAGTAACTAACCTCTAGATTAGGCTAAACTTGGTTAGGGGTTCTCATGACACTTAATAATAATTTAAACAATAATAAAAACACATAAATCTAAATAATTCCAAATAATTCCTAGAAATTTACCAAAATACCCTTTAGGCTAAAAATCACTAATTTGGTGTTCTAAGCCTATGGCTAAGCTCTCATGGTCATGGCAACTTCTAGGTTAGAGAAAATTAGGGTTTACACTAAGTTATACTAACCAAAATCACAAAGTCATAAGTCATGCCTTAGAAAATGGTTTAACTTAACTAAAATCACCAGAAAATCATACCATGACTAAAATACCACTAATAAATAATAAAAATAATAAATTTTCAAAAATCCCCAATTTCAAAAAATAGGGTGTTACACAAACAAGAGTCACTGTTTGTTAAATTTGAGGTGAAAGAAGAGCTGGCGTCCATCGGGAAGGGGATTGCTCTCAAGGAGGAGTCCAAGTCTGAGGGTAGTAGTATTGGGAGTTCTGACACTCTTGCCCCCGCCGAAGACTCCGGTCAGATAGATCTTTCTTATAAAAAATGGCTAGGGGAATGGTATATGCCTCAGCGCGGCTATGATCCTTGACTGTAGGGATCCATGGGCTACCATGTACTAGACGTTCGTATCTGCTTTTGTACTTTCGTCTGTCTATGGCTGTAGCCTTTGTTTTGCTTCTTTTATAGTCCTGTGAATGTAACTAATTTTAAATAAACAGGGTATGCTAACCTCATTTTATTTGTGATATTTTGTGGTGATTGTACTAGAGGGCCTAATACAGCATTTGTAAATGACATCCCACTGGGATTTTTGTGGACCTATTGCCCTTTTGTGCATCTGGAAATGCGAGCAAATAGATTTGAATGATATTTGTGGACCTACTACTTTTTGGTACACCGATGGTGTGAGTAATAGATTAGGATATTTTTTTGTGGACTTATCATCATTTTTGTGTATTGGCGATGCGAGTAATGATAATAAGTGGAGAGGAAACCAACGTATTTACGCAGAGGTAATGAGGACGTGGTAAATACGGGTCAAAACAAAGCCTTCCTACTCAGAGGTAATAAGGACATGTTAGGGGTAAGCATGATAAGGATACACAGAACAACTCAGAGGTGCTATCAACGTGGAAGTTCTATGCATTGGGTGATTTGTTTGTAATGGACGGAAAAACAACTCAGAGGTAATATGGACATGGTTGCTTTTTTCCATTGGGAAGTTTTGTGGACCTATTATCCTTTTTGTGCACTGACAGTATGAGTAATAGATTAGGATAAGTTGTATGGACCTATTACCCATCTGCGTACCGGTGGTGCGTGTCACGCCCCAGAACCAGAATACTTGAGAGCGGGGGCGGACACATCCAGCTACGTATATTGAAGTACAACCCACCTCGTTATACGGTCACGACTGTCTAGATACATGAGGGTTTAACTACAAGCCATCAGTCTCTTATGGTCATGAACAAGCCTATTATATCAATCTCAAGCAAGTAATAGCAGTTACAAGATGTCAGAGCACCAAATATACAATAGTAAGGCATCCCATACATTAAATATTTGGATGATCATGAAGCTAGTCATACAAAATATGAAGACTAGCAAGAGTTTCAGTCATACATGATAAACCCTAGGATTTGTTAATCATGCTACAGCTCGTAGGCAGACAGTAAGTAAAGTACAATCGAGCAAACACGTGCTCGTCGGCTAAACGCATCAAAAGAATACTTTTACAATAGAGTGGAAGAGCAAAAATAAAACCCACTTGTTGCTAGGGTTACGCCTGATGGTCACCATCTGGCTGGAAGGTCGGAAGATCCTCTGGAGCTGCTCCTGTATCTGGCCATGCAAAACCAGCTGGATCAGATCCCAGAAAGAGCATGTAAAGCCCTAGTCCTAAAATACGTAGGACTAAGATACGTATACATGCCAGCTACGCATCGAGGGGACTCCAGTCCAGCTTGAATACGTATAAGCTGTCAGGTTATTCTAGATTAACTATATCTCAATCCATATAATAATGATAAGTATGGCGAATCAAGTGCAGTAAGGCTGATCAGGCCTTGATACACTGATTCTAGAATAGATAAACATGTTAGAGTGGATCCCCAATATCAAATTTATCATGACCAAGCTAGAGAAAAATAGAAGCTTGTGCAAGACTAGGCTATAATGTAGCAAGAATCAAATATAGGACAAAATCTAATTTCGGAAGAGGAAGATAAAACAACAACTTAATATACCTGCAGTATCGGTGTAGCAATCATCCTCCATTGGTGTACCATACCTTCATCTAATACTTGGAGAGATCACCAGGTCCTCAGAGGACTAGCAAGACACATAATATACATGACTACTTTGACAGTTTTAACATGCAAGGAAGGATATAAAATAGTAAAAGAAATAAAGACTACAGAGTAGTACAAGAATAAAATATAAGGAAATGGCATGTCGTCGAGAATCGTGCTGATAAATATGACTAAGAATAAATCAGAGTAAACCACAGCTCAGTGGGGACTCACGGTCCTATAGATCACAGCTCAGTGGGGGCTCACAATCTATAGTAGGTCTCTATCGCAGCTCAGTGGGGGCTCACAACAGAGAGTAGTCAAGTATAGTCATCGTCTATCACAAGGTCCTCGGCTAGAACTACGATTCAAGTCAAGTCAAATGTCAAAAAGTCAAGTCCATCTCAATTATGTCAAAGGAACACGACAGAGACAAAGCAATACTATCACTAGACATGAACACGATAGAAAATATATGGCTAGTAACAAGAGAAAAGAAAGAGTAATAATCTACGTGCATGTAAAACTAGAAAGTATCCATGATATGAAGCGAAAAAGAAATATGTACCAAGTGAGACACAAAAGAATAGCAGTATTGAATAGCATGTAAGTACTGTAATATTTGGCAAGGTGTACTTGCCTGAGGGTTGCACGGAGAACCAACAATATATCGCCAATCAACAAGTCAAAACGTCGAAGTCTCACAACTGCCTCCAGAAGCTGTAATAGACGTTACCAACATTTCCAGATTAGTCAAATTAGCTAGGATTGCCTGTCCTTAAGTCCAATTCTGGACACAGGGGCAAAATGATAATTTCGGGTCAAAACGGTGTCCGCCGTTGGGCCCGCTTTGCACCGAAAAGCGTGCCAA
Organism: Iris pallida; assembly: GCA_029216955.1. Taxonomy (NCBI): domain Eukaryota; kingdom Viridiplantae; phylum Streptophyta; class Magnoliopsida; order Asparagales; family Iridaceae; genus Iris; species Iris pallida. The sequence goes on along the minus strand of JANAVB010022999.1, from coordinate 12,093,265 downwards.
AGTCAATGGTCTCTAAAGTTGTCAAACTACATGTCTATGAATTTGTTTTAATGAGACGAACCCAACGGTATATCCAATTTTGGATTACGATGAGCCGTGCACAAAATCGCCCGTTGAATCGGATCGTGGGGCCCGCAAAACGGTGATCCAAACAACTGTATCGGAATTGGACCAAACTTGGCATACATGACCAGAAAAATGATATGGTCCTGTTGGCACAAGTTTCATCTCGATCTGACGAACGTGCACAAAGTAATTGGAGAATTTCGAAAAGGACTGATACGGTAATTTTCGACGGATACGCATCAAATTCGTCGCGCACACGCGACCAATTTGAATTCCGTCAAAGCCCACACGTCCACGAAGTCGATACGCATCTTTCGATGCTTTCGGTTCGCGTGTGTGCGACGAATTTGAATTCCGTCAAAGCCCACACGTCCACGAAGTCGATACGCATCTTTCGATGCTTTCGGTTCGCGACCACGTCACCCGGATTGACGGGACGCACATTGGATCGAAAGAATTTTAAAGTTTTGAAAATTGTTTTTAATGATAAATTCTTCATTTTGCAAACTGTTTTCACTTTACGTAATTAATAAAAATTAAAAATACAAAATAGGTTAGGAAGCCCTACATGTTGTCTTTAAGTGTCTTCAAATAGTTTTTTTTGAAATCCCCAATGGGTTGACAGGAATCAATCTCCAAAGTGGGCTACTTGGGACTGAGTTGAAACTGTTTTCGAACAGTTTATTGTCGACTTTGTGTCGATATCGCGGACAGGTTATTTTACGATCCTTGAAACTATTTACTGGGATTCCTAGAGGGTTATATCGGCTTCATGCAGGACTTGCTAGTTTGAGAAATGGTCGAGTATCGAGGAAGAAAATAGGGTACGAATAAGGGTACTTATTGCCTATGTTGCTGCCGGCTGTCCCATGTTTTCACGCGCTCCGACGACTCGCGAGGCGGCGCACGGTCGCAGAGTTCGCTGGGGTGGTCGTCGGACCACAGGGGTGGTCGTGGTGGTATCGGGGATACTTGGTAGAGGTCGCGGTGCCATTGCTGCCGAATCGCACGCGTGTGCAAGTACACAGGGTGTGGCCTGCCGTTGCCATGCGCTCGGTCGCGCGTTTCTGGGCCGCCGCCGGCGGTCGTCCGACGTCGTGGCGGTGCGCCAGGTGTCTAGGGTGTTCGTCGGCGGTCGCCTGGCTATTTGGAGGTCGTCGACGCCACGGCCACTGTAGCGTATTTGGATGGGGTCGGGTGCGCGATCGGGTTCGGCATGGTACTGTTCCTGTGGGAATAGTACAGCCGATATTAATAATATTTTTTTTCTTTTATCTATTTCTATATATCTTTATAGATATACATATATATGTAGATATGAATATATCTAATTATACACAATAAAATCTAACAAAATTCTAGTATTATCTATCCATATATTTAATTTATTTAAATATATTTACATATGTATAACAACTCAATTGGCAATAAAATTAAATAATAATATCTAATAATAATAATGATGATTAATTAATCAAAAATCACTTTAATAATAATAAAATAATAAAAATCATCCAGTGCTTATTTTAGTGAACTTATACTACACACCCGTATTCGGTCCAAAAATTGTACAAATATAGGAACACAGTATTTAAATAATAATAATACTAATATTGTACAAATATTTATTAATTAGAAATATACTATCAAATTCTAAAATAATTTAAGAAGTATTCGCACACATATAAAAATGCCTACATGGTCGTCTTTGGTCCTCTACATGCCTACATGGGCTTGGATTTGGTTTGGGTCCAGTTCGGGCTGATATGTTACAACCGGATCATCAAAATAAATCAATATATTAAATAATAACTAATTAAATCTTTTATAGGAGTCGTCACAACTTGACAGGTTTTTCTAGTAGAGACAATGTTATGGCCGGGTCTTTCCTAGCATGGCTAATAGACTAGTCAAAGTACACGACTATACTATTCGTGCCAAAAATTTTAGTCGCTATGCATCTCAAAACTTAACCATGACTAGGGCCATATATATATACAATATTAGGCTATTATAAATATAATCATATATATACAAAATTCTATATAAATCTATTTGACTGTATAATATCCCAAAATAAATCCATAATAATTATATTGTCATTGCAACCTAACATAGCACCCTACCAGGTGGGTTTGGTTAGGTTAGGGTCCAAATATATTTTCTAATTTAATCAAACTCTAAGAGTCAACCAATACGTCACTTGTGCCATTCACATTTAAATAGCACATGGAGACTCGATTGAGTGGCACACCCTTGGCATGTGTGTCGTAGACTCAAAATGGGTCAAAACCATATATTGAGTCAACTGGTTTTGATTGATGTCGAGTCATGCACTTAAGTTGGAAGTTCGGTCTAGAATTACGGTAAATACTCAAATGGCCTAAATTGACCCAAAATTGTGCGAAGCCAAAAGAAGGCTAGGGGACAAGTTTGGATGGGACATGATATACTAAATTGAAGGTCATCCTATCTATTACAAAACTTATGAAGGACGTTTCGAGAGGTGGGCAAGTCTTATGCTCCAAGAATCAAAGACACGAAAAAGTACATCTATAATTATAATTAATAAGAAAATACAATACAATAAATATACAATCATTTAATCTTATAAAATAAAAAAAAATCCCCAAAAATTAGGGTCTTTACACTCTACCCACCTTAAAAGAATTTCGTCCTCGAAATTAAAATAAGTCTCACTAACAAAGAACCGTGCTAGGGTAAATAGGAATAGTTTTAAGGGATACTCTAGGTCACTACAGTGTCTCCTAATAAGTCAAGTAACCATCAAGCCTAGACATTTGGATTTGTAACCTTTATATCGTAAAACTATAAATAGTTGTCTCTAGTGGCTCTTCTTGGTACTGGCAGTCTTGGAAAGATCATATTGAAGACTTGTCCCTCACAATTATACGAGTCTCCTTTTTTCTAACCAAGCTAAGTGGTACCTACTAATCCGCCTAATCCTTACTTTAAACTAACAAGGTATAATAGTAAATAGGTTAGGTTAGGCTTATGTCTAAGTTCTTCTTGTAGAGGGTCAATCTACCAGTCTATTCTTGATCAAGTATCTACCATCATTTAGCTATTTCTAGAATGTCTACCCACCTTTGTTGAAACTACCCCCATCAAACACATGATGCCCTATGGCATCTCTAATCTCCCTGATCTATTAAGCAATCACAATACAATAAGCAAACAAACTTATACTAATACTTAAGAATTTCTAGTAAATCCTATATAGCACGATTATTCGTCACTCCGAAATTGAAAGGGACGAGAAGCAATGATATGAGAAAGTAAAGAAAGAGTAATCAAGAACAAATACGAAGTTCAAGGGCGGTAGAGAAATTTTTAAAAGAATTGTCAAGGCAGTTGTGGATTGAGATTCCTAAGGTTTTAATCAGGTCGCAGGCCCGCTCGGTACAGTAACGTAACCGAAACGGCTAACTCGACCTGCATGGGCCACCACAAAAACATGTAACGCTCCAGTCCCAAAATACGTAGGACTAAGATACGTATACATGCCAGCTACGTATCGAGAGGACTCCAGCCCAGCTCGAATACGTATAAGCTGTCTGGTTATTCTAGATTAACTATATCTCAATCCACATAATAATGATAAGTATGGCGAATCAAGTACAGTAAGGCTGATCAGGCCTTGATACACTGATTCTAGAATAGATAAACATGTTAGAGTGGATCCCCGATATCACATTTAACATGAACAAGCTAAAGAAAAATAGAAGCTTGTGCAAGACTAGGCTATAATGTAGCAAGAATCAAATATAGGACAAAATCTAATTTCGGAAGAGAAAGATAAAACAACAACTAAATATACCTGCAGTATCGGTGTAGCAATCATCCTCCATCGGTGTACCATACCTTCATCTAATACTTGGAGAGATCACCAGGTCCTCAGAGGACTAGCAAGACACATAATATACATGCCTACTTTGACAGTTTTAACATGCAAGGAAGGATATAAAATAGTAAAAGAAATAAAGACTGCAGAGTAGTACAAGAATAAAATATAAGAAAATGGTATGTCGTCGAGAATCGTGCTGATAAATATGACTAAGAATAAATCAGAGTAATCCACAACTCAGTGGGGACTCACGGTCCTGTAGATCACAGCTCACTGGGGCTCACAACCTATAGTAGGTCTCTATCGCAGCTCAGTGGGGGCTCACAACAGAGAGTAGTCAAGTATAGTCATCGTCTATCACAAGGTCCTCGCCTAGAACTACGAGTCAAGTCAAGTCAAATGTCAAAAAGTCAAGTCCATCTCAATTATGTCAAAGGGACACGACAGAGGCTAAGCAATACTATCACTAGACATGAACACGATAGAAAATATATGGCTAGTAACAAGAGAAAAGAAAGAGTAATAATCTACGAGCACGTAAAACTAGAAAGTATCCATGATATGAAGCGAAAGGGAAATATGTACCATGTGAGACACAAAAGAATAGCAGTATAGAATAGCATGTAAGTACTATAATGTTTGGCAAGGTGTACTTGCCTGAGGGTTGCACGGAGAACCAACAATATATCGCCAATCAACAAGTCAAAAAGTCCAAGTCTCACAACTGCCTCCAGAAGCTGTAATAGACGTTACCAATATTTCCAGATTAGTAAAATTAGCTAGGATTGCCTGTCCTTAAGTCCAATTCTGGACACAGGGGCAAAACGATAATTTCGGGTCAAAACGGTGTCCGCCGTTGGGCCCGCTTTGCAACGAAAAGCGTGCCAAAGTCAATGGTCTCTAAAGTTGTCAAACTACATGTCTACGGATTTGTTTTAATGAGATGAACCCAACGGTATGTCCAATTTTGGATTACGATGAGCCGTGCACAAAATCGCCCGTTGAATCGGATCGTGGGGCCCGCAAAACGGCGATCCAATCAACTGTCTCGGAATCGGACCAAACTTGGCATACAGGACCAGAAAAATGATACAGTCCTGTTGGCACAAGTTTTGTCTCGATCTGACGAACGTGCACAAAGTAATTGGAGAATTTCGAAAAGGGCCGATACGGTAATTTTTGACGTATACGCATCAAATTCGTCGCGCACACGCGACCAATTTGAATTCCGTCAAAGCCCACACGTCCACGAAGTCGATACGCATCTTTCGATGCTTTCGATTCGCGACCACGTCACCCGGATTGACGGGATGCACGTTGGATCGAAAGAATTTTAAAGTTTTGAAAACTGTTTTTAATGATAAATTCTTCATTTTGCAAACTGTTTTCTCTTCACGTAATTAATAAAAATTAAAAATACAAAATAGGTTAGGAAGCCCTACATGTTGTCTTTAAGTGTCTTCAAATAGTTTTTTTTGAAATCCCCAATGGGTTGACAGGAATCGATCTCCAAAGTGGGCTACTTGGGACTGAGTTGAAACTGTTTTCGAACAGTTTATTGTCGACTTTGTGTCGATATCGCGGATAGGTTATTTTACGATCCTTGAAACTATTTACTGGGATTCCTAGAGGGTTATATCGGCTTCATGCAGGACTTGCTAGTTTGAGAAATGGTCGAGTATCGAGGAAGAAAATAGGGTACGAATAAGGGTACTTGTTGCCTATGTTGCTGCCGGCTGTCCCATGTTTTCGTGCGCTCCGACGACTCGCGAGGCGGCGCACGGTCGCGGAGTTCGCTGGGGTGGTCGCCGGACCACAGGGGTGGTCGTGGTGGTATCGGGGATACTTGGTGGAGGTCGCGGTGCCATTGCTGCCGAATCGCACGCGTGTGCAAGCACACAGGGTATGGCCTGCCGTTGCCACGCACTCGGTCGCGCGTTTCTGGGCCGCCGCCGGCGGTCGTCCGACGTCGTGGCGGTGCGCCAGGTGTCTAGGGTGTTCGTCGGCGGTCGCCTGGCTATGGGGAGGTCGTCGACGCCACGGCCACTGTAGCGTATTTGGATGGGGTCGGGTGCGCGATCTGGTTCGGCTTGGTACTGTTCCTGTGGGAACAGTACAGCCGATATTAATAATAATTTTTTTCTTTTATCTATTTCTATATATCTTTATACATATACATATATATGTAGATATGAATATATCTAATTAAACACAATAAAATCTAACAAAAATTCTAGTATTATCTATCCATATATTTAATTTATTTAAATATATTTACATATGTATAACAACTCAATTGGGAATAAAATTAAATAATAATATCTAATAATAATAATGATGATTAATTAATCAAAAATCACTTTAATAATAATAAAATAATAAAAATCATCCAGTGCTTATTTTAATGAACTTATACTACACACCCGTATTCGGTCCAAAAATTGTACAAATATAGGAACACAGTATTTAAATAATAATAATACTAATATTATACAAATATTTATTAATTAGAAATATACTATCAAATTCTAAAATAATTTAAGAAGTATTCGCACACATATAAAAATGCCTACATGGTCGTCTTTGGTCCTCTACATGCCTACATGGGCTTGGATTTGGTTTGGGTCCAGTTCGGGCTAATATGGTACAACCGGATCATCAAAATAAATCAATATATTAAATAATAACTAATTAAATCTTTTATAGGAGTCGTCACAACTTGACTGGTTTTTCTAGTAGAGACAATGTTATGGCCGGGTCTTTCCTAGCATGGCTAATAGACTAGTCAAAGTACACGACTACACTATTCGTGCCAAAATTTCTAGTCGCTATGCATCTCAAAACTTAACCATGACTAGGGCCATATATATACAATATTAGGCTATTATAAATATAATCATATATACAAAATTCTATATAAATCTATTTGACTGTATAATATCCCAAAATAAATCCATAATAATTATATTGTCATTGCAACCTAACATGGCACCCTACCAGGTGGGTTTGGTTAGGTTAGGGTCCAAATATATTTTCTAATTTAATCGAACTCTAAGAGTCAACCAATACGTCACTTGTGCCATTCGCATTTAAATAGCACATGGAGACTCGATTGAGTGGCACACCCTTGGCATGTGTGTCGTAGACTCAAAATGGGTCAAAACCATATATTGAGTCAACTGGTTTGGATTGATGTCGAGTCATGCACTTAAGTTGAAAGTTCGGTCTAGAATTACGGTAAATACTCAAATGGCCTAAATTGACCCAAAATTGTACGAAGCCAAAAGAATGCTAGGGGACAAGTTTGGATGGGACATGATATACTAAATTGAAGGTCATCCTGTTTATTACAAAACTTATGAAGGACGTTTCGAGAGGTGGGAAAGTCTTATGCTCCAAGAATCAAAGACACGGAAAAGTACATCTATAATTATAATTAATAAGAAAATACAATACAATAAATATACAATCATTTAATCGTATAAAATAAAAAAAATCCCCAAAAATCACGGTCTTTACACTCTACCCACCTTAAAAGAATTTCGTCCTCGAAATTAAAATAAGGCTCACTAACAAAGAACCGTGCTAGGGTAAATTGGAATAGTTTTAAGGGATACGCTAGGTCACTACAGTGTCTCCTAATAAGTCAAGTAACCATTAAGCCTAGACAATTTGGATTTGTAACCTTTATATCGTAAAACTATAAATAGTTGTCTCTAGTGGCTCTTCTTGGTACTGGCAGTCTTGGAAAGATCATATTGAAGACTTGTCCCTCACAATTATACGAGTCTTCTTTTTCCTAACCAAGCTAAGTGGTACCAACTAATCCGCCTAATCCTTACTTTAAACTAACAAGGTATAATAGTAAATAGGTTGGGTTAGGCTTATGTCTAAGTTCTTCTTGTAGAGGGTCAATCTACCAGTCTATTCTTGATCAAGTGTCTACCATCATTTAGCTATTTCTAGAATGTCTACCCACCTTTGTTCAAACTACCCCCATCAAACACATGATGCCCTATGGCATCTCTAATCTCCCTGATCTATTAAGCAATCACAATACAATAAGCAAACAAACTTATACTAATACTTAAGAATTTCTAGTAAATCCTATATAGCACGATTATTCGTCACTCCGAAATTGAAAGGGACGAGAAGCAATGATATGAGAAAGTAAAGGAAGAGTAATCAAGAACAAATACGAAGTTCAAGGGCGGTAGAGAAATTTTCAAAAGAATTGTCAAGACAGTTGTGGATTGAGATTCCTAAGGTTTTAATCAGGTCGCAGGCCCGCTCGGTACAGTAACGTAACCGAAACGGCTAACTCGACCTGCATGGGCCACCACAAAAACATGTAACGCTCCAGTCCCAAAATACGTAGGACTAAGATACGTATACATGCCATCTACGCATCGAGAGGACTCCAGCCCAGCTCGAATACGTATAAGCTGTCTGGTTATTCTAGATTAACTATATCTCAATCCACATAATAATGATAAGTATGGCGAATCAAGTGCAGTAAGGCTGATCAGGCCTTGATATACTGATTCTAGAATAGATAAACATGTTAGAGTGGATCCCCAATATCACATTTATCATGAAAAGCTAGAAAAAAATAGAAGCTTGTGCAAGACTAGGCAATAATATAGCAAGAATCAAATATAGGACAAAATCTAATTTCGGAAGAGAAAGATAAAACAACAACTAAATATACCTGCAGTATCGGTGTAGCAATCATCCTCCATCGGTGTACCATACCTTCATCTAATACCTGGAGAGATCACCGGGTCCTCAGAGGACTAGCAAGACACATAATATACATGCCTACTTTGACAGTTTTAACATGCAAGGAAGGATATGAAATAGTACAAGAAATAAAGACTGCAGAGTAGTACAAGAATAAAATATAAGGAAATGACATGTCGTCGAGAATCGTGCTGATAAACATGACTAAGAATAAATCAGAGTAAACCGCAGCTCAGTGGGGACTCACGGTCCTATAGATCACAGCTCAGTGGGGGCTCACAACCTATAGTAGGTCTCTATCACAGCTCAGTGGGGGCTCACAACAGAGAGTAGTCAAGTATAGTCATCGTCTATCACAAGGTCCTAGCCTAGAACTATGAGTCAAGTCAAGTCAAAATGTCAACAAGTCAAGTCCATCTCAATTATGTCAAAGGGACACGACAGAGGCTAAGCAATACTATCACTAGACATGAACACGATAGAAAATATATGGCTAGTAACAAGAGAAAAGAAAGAGTAATAATCTACGTGCACGTAAAACTAGAAAGTATCCATGATATGAAGCAAAAGAGAAATATGTACCAAGTGAGACACAAAAGAATAGCAGTATAGAATAGCATGTAAGTAATGTAAAGTTTGGCAAGGTGTACTTGCCTGAGGGTTGCACGGAGAACAAACAATATATCGCCAATCAACAAGTCAAAAAGTCTAAGTCTCACAACTGCCTCCAGAAGCTGTAATAGACGTTACCAACATTTCCAGATTATTTAAATTAGCTAGGATTGCCTATTCTTAAGTCCAATTCTGGACACAGGGGCAAAATGGTAATTTTGGGTCAAAACGGTATCGGCCGTTGGGCCCGCTTTGCACTGAAAAGCGTGCCAAAGTCAATGGTCTCTAAAGTTGTCAAACTACATGTCTACGGATTTGTTTTAATGAGACGAACCCAACGGTATGTCCAATTTTGGATTACGATGAGCCGTGTACAAAATCGTCCGTTGAATCGGATCGTGGGGCCCGCAAAACGGAATCCAATCAACTGTCTCGAAATCGGACCAAACTTGGCATACAGGACCAAAAAATTAAACGGTCCTGTTGGCGCAAGTTTTGTCTCCATCTGACGAACGTGCACAAAGTAATTGGAGAATTTCGAAAAGGGCCGATATAGTGATTTTCGACGGATACACATGAAATTGGTCGCGCACACGCGACCAATTTGAATTCCGTCAAAGCCCACACGTCCACGAAGTCGATACGCATCTTTCGATGCTTTCGGTTCGCGACTACGTCACCCGGGTTGACGGAACGCACGTTGGATCGGAATAATTTTAAAGTTTTGAAAACTGTTTTTAATGATAAATTCTTGATTTTGCAAACTGTTTTCTCTTCACGTAATTAATAAAAATTAAAAATATAAAATAGGTTAGGAAGCCCTATATGTTGTCTTTAAGTGTCTTCAAATAGTTTTTTTTTGAAATCCCTAATGGGTTGACAGGAACCGATCTCCAAAGTGGGCTACTTGGGACTGAGTTGAAACTGTTTTCGAACAGTTTATTGTCGACTTTGCGTCGATATCGCGGATAGGTTATTTTATGATCCTTGAAACTATTTACTGGGATTCCTAGAGGGTTATATCGGTTATATCGGCTTCATCTAGGACTTGCTAGTTCGAAAATTGGTCGAGTATCGAGGAAGAAAACAAGGTACGAATAAGGGTACCAGTTGCCTATGTTGCTGCCGGCTGTCCCCTGTTTTCGTGCGCTCCGACGACTCGCGAGGCGGCGCACGGTCGCAGAGTTCGCTGGGGTGGTCGTCGGACCACAGGGGTGGTCGTGGTAGCATCGGGGCTACTTGGTGGAGGTCGCGGTGTCATTGCTGTCGAATCACACGCGTGTGCAAGCGCACAGGGGGTGGCTTGCCGTTGCCACGCGCTCGGTCCCGCGTTTCTGGGCCACCGCCGGCGGTCGTCCGACATCGTGGCGGCGCGCCAGGTGTCTAGGGTGTTCGCCGGCGGTTGCCTGGCTATGGGGAGGTCGTCGACGCCACGGCCGTTGCGGCGTATTTGGATGGGGTCGGGTGCACGATCGGGTTCGGCTTGGTACTGTTCCCGTAGGAACAGTACAGCCAATATTAATAATAATTTTTTTTTCTTTTATCTATTTCTATATATATCTTTATACATATACATATATATGTAGATATGAATATATCTAATTATACACAATAAAATCTAACAAAAATTCTAGTTTTATCTATCCATATATTTAATTTATTTAAATATATTTACATATGTATAACAACTCAATTGGCAGTAAAATTAAATAATAATATCTAATAATAATAATAATGATTAATTAATCAAAAATCACTTTAATAATAATAAAATAATAAAAATCATCCAGTGCTTATTTTAATGAACTTATACTACACACCCGTATTCGGTCCAAAACTTGTACAAATATAGGAACACATTATTTAAATAATAATAATACTAATATTGTACAAATATTTATTAATTAGAAATATACTATCAAATTCTAAAATAATTTAAGAAGTATTCGCACACATATAAAAATGCCTACATGGTCGTCTTTGGTCCTCTACATGCCTACATGGGCTTGGATTTGGTTTGGGTCCAGTTCGGGCTAATATGGTACAACCGGATCATCAAAATAAATCAATATATTAAATAATAACTAATTAAATCTTTTATATGAGTCAAGCCACAACTTGACCGGTTTTCCTAGTAGAGACAATGTTATGGCCGGGTCTTTCCTAGCATGGCTAATAGACTAGTCAAAGTACACGACTACACTATTCGTGCCAAAATTTCTAGTCGCTATGCATCTCAAAACTTAACCATGACTAGGGCCATATATATATATACAATATTAGGCTATTATAAATATAATCATATATATACAAAATTCTATATAAATCTATTTGACTGTATAATATCCCAAAATAAATCCATAATAATTATATTGTCATGGCAACCTAATATGGCACCCTACTAGGTGGGGTTGGTTAGGTTAGTGTCCAAATATATTTTCTAATTTAATTGAACTCTAAGAGTCAACCAATACGTCACTTGTGCCATTCGCATTTAAATAGCACATGGAGACTCGATTGAGTGGCACACCCTTGGCATGTGTGTCGTAGACTCAAAATGGGTCAAAACCATATATTGAGTAAACTGGTTTTGATTGATGTCGAGTCATGCACTTAAGTTGGAAGTTCGGTCTAGAATTACGGTAAATACTCAAATGGCCTAAATTGACCCAAAATTGTGCGAAGCCAAAAGAATGCTAGGGGACAAGTTTGGATGGGACATGATATACTAAATTGAAGGTCATCCTGTCTATTACAAAACTTATAAAGGACGTTTCGAGAGGTGGGCAAGTCTTATGCTCCAAGAATCAAAGACACGGAAAGGTACATCTATAATTATAATTAATAAGAAAATACAATACAATAAATATACAATCATTTAATCGTATAAAATAAAAAAATCCCTAAAAATTAGGGTCTTTACAGAGCAAGTGCCACAAAGGAGGCTTCACTTAAGAACTAAAACCAGCATATCAGAACATAAAATGAGAAAGTTAATAATAAGACAGGAAATCTAAATAGGGCAATAAATATCAAGAGAATGAGAAATTATTCCGATCAGTTATTGATAAGGTAAGCATAAGCAATCATGTTCCGAAGTAGCCAGGTACTGGAACAAGACAAGGCCTGGACTGGTTAGACTCCATCCAACATTCACGGCCAAGCAATAAGTACGACTTGATACTTTAACTAACTAGGGTTATCACAGGCCTAGTTACTAGCAAGATGCAATGAGATGTTCCAACATCCATAAGCCATGCAGACCATCCAGGTTATCCAGACGAAATTAGGGGTTGAGTTCATGTGGGTACATCGTCCAAGAAATGCATGTACCTTTAAGTAGCTTGCAGGGTGCAACACATGACAGTGTGCTGGATATGTGACCTACTCGACGACAGGCTACAAATCCCAGAATAGGGCATCCAGATAACGGGATTTCCTGTAACTTGGAAATCTCTTCATGACTACTGGATTATCCTAGTTATTTAGCCTTTGTCTGTTTCAGTAGGTACCCCTGACCGTGGTACTCAGGGGTCCATGTCCTAGACATGATGCAAGACAATACTAGTTCATTTGTACAAACACAATCGTCTACGGTGTCCAGGCCATTCATTCTTGTCATGTCATGCTAGCCGTCGCAACAGTATTCAATAGTTCCCATCATGCTTACTTGTCATATCATGCCATGTCATGTCACGTCAGTTTACTTGTTATACCATGCCGTGTACCAATTCGTGATTATAAAATTTATGACAAAAGGTGCAAGAACATAAAGGACAAGCAGGGTACGTCAAGGGGCTCAAAGCCTCTACACTAGCGAAACTACGCTAGGCCAAGGGATACCGAGAGTAGAATAGCTTTACGCGGCCAAGACCAAGGAAAGATAGCTCTACGCGAGCAAGGCGAGACTCTACGCGAGCGAGACCATACTCGAGCGGAAGGGTCTACAAGAGCGAGAGTACACGCAAGCGAGACTCTACGCGAGCGAGAGTACACGCGAGCGAGACTCTACGCGAGCGAGACTCTACACGAGCGGGAGTAACCCCTGTGTAGAGTTCGGATGAACTCCGCATAGAACAGATTACGCTGGCACGTAAACACATGCGCATAAAGGAAAAACACTATACGGGCACGGAAAACATGTGCGTAAAGACTATGTCTTCTCCCCAAGGCCGAGATAAGCTGCCATGGGACTCAAGAACTCAAGAAACCCCATCTCAGCCAAGACTTGATGAAATCCAACCACTCAAAAGCCAACTTGCGTAAGCTCGAAATTCCTACTCCATGGAACTCTCAATTTGAAAATAATAAAGGTTGATAGATCAAACCCAAGAAATTCAAAAATACAACAAACTTAGATCTACAAGAGATAAACCATAGAAATTGAAAATGCTTACTAAAGCGTCTTTGAATCTCGTGAGGAAGACAGTAGAACAACAACAATGGAGTTCCTCCTAAAGCAAGTTGTACTTGCCTAAGCCTTTCTCTTGGTAGGTGGAGAGAGAGTTATGAGAAAGAAGGAGTTAATGAGAAAATGAATGAGGAGAGAGAAGGGTGGTTGGGTTAATAAATAATGGATGGTGGTAGGTAGGGATTTGCATAATAACCCAAATCGAGCCAACCCAAACCGAACCCAACCGAACCCGATGTATGCCAAAGCCAAAATAGACCATACGAACCATGAAATGATAACTAACCCAAGACTAGTCAGCCAGGACAAGTCAAAATATGGGTCCAAAATACGTACACGTATACTAAAATACGTATAACAAAATCCGTGGGTGACAGTGCGGGCAATAGATTTTGAGGCAAATTTTTGGTGGTAGAAAAGCTATAACCAGGGGGTACATAGATACGACCAAGAGAATTCATTCGGCATAATCAGGGAGTAACTTCAATAGTACCTGAGGGTACGTAACTTGACAATCGAGGAGATTTGAAGTCAGAGTGTAAGTTCAGCGATACCTGCGGGTATATAACTCACAATCCGAAAGAGAGTTGGAAGGTGTCATTTAGACATAATATTTTTTGAGGAACTTGTCGTTGATGGGCATCATGAGCAAGTCTCAATTTTGTTTTGCGAGATAGTACGCGCCGTTGGAGAATACGGTCTTGATGATGAACGGACCCTCCCACTTAGGCAAGAATTTGTCGGGGGTCTTGTGAGTCATGACTATTGGTCTGCGAATAGCCAAGACAAGATCGCCCACTTGGAATATCCTCTGCTTGACTTTTTTGTTGAAAGCCCGAGAGATGCGCGCTTGGTAGAGCTCTATGCTTTGTTGAGCTTGTAAACGCTTCTCATCTAATGTTTCTAACTCCTGTAGACGTCGGTAATAGTTATCATCCACCATTAACCGGTAGGTGAGGGCCATCGAAGTGAGGGGATCTGGGTTTCCAATGACAGGACTGTCTTGCTCCCGTAGACCAAGGAGAACGGTGTATTTCCTGTAGCCGTTCGAATTGTCGTCTGATACGCCCATAGGAACTCACCAAGCTTTTCATTCCAGTCGTATTTGTTTGCAGACACAAACTATTTGAAGAGCTTGATTATGGTTTTGTTGAATGCTTCAGCCAGACCATTGGCCGAGGGGTTATATGCTATCGAGGCCATGTTTTGGATCCGATTCTTATCACAAAATCGATAGAAAGTGTGGCTTGCGAACTGCGGACCATTATCGTGGATAATCCTCCGGGGTAGCCCAAAACAGTAGATGACGTAATATTTTATGAAGCTAATCACGTTCGATGTCTTGACCTCTGCCAACGGAACAGCTTTTGCCCATTTAGAGAAGTAATCGGTGATTGCAAGTATGAACCGATGCCCTCTCAACGACGGCGGGGTGATTGGCCCAATGACGTCCATTTCCCATGCTTCAAATGGCCAAGAGGCCACTGTCGGGTGCAAGAATTCAGATGGCAGATATATGAAATTTGCATGGATCGGGCAAGCCTTGTACTTCTTTGCATAAACAACTGCATTTGCGACCATTGTGGGCAAGTAATAACCTATCCAGCGAAGACGATATTGTAATTTCGGGCCAGGTTGGTGAACCCCACAAGTACCGTTATGAGCTTCACGTAGGGCTTCTTTGGCTTCTGCACTTGATAGGCATATTAGTAGTAGCCCATCATAGGATCGCCGATATAACATTTTCATCTCCGTATCGTAGAAGAATCTGAGGAAGCATCTTCTGATTGAGGTAGCTTCCTTCACGTTCTCTGGCAGAATTCCATAGACCGCAAAGTTGATGAGCGGGCGTCTCCAGTCTTGTATGTCGTTGGTTATCTGGGCGGAATAACTCATACCCAGTTGAAGAT
Organism: Iris pallida; assembly: GCA_029216955.1. Classification (NCBI taxonomy): domain Eukaryota; kingdom Viridiplantae; phylum Streptophyta; class Magnoliopsida; order Asparagales; family Iridaceae; genus Iris; species Iris pallida. The sequence goes on along the minus strand of JANAVB010022999.1, from coordinate 12,077,655 downwards.
TGTTCCTAGGACAGACCAGTTCATGGCCTATTACGTCGACTAGATGATGTGCATTATTTGGGAGTGCCAAGGAAGCGGCGAGACCGGCCAGGACATTGGCTTCGATATTTTAAAGTCTAGGAACGTGCTCTATAAAGAACCCCTCCAAGGTTGTAATAATGGCTACTGTTGTCTGATAATAGGGAATCAAGTCCTCATTGCAAACCTCGTATGAATCTCGGATCTAGTTAACAACCAACTGTGAGTCACCATAAGCTTCTAGGTATCTGATTCCCACTTCTTTCGCGAGTTGGAGTCCAATGACTAGAGCGTTATATTCTGCTATGTTGTTCGAATAGGGTTCTGTAAGAGAATACGCCCGATTGACTACTAGTCCGGAGGGAAAAATTAATACCACCACGACTCCGACGACGATATTGATAGAACTGGAGATTCCCAGGACCCTTCCTTTGGTGTGCGTATTGATCGATAGAAAGTTAAACAGATCAAATACGTGTTCTAACCTTCATAGGCGGAAACTAGGGTTCACGAATTATACCTGCGGCGGAAAGTAGACAAGTAATTCTTGGCAATCTCGAGCGGACGACCCCAAGATCTTCTGCACGTATTCCTTCCTCGAGTTGGACGTCATGTGGGCGACAATCTTCCAAACTTTTCTTCTCCTTGGCAGCACTCTCTTTCTCTTCTTACGTGAATCATGAGTTTAGAGAAAATTTTAGATTTCTAATCGGTAATCTGGCGGCCAGAGAATAGAGGATATATATAGGCTACGACAGGGACCATGAGGAGAAATTAGGGTTCGGCCTCCTAACGGATCTGGATATCCCGTGTTCAGCTCGAACACACAATCCAGGCCCATTAACAATAGCTCGGTCCACTAATGAGCTATTATTGCACTACCTCCCTAATCCCAAATTATGTTTTGTGGGCTCCTTTTATTATATGCTCGTTTGGCTCCCCATGTTAAGATATCGTATGTCCGTCGATCAAATTAAGTTATTGACAACTATATTGATTCGACATCTTTTATCCTTAAGTAGTACCGCTCAACTTTATTTGTCATGTCAGATATATCCACCTGCAGGGTTTACATGACAATCCTTATGAGCTCCTTAAGAGGACATCATCAACCCGATGTATTGGGACATGGATTCCATTTATAATCAACAGTCCATCATACATACAATGTTATTACCCAATTCATAGAGGTTGTTGATCCATAATGAATTTCACTCTTTTATGAGTCAAAGTAATGCACATTGTATATACATGTCCGTTATTATATCCGGATTAAGAGTACAAGCATCCATAATAACTGAGATGTTTGTTCTCTTATGTAGTCAGTACAAAGAGAACAACCTCAAGTGGTCTTGTTCAATACACACAAAGTGTACTAGTGTAAACCTATAGTCAAGATAGACTAATACCAGATTATACTACAACCTTTCCAATAGATTGTCCAAGTCTATCTAGGTTGTGAACTATTTATATACTCCATAGGAAACTGATAATATGATCTTCTGTGTGACACCACACACCATATTATCTACAATATAGAATATCAGACATTTGCATTAACACTTGCAACAAATACAATATGCAAACATTTGCCCATATGATTCTCATTCAAAATTTAAGGAAATAAGGTTACTACAAAAGTGATGCTTTTAGTATATAACCCTAACAATCTCCCACTTATACTGAAAGCATTGCTTTTCAGTATACTATTACAAATCTCTCACTTATACTTAAAGCCATGCTGCTACACATCTGACTCCCATTCCCTCAACATGACTGTCAAAAGCCTTAGCTGGTAAGCTCTTTGTAAAGGGATCCGCTAGGTTGTCGGCTGATGCTATCTTGATCACAGCAACTTTTCCTTTCTTTACGAAATCTCGTATCAAGTGGTACTTGTGCTCAATGTGTTTGCCTGTCTTATGGGCTCGTGGTTCCTTCGAGTTTGCAACTGCACCACTATTATCACAATAAAGTGTAATAGACTTAGGCAAACTAGGTACCACATCCAAGTCCAACAGAAAGTTTCTGAGCCAAACCGCTTCTTTGGCTGCCTCAGAGGCTGCTATATACTCGGCTTCTATGGTGGAATCAGCAATACATTTTTGCTTGATACTCCTCCACACAATGGCTCCACCTCCCAAAGTAAACACATAATCTGAGGTAGATTTCCTGGAATCCCTATCTGACTAAAAATCTGAGTCTGTATACCCCAAGGGAACTAAACTATCTGCCTGGTAAACTAGCATATACTCTTTAGTCCTTTTCAAGTACTTCAAAATATGCTTTACGGCAGTCCAGTGCTCTTGTCCTGGGTTAGACTGATATCTGCTGACCATGTCTACGGCAAAGCAGATGTCTGGTCTCGTACATAGCATTACATACATTAAGCTTCCTACTGCTGAAGCATAAGGAACTGCCTTCATGTTCTCTATCTCTTTAGGTATTCTCGGACACTGCTCCTTTGATAGAGCAATTCCATGTCTAAAAGGTAAGAAACCTTTCTTAGAATTTTGCATGCTAAAACGAGTTAGTACAGTATCGATATAGGAAGCTTGGGATAAGCCCAACATCCTTTTCTTGCGATCTCGTAGAACTTTGATCCCAAGGATGTGACCTACTTCTCCCAAGTCCTTCATATCAAACTGTTTGGATAACCATACCCTTACTTCAGATAATACCTTCACATTGTTTCCAATGAGCAAGATGTCATCCACATAAAGTACTAGGAACACCACCACGTTTCCGTCATACTTTCTGTATACACATGATTCATCCTGACATTGATCAAATCCATAGGATTTTATCACCTGATCAAAACAGATGTTCCAAGATCTGGAAGCTTGCTTAAGTCCATAAATGGACTTTTTGAGCTTACAAACAAGATGCTCCTGGCCCTTTTCAATGAACCCGTCTGGTTGCTTCATATAGATGTCTTCCTCAAGACTTCCATTAAGGAAAGCTGTCTTGACATCCATTTGCCAAATCTCATAATCGAGATGAGCTGTAATAGATAAAAGAATCCGAATAGACTTAAGCATGGCTACAGGAGAAAAGGTTTTCTCATAATCGATACCATCTCTTTGAGTAAAACCTTTTGCTACAAGCCAAGCTTTAAAGGTTTCAACCTTACTTTCTGATCCTCTTTTTCTCTTATAGACCCACTTGCATCCAATGGCTTTTACACCAACGGATGGTTCTACAAGCTCCCAGACCTGATTAGAATCCATAGATTCTGTTTCAGATATTATTGCTTTTTGCCAAGACTCTGCATCTTTATCTTGGAGTGCTTTATTGTAGGTACAGGGATCATAATCTTGTTCTTCAGGGACGAAGTCTGACGACTCTTCCAAGAACATATATCTATCAGGTTGTATCACAACCCTCCCACTACGATGAGGCACTATCGGTTCTGGTGTAACATTTGTGACACGTTGTGCAGTTATTTGTGGTTCATCCTCTTGTACTGTTGGTACTGAAGTACTTGGTGTCTCACGTCTCAGTTCTTCTAGAACAACTCTACTTGTGGGTTTATGGTTCATCACATAGTCTTCCTCTAAGAATCGGGCATTGGTGCTAACAATGACCTTCTGATCCTTAGGACTATAAAATAAACCTTCTTTCGTTCCTCTTGGATAGCCTACAAACAAGCGTACTTCTGTACGAGATTCCAACTTATCTGCTTTCCCATTCAGCACATGTGCTGGACTACCCCAAATATGAACATGTTTCAGACTAGGCTTACGCCCAATCCACAGCTCTGTGGGAGTAAGAGGTACTAACTTAGAAGGAACCAAGTTCAAAATATAAGCTACAGTCTCTAAGACATATCCCCAAAACGAATCTGGCAAATCTGAATAACTCATCATTGATCTAACCATCTCCATAAGAGTTCTATTCCTTCTTTCGGCTACACCATTCTGTTGGGGCGTTCCAGGTGCAGTCAATTGGGATGCAATCCCAGCCTCTGATAAATAATCCCTAAACTCTCCAAAGAGGTACTCGCCACCACGATCTGATCGTAATGACTTGATACATTTTCTATGACGTTTCTCCGTTTCAGTCTTGTACTCTTAGGTTAATATGCTCCAATCGCAAGTGCCAAAGATATGTTTGGTTCATACAAGAAGGTTCTTTTCTCTTATTTAAGTTAGATGACATATTATTCATTTCCATAAGTTGCATTATAGGCGAAATAGGATTAATGACATACAAATTATCTACCAATGCACCAGAACAGATAAAATGTTTATTCTTTCTAATAACAATATTGTCATTAAAATAAACTGAATATCCATCCTTAACTAACATAGAAACAGAAACTAAATTCCTTCTAAGTGAAGGTGCATAAAGACAATCTCTCAATGTCAAAGACCTATTTCTACCAAAAGATAAAGTAACATCTCCTAGTGCAACGACCGATACTTTTGTAGCATCACCCATAAATAAGCATATCTCTCCATCACTGAGCCGTCTGGTTTCCTGGAACCCCTGCAATGTATTGCAGACATGATTCGTGGCTCCTGTATCTACACACCAGGTGCCGGTAGATAATACCGCTAAACATGTTTCAACTACTAGTAAATGAGATATACCTTCTTTGTTCCCTTGTTTGAGAAGTGGACAATCAGTCTTCCAATGTCTTGACCCTTTGTACTTGAAACATTTACCTTTGGGCTTTTTCATCGCGCCTTGAGGTCCCATGCCCTTCTTTGCTAAGTTTGCCTGTTTCTGAATGTTATTCTTCTTCTTACAGCCTTTTGGCTTAGAAGTAGAAGCCTTTTCAGAAACAAAAACATGACCACTCTGCCTAAAGAGAGATTCAGCATCCTGTAGCTCTTTTGCAAGTTCTGCCAAACTATACAACCTTTTGTTCATGTTGTAATTAAGGCAAAAATTGTCAAAACTTTTAGACAGAGTCCCGAGAATGATATCGACCTGGGTTTTCCCATCGATTTCAGCTCCAAGGATCTCTATCTCATTCAGATGACCCATCATCTTGAGAACATGATCCCTTACTGGTGTGCCCTCAGCCATTTTTGTATTCATCAAACATTTCATAGCAAACTGCCTAGCTGCTCTACTCTGATGTCCGAAGAGTTCCCTGAGGTTATACATCATGTCATAAGCTGTGGCCATGGCCTGATGCTGATGTTGCAGTACATTTGACATAGATGCCAGAATGTAACACCGCGCCATCTCATCTGCCTTTTTCCACTTCTTATAAGCCTCTTTGACCTCTTCATCAGAGTTAGCATCAGGCTTAGGTGGGCATTCCTCAACAAGTACATATTTGTACTCCTCAGCAGTCAGAACAATATCCAAATTACGTTTCCAGTCAATATAATTAGGTCTAATAAGTTTATTTTCTTTAAGAATCACCATTAGTGGACTGAAAGAACCCATTTTTGAAATCCTGAGAATCACATAAATAAAATTATGTAGGGCAAAAAAAAAACTTTTTGAATTAACTAAATATTGATTCCCTCAAAACAATAATAAGAAATTCACCAACACCTTGAACACCATGAATTTAGCATGCCACGATAGTGTAGACGTATACAAATTCAACTTTGTTCAAGTAGATTCTTCTTATTAATTTTACTATCATGTCAATATAACTTTATGATAAATAAAATTAATATGCTGGTCTTGCTCTGGTCATACAAATAATAGTAGTGACTCCGATGGAGAGGATACCATTATTTGTATCTAAGTGTATACCATTACTTAATACTAAGTCCATTACCTTGTAATAAGTTCCTTCAGATGGAGAAGTGAACACATACTAGGTAACTTTCTACAATTATCCCTAAGGAAGTTTGTACTGGTGATCCATAATTATACTCATCCGATATGGAGGAAAGCAGTAAAGCCAACACGCAAGTATAATTATATCACCTACAAACCAGTAATGGAGACCATAGGATTTATACTAAATAAAAATCCTCTCCCACTTAGTTATTTAACAATAAGGATTTTTCTACTAGTTGATATTATGTCCATGTTGTCCATTATTAATGTAGGCTTGGTTTTTCAAAAAAACAACCACACAACAATAAACATGCATAATTAGAAAAAGCAAAATGACAAAAATAAGAGAAAATATCCAACTATTATGGTCATCTTTGCTGCTCCGTCCTCAACTATTCGAATCCAAAATCTGGCGCCCCGATATATTTTTTTTTAGGTTTTGGCTGTCGATTCCTTCATCGAAAATTATCTGTCGGCCTCTGGATTGCTCAAAACCAGCATCTCGTCCGGCGTCAGAAACAGCCACCACCGCCATCACGATTGATCAAAAATAATTAAAATTACATCAATCATATGCCTCCCGAAGGAGTTCACACATAATCTAGATTGAAAAATTAAATTAATAAGCACGATCAACCCTCGTGATTTTAATTACATCCACAGCAACAATAACATCCACGACATATCCGTGGTTTAAACAACACAATCAAAAAATAGGCATTGGACCATAATAGTTGGATCTAAGATGCCTGCAAAATCGAGTTAGAATAGATCTACATCTACCGACTATTACATAACGCAAGTTTTATTGGACAACATGGATGTATCAATCAATACGTAGATCCAAAGTGGCTCTGATACCAATTGATGGAACTGGAGATTCCCAGGACCCTTCCTTTGGTGTGCGTATTGATCGATAGAAAGTTAAACAGATCAAATACGTGTTCTAACCCTTCATAGGCGGAAACTAGGGTTCACGAATTATACCTGCGACGGAAAGGAGACAAGTAATTCCTGGCAATCTCGAACGGACGACCCCAAGATCTTCTGTACGTATTCCTTCCTCGAGTTGGACGTCGTGTGGGCGACGATCTTCCAACCTTTTCTTCTCCTTGGCAGCACTCTCTTTCTCTCCTTACGTGAATCACGAATTTAGAGAAAATTTTAGATTTCTAATCGGTAATCTGGCGGCCAGAGAATAGAGGATATATATAGGCTACGGCAGGGACCATGAGGAGAAATTAGGGTTCGGTATCCTAACGGATCTGGATATCCCGTGTTCAGCCCGAACAAACAATCCAGGCCCATTAACAATAGCTCGGTCCACTAATGAGCTATTGTTGCACTACCTCCCTAATCCCAAATTATGTTTTATGGGCTCCTTTTATTATATGCTTGTTTGGCTCCCCATGTTAAGATATCGTATGTCCGTCGATCAAATTAAGTTACTGACAACTATATTGATTCGACATCTTTTATCCTTAAGTAGTACCGCTCAACTTTATTTGTCATGTCGGATATAATCTACCTGCAGGGTTTACATGACAATCCTTATGAGCTCCTTAAGAGGACATCATCAACCCGATGTATTGGGACATGAATTCCATTTATAATTAACAGTCCATCATACATACAATGTTATTACCCAATTCAAAGAGGTTGTTGATCCATAATAAATCTCACTCTTTTATGAGTCAAAGTAATGCACATTGCATATACATGTCCGTTATTATATCCGGATTAATAGTACAAGCATCCATAATAACAGAGGTGTTTGTTCTCTTATGTAGTCAGTACAAAGAGAACAACCTCAAGTGGTCATGTTCAATACACACAAAGTGTACTAGTGTAAACCTATAGGCAAGATAGACTAATACCAGATTACACTACAACCTTTCCAATAGATTGTCCAAGTCCATCTAGGTTGTGAACTATTTATATACTCCATAGGAAACTGATAATATGATCTTCTGTGTGACACCGCACACCATATTATCTACAATATAGAATATCAGACATTTGCATTAACACTTGCAACAAATACAATATACAAACATTTGCCCATATGATTCTCATTCAAAATTTAAGGAAATAAGGTTACTACAAAAGTGATGCTTTTAGTATATAACCCTAACAGATATCACCTTATGGCCCGGTTCTTGAAGCACCGTCGAAGAACATCCGCTAAATGGCATTATGCAAAGTCATGTTCGAGGCGACGACTTCATCAGGAATTTCTTCGTAAATTTTGGCTGTTTCTGAGCATGGATGGGCTGCTAGGAAGTCAGCCAGGGCTTAACCCTTGATAGCTTTCTGCGGAACAAAAACCATGTCATAAGGGGATAGTAGCATCGCCCAGATGGCTAGACGAGAACTAAGTGCGTCTGGCTTAGTCATGAGAACCCTGAGGGGATTGACTCGTGAAATCACATGGATGGTGTACCCTGTCACATAGTGTCGTATTTTTTGAATGGCAAACACTAGGGCAAGGCACTCCTTCTCCACGACAGTGTACCTATGTGCAGGTCCTACCATCATCCAACTGAGATAATAAATAGTTTGTTCATGTCCTGCGTCATTATTCTGGGCTAGCAGAGCGTCGAGGGAATCTTCCATCCCCCGTACATAGAGTAGAAAGGGTTTTCGACGACCGGGGCTACCAGAACTGGCAGATTCATCAGGTACTCCTTAATATCCTTAAAGGCATGCTGACATTCCTCGTTCTATGTAAAAGAGACACCTTTCCTCATGAGTTGAGTGAAGGGTTGGCATCATCCCGAGAGGTTAGATATAAACCTTCTGATATAGGCTAGTCTTCCCTGAAGGCCGCGGAGTTCGCGGAGGTTCTTTGGTGGGTTCATCTCCAGGATTGCTTTGTTTTGTCAGAATCTATGTGAATGCTCCGGGAAGTAATGACAAAGCCCAAGAACGTTCTACTGGACAACCCAGAAAGGACTTGGTGGGATTCATCTTCAGGTTGTGTGCCTGCATGAGGTCGAACACTGTTCTCAAGTCATGTAAATAAATATTTTTGGAGCGGCTCTTGACGGTGATGTCGTCTACGTAACACTCCACCATCTTGTGCAAATGATCTCTGAAGATGACACTCTTAGCCCGTTGATATGTTGCACCGGCGTTCTTCAAGCTAAAGGGCATGACCGTATAACAATATACGATGATCGACGTTCGAAATGATGTATGCATCTCGTCATCAGGAGCCATCTTGATTTGATTGTATCCCGAAAAGCCATCCATAAAGGACATGCTCTCAAAGTCGTACGTATTATCGATCATTATATCGGTGATCGAAAGAGGAAATTCATCCTTAGGGCATGCCGCATTCAAATTACGAAAATCGATGCAGATTTAAATTTTTTTGTTCTTTTTTATGACTGGCACTATGTTGGCTACCCAGTCTGGGTGATGCTCTTCACGGATAAAACCGCTAGCTATAAGCTTGTTCACTTCCGTCTCGATAAAATTCATGATATCTGGACGAAGTCGCCGCTGCTGTTGCTTGACTGGTTTAGCGTCCGTATAGATGTTGAGCTTATGGAGTACAATCTTGGGGTTCATCCCTGGCATGTCTTCATATCTTCAAGCAAAGACATCGATGTATTCTCTGTGAGTTGTAACAATGACTCCTGCTCGTCGTATGTAAGACTTTTACTAACAAAGATTGGCTTTGGAGAGGATTTATTGTCGAGGTTAACTTGCATAACCTCATCTTCAGTGGGAGGATCATAAAGTTCGAAGTATTTTTCCCATTGTGCATCTAGTTGCTGGACCCACGGCTCCAACTCAAGAGGTTCAAGTAGGTCTTCAACTTCTTCTTCGACATCAGCGGATGTCATATTGGCACATAATGTCTGTCTGAATATATCTCCAATACTGCTATCGGAGTCGTAAATGGGTGACTTGGACGAATGGGAGTGCCACTCACATTCTTCGTCAGAACTTTCGTGCGTTGTAGGTGGAGTAACAAACCCGAGGCCACGTCTGGATTTGTGATAATGATCCTGAGGCTTCCCTACCGGTGCCGGCGGCTGTAGAGGCAATCATCGCCGCTGCCATAATTTAGACCCGGAGTAGCCTCCATGTCGTACCCCTGCTTTTGTATGAAGAACCTAGCTTGAGGACTATATAAGTAGAGCGGTAGTCTTCCAGCTTCGGATCCGAGGTCGGACTCTTGTGGGTGAAAGATTGAGGACCTTCTTTTCAGCGAAAGATGATTGTGTGATCCCATCCTCTTCTTTCTGAGATCGGGAAGTAAGCACCTTTTATGGGAGCAAGTTGATTCGGGGTATGGACGGTTGTCACCTGTGTGTGCAGGCTAACGTCTAGACAGTCCCGTACGGCATACGTTAGATTAGGCCTATCATACTCAGAATAGTCTAACGGGAGCCTCTTATTGATAAAATAAGGAATTTTGTCCACCATGATTACATCATCAGGAGAGGGGCTATCCGCCTATATAACCACATATTTGGCGAGTTCTCCGTCTTCCTTGGCTACCCCCTGCGGGCTTAGAGTTTGGGCCGCTATCTTGGGTAACTTGACCACCAAGGGTTCTGCTTGAGGCATTGACATGCCTGGGTGTGTTGGATCAACACTTGGCAGCTGGCTCATCTTCGGAAGATGGATGATCATCGGCTTGGCAAGGGATTTTGTGTCTTCTAGTCGCCTCGGAGCAGATTTTGGCAATCGGATTACCATCAGTATTACCGAGGGCTTCGTATCTTCCTGTTGCCTTTGATTGGACTTTTACAGCCGGATCACCATTGGTCCTATAACAGGTTTTGGCTTCTGACTGGATCTCGGGAGATGGATGACCATTGGTTTCGACTGCTCAGGTGTGACAAGAGAATCGAGCACCTCTTTATGTAAGGTTGCAACAAGGGGTATGACCCTGCCCGGTTTGTAGGGTTGGAGACGGATTCTCATGGGTTCTTCTGGCCCTGCGATGGCCTCCGGTTCGTCCGTTATATGTTTTCTAGATTCGTCATATAGACAAGCCTCTGACGAGTAATAAGATTCAACCCCTTTGAAGGGATCAATGTCGACGAATTCGGTCTTCACGGAACCGTATTTACTGACATACTTGAAGCACTGGTGGAGGGTGGATGGCACGATCATATAGTCATGTATCCACGGACGTCCAAGGAGGATGTTGTAGGAGGTGTCTACATCTATGACCTAGCAGGTAACTTCCGTCCTCAGGTCTCCAATCTGGCACTTCAACCGGATCTTCCCTAGGGGATAGCTTCTCCCTGAGTTAAACCCGCTAATGGCAGTATTGGTTGCTGCTAGCCGTGAAGAATAGATGGCAACTCTACAGAGGGTGAATAGAGTTTATAGCGATAATAGCCATTTAAAAATTAAACTCTTTCACAAGTAAAAATAATCAGAGTAAATACGGAAATAAATAAGGAGCAAGAAAGCATACGCAGACACAGCCGATTTAAACCTGGTTTCCCTCGTGGAGGACTAGTCCAAGCCTGAGAACTCTAGCTCAGGATTAAATCTACTATTTGTGAAATAGTAGTTACATCCCGTGCCTTTTCTTCAGAAGAGCACGTCAACTTCTTAAAAAGATCGCAGTGGCGACGCTTGGAATTTTCCAAGCGACTTCTTGAACTCTGGCACAAACTCCTAACTGAAAAATGCTGAGCACTTGAGGCTTAGGGAGCTTGTGGCTAGTAGATGAAGAAGGGTATGGCTTGTATTGAGCTTTAGAGAGAAGAGAAGAGAAGATTGGATGAATGAAAATGAGAGAATTTATGGCCTATTTATAGGACATCAGGTAGGCAGAATTCGGCCAGAATTCTGGTTGGAATTTTCAAAAATTTGGCCGTTGGACAACTTGCAACCAGCCAACCCTAAAAATTAGGGTGCCGATTTTTAGGGGACAGAGTTCGGCCCGAACTCTGTGTTGAGGCAGAGTTCGGCCCGAACTTTGTCTCCAGAGCACAGAATGGGTCATTGGTCCAATGGGATTATTTGGATGTATGTGGAGCTTTTGGATTTTGGGTAGGATATAGGTTAAGTCTCAGATGCTCAGCACAACTCAGCTTACATAAGTCTAGACTCAATAAAATTATAAAATACAGACTCAAAAATGACTTGCATTTACAAAACTGAGCTGTCGTCTGACTTGTGCTGAATGTAGTCTTCATGTGTCGTATTGAATTATCACAAGTATTATTTAGTCAATTCTATCAATATTTGGTTGACTGTGACTTTGTGTCAACAATCTCCCCCATATTGATAATTGACAAAATAATAATTGTATATTCAATATTCATACCTAGACACATTTAAGGACAAAAAAACATAGCTCCCAAAAGCATAGCTCCCCCATAATCAGTGCCGAGCTAAAAAAAAGCTCCCCCGTAATCATTGCTTTGAATCCTGTTGGCCTGATAAGAACATTCTCCCAAAAGCACAGATACAGAGACAAAAAGAATATAGAATAGACAAATGTCTTCCCCCTTTTGGCATTTAGCAATAAACCATAATCAAATAAGAACTAGCAAGCACACCAAAAGATAATAGAAGAAACTGCATAGAAACTGATAAAACTACTAAATGTCTCAAAAGTCACAACTTATAATAAGTCTAATACAATCAAAGTGCATGAAAGTAACTAAAATCCAAAGTACAGAAAGAAACATAAGCTATGAGCCTCAGTAGCAGCAGCAAGTAGCAGTCCATATCCATCATCGAGCTCGTGAAGGCCCAGCGTCGTCTGATGGATCAGTGAAGGAACGACGAGGGTCCACGAAGGCCGCATCCAGATCCAAGTAGCGAATAACCCAAGGGTCATTGATACGATAGCCCTCACGACCAGGGTCCCGCTCCATAGGAATAGGCATGGAAGGATGGCGAGACATGGAGTACCGAATATCGTACAGCGAGTTGCTGATAGCACTTATCTGCAGGATGGTCCGGTAATCCAGCTGAGTCCAACGATCATCCCGTAAGGTGAAGCGATCGCGGAGCATGGTCTGAAGAGACTCGAGAGTGGCAGGAGGAGGAGGAGGATCCTGTCCCAAAGGAGGGGCATCTGGCTCATCATCAGAATGCTCAGACACGACTGGTGAGCCAACGGCTGCCTGAAGCCTCCGTGCCTTTGAAAGAAAGATAGAGGCAGGTAAGAACGGACACTCATCAAGAAGTATGCAAAAAGTACGAAATACCATAGGAAGATACAAAGCATAAACCAAGGATCTTGGTTTCTTTCTAGAATTAATCTCCAATCCATCATTGTACGTGGAAGATTAAATGATACATGAAAGTGGAGGTGATATAAGGCCGAGATTTCAAAGTAGGTGACTTCATCGGTGGAACCCGCTTTGGGTAGAATGGTGTTAAAGATAATCCGATGAAGTTTATAAAAATAGGGATTGAGATACTTGGCCAAAAGCTTACGAGGATGTGTGTTCGGGGTACACAAGTCATCCTTGAAGCTTTTAAGTGAAGACCCATCGGGAAATTGAAACGATCGAGCTTCAACAAGCTTTTCCCATGAGTTTGGCTTTTGGAGTTCAAGGTGTTCGGCCAAATCAAAATCATCAAACGAGATGTCAATGCCCGCAATAAATATGTGTATCATCATGAGTTAGGTTACAGTAGAACATTTGAATAGCACTAGGATATATCACCGAGTTGGTTGTGACAAGTTCGTCAAGGCAAAGGTCATGAAAAAGTGCATCATATTAAGAGAAAATAGTAAAATTGATAGGGTGACCTGCAAACACCGGACGTATCCAAAAATTACTAAACCAATCATTAGATGCGTCGAGTGATACAAATATTTGGTCGTCAAATGTGTTTGGGTCATGTTGACGAGGTGGGTTGAACAACGGATGGATAGGTGGTTGTTGTTCAACGGGCAGTTCAACGCGAGGAGGAGCATTCGAAGAGGACGCTCCCTCGATTCGAAGTCTCTTCCCGCGATTGAACAAACGTGGAGCCATGAAACAATAAAGATAATGGAGAAATTGAAATATAGAAAAGTGTTGAGATATAACTCAAAGTGATGATGAACAATGAAGGAGAATGGTGAAATAGGCCTTCTCCTTGAGTTTGGGGAAGAGATGAGCTCTAGAAAGGAAACTAGGGTTAGGGTTTTGAGAAAATGTGTTTGGAGAACTGGAAAAGGTGGCAATGGAAGAGAAGAAGGAGGAGAGCCCGAATATATGTGAAGGGTTCCAATTGGTCGGAACAAATATGGGCCATTGGATCTACATATGATCAGCGGCTGGGACTGTTCCCGATTCTGGAACAGCCAGGCCAAATTCGGCCCGAACTCTGGTTAGGGCAGAGTTCGGCCCGAATTCCGGATTCTGTTGACAGAACAGGAATCGGGCTGAGAAAAAGAGAAAAAATGGTTAAGTGTGAGAGACTAAAGGAAAAAGAAAGTGAGGACATATATAAGGAAGACTCAAGTGGATAATGACATAAAGTAATCTTTGAAGCAAAGTGAAGTTTGGAAAATTTATATTTTAGCATGTGAAAAATTAAAATTGAACAATGTAATAAACACGGAATTATGTCATAATTCAATATTTTGAAGCTGCCATGGGTTAGCTGCAGGGGCCGGATCCCAGCTAGCGGTAGTCCTGAGGACTAGTGCACCGTGTCGCTTAGGCTTTTACGCCTTGTTGTCAGAAGGACCCTTTCGGCTTGTACCCATAGCAATTTCATCATAAAAGAATCAAAACATACTCGATATTTACGCAGGTTTATTTTAATTAATAACAGCTTCGTCTAAAATTCCAAGTTCACGACAGAGAAAATTGAAGCGCTCTTCAGATAATGGTTTTGTGAAGAAATCTGCTAGCTGATGATCAGTATCAAAAATTCTAGGTTAATAGTGCCATTTTGCTGATGATCACGCAAAAAGTGGTGACGTATTTTAATGTGCTTCGTGCGTGAGTGACAAATGGGGTTCTTAGTGAGATTTATAGCACTAGTGTTGTCACAAAAGATTGGAATGTGCATAAAAGATAAATTGTAGTCTTCAAGGGTTTGCTTCATCTACAGAATTTGTGCACAACAACGCCCAGCTGTGATGTATTCAGCTTCTGTTGTGGATAGTGTGACAGAATTCTGCTTCTTGCTAAACCAAGAGACTAAAGCCTTTTCTAATAAATGACACGTACCGCTCGTACTTTTACGGTCGACCTTGCATCCGACGAAATCAGCATCAGAGTAACCAATGAGGTCAAACGATGTTCACTTGGGATACCATAGGCCTACTGTAACCGTACCCTTAAGGTATCGAAAGATACGCTTAACAGCAGTCATGTATGATTCCTTAGGATTTACTTGATATCTAGCACACAGGCAAACGCTAAACATAATATCAGGGCGACTAGCAGTTAAATAGAGTAGACTGCCTATCATACCTCGATACTTACGTTGGTCCACGGGTTTGCCGCTTTCATCTGGTTCTAGTTTAGTTGTAGTAGCCATTGGAGTGCTGATTGGTTTGACGTTGTCAAGGTCGAATTTCTTCAGCATGTCCTTTGTGTACTTCGACTGACATATGAAAGTTCTATTTGACATTTGTTTGACTTGCTGTCCAAGAAAGTAGTTGAGCTCCCCCATCATGCTCATCTCAAACTCGGTCTGCATACACTTGGCAAAATCTTGACAGAGGGTTTCATCAGTAGAACCAAATATAATATCATCTACGTATATTTGGACTAAGAGAATAGTGTCTTTAAAAGATTTTATGAAAAGTGTGGTGTCAATTTTCCCTTTAGAAAAACCTTTCTCAAGCAAGAAATTGCTTAGCTGTTCATACCAAGCTCTAGGGGCTTGTTTGAGGCCATATAGCACTTTCTTCAGCTTGAAAACATGGTCGAGAAATTTGTGATTTTCAAAGCCAGAAGGTTGTTTCACATAAACTTTCTCGTTAATAAATCCATTCAAGAAAGCACTTTTAACATCCATTTGAAATAATTTGAAATTTTGAAAATTTGCAAATATACAAAGCATCCGAATGGATTCCAATCTAGCAACAGAAGCATACGTCTCATCGTAGTCCATACCTTCCTTTTGGTTGTATCCTTAGGCTACTAGACGAGCTTTGTTGCGTGTGACTGAACCATCTTCATTTACTTTGTTTCTAAAAACCCATTTAGTACCAATGATCGAGTGATTGGCCGGTCTAGGAACGAGTTCCCATACTTGGCTCCTCTCGAATTGGTTGAGTTCCTCTTGCATAGCAAAAATCCAAAATTCATCATTAAAAGCTTCTAAAATATTTTTCGGCTCAATTTGTGAAATAAAGGCAGTGCTAGCAATAGAGTCTCTTAATGATGATCTAGTAGTTACTCCACGTGAAACCTCACCTATTACCAAATTTTCTGGAATTTCTTTGGCAAGCCCTCCAGAGAATTGGTTTCGGTTGTGGTATTCATTTGGGTAGAAGTTGATGGCTCAACATCATCATCAAGAGTAGCTGCTGCACAGTTATCTTCATCAAAAGTCACATTTGTAGACTCTTTCACAATTAATGAGCGTTTGTTAAATACTCTATATCCCTTGCTCTTGGCAGCATAGCCAAGGAAAATACCATCGTCAGCTTTGGCATAAAATTTGCCTAAGTGGTCTTTGGTGTGAAGGATAAAACATCTACAACCAAAAACTCTAAAATAAGAAACATTTGGGGTTCTTCCAAACCAAAGCTCATAGGGTATTTTCTTCGTAATAGGATGAATAAGCACCCTATTTAAAATGTGGCATGCTGTACTGACATCTTCAGTCCAAAAGTATTTCGAAAGTGAAAACTTGTTCAACATGACTCTAGCCATATCGCCAAGAGTCCTATTCTTCCGCTCCACAACACCATTTTGTTGAGGAGTTCTTGGACAAGAAAACTCATGATCAAAACCATTAGAATCATAAAAAATTTTAAAATCTGTATTTTTGAATTCGCCTCCATGATCACTTCGGATTCGAGTAATCATGTAGCCTTTTTCGTTTTGAACTTTCTTAACAACAACCTTGAAAACTGAAACAGCATCGCTTTTATTTGTAAGAAAGAAAACCGAAGTAAATCTAGAAAAATCATCAACAATGACAAAGGCGTAGAGTTTTCCACCAAGACTAGCTACTCTACTAGGGCCAAATAAATCCATATGAAGAAGTTGCAAAGGTCTAGTAGTACTTACAGAGTTTATGGAATGAAATGAGGACTTAGTTGCCTTATTCAATTCACATTCGACACATACCGTGTCCTTTTTGAATGTGATGTCGGGCAGGCCTCTAACTAGCTTCTTAGTCGATAGCCTAGATATAGTATCCATGTTGGCATGACCAAGACGCTGGTGCCACAGTAATCTTTCATCCTTATGAGCATATAGGCATCTACCTGCATTGTAAGTGTTTCTAGACAAATAGAAAATATAAATATTATCCTCTCTTATCCCTTCAAAAGCAATGTCTCCCGTTGACCTATCATAAATAAAGCATTTATTTTGTCCAAAGTTAATGTCATATCCATGGTCAGCAAGATGACTAATGCTGAGCAGCTTATGCTTTAACTCGATCACTAGGCAGACATTCTTTATTACGGGAGAGGAAGGATGACCAATAATACCATTACCTATAATATACCCTTTTAGGTTGTTACCGAAGGATACATATCCTTCTCTCTTCATCGATAGTGATGCGAAAAGATTTGCGTCTTCCGTCATATGCTGCGAGCATCCACTATCGAGAATCCACTTACTCTTAGTTGAGGAGGGAAGGTCCACCTACATCAAGAGTAGATGTGACCTTTGGTACCCAAGTTCTTGAGGGTCCTGAAAAGTTAGTTTTTGGAAACCATGCATATATCTTTCTATCTACTAATCTTCTAATTCTATATTATGGTGAAATGTGTCCATATAAACCACAATAAGTACATATATCATTCCTATTTATGTTAGGAGCATGCATATGATGTCTGTGAGTAGAGTGATGTGGAGTAGCATGATGATATGTAGAGTTAGCATGGTGATTATGTCTATATGTAGAGTGATGTGGAGCAGTATGGTGATAATGTCTATATGGAGTAGCATGGTGATGATGTCTATATGGAATAGCATGGTGATGATGTCTATATGTAGAGTGATGGTGATTTTGTACAACATAGTGATGGTTGTATCTATGTGTAGCATGATGATTCTATGATATATGAGAATTATTTCTACGTGCATGTGGTTTGTGTGCTTTATGAAAGTGTGTGTATATCTAAGCATGATTATGAGCTGCAGGTGGATGACGTGGTTGACTAGTATGAGTAGTGTCATGCTTTGTGTGTGTCTCATGTGATTGGGTTTGAGGTTGAGCAACCTGTTTTCCCAATTTAGTCTCTAATTTCTTGGAGACAGCCTGTAGTTCAGTAACCTTAGCATTCAAACCATATATCTTAGTAATAAAAATCTTGTGTCTACTCTTTTCTTCTGTAAGCTCTGTGTTGAGTGCTGTAATTTCTTGTGTTTGTTGTTCAATGCATGCTTCGTCATCATGTAAGCTTATTTTAAGCTTAGATACCTCATTTGTGACATCCATGGGTGAAGTATCCCTAATGTTATCAAGCAGTAAAGAAAGTCTTTGAATTTTGACTTCATGACTTTTGATATTTTCCTTGGCATATTTATATTTACCAATGACCTTTTTGTGATCATCAAGTAAATCGGTGAAAGCATCGCCAAGTTCATCAAAAGTGAAATCATCAAGAGTTTCGTTTGATACCTTGTCGGACGTTGCCATTAGGCACACGTTTACAGCGTCTTGAGGAGAGTCCTTTTCTTCCTCGGAGTCACTAGCTTCGCTTTTATGCCAAATACTTGTGTTGGCATATTTCTTTGAGGAAGCCTTCTTGTATGGTTTCTCATAGTGGTTCTTCTTCTTTAAGAATGGACAGTCTTTTCGGACATGTCCCATTTTCTTGCAACCGTAGCAGGTTGGCTCTTCTTCGTTGTCTTCTTGTGGGTCCTTCTTTCTTTGGTTGAAGCAAAGGAATTTCTTGAAGTTGCAGACAAGGAGAGCTTGATCATCACCTTCTGAGTTGTCGTCATTCGTCTCTTCGGGGTCAGCCCTCCGTCGGTGAGCTTTGAGTGCGATCTCCTTAGCCTTAGGAGCAGGCTCTTCGAAGTCCTTGAGGTCAAGCTCATGAGTCATCAGCTTTCCCATCAAGGTCTCCATTGACATGGTTGTGAGATCATTTCCTTCTATGATGGCTATCACCTTAGGGTTCCAAATCTTTGGTAGCCCCCTAAGTAGCTTGCGAATCTTCTCGTGATTTGATATTATTTGCCAAGCGTAGATAGGGGATTGATGATGTCGAGGAATCTTGTGAACATTTGCGTGATCGTCTCATTTGGCTTCATCTTGAAAGCCTTATATTCTTGAGTGAGACGGCTTATCTTCGATTCCTTGATTTGGGTGGTTCCTTCATGCGTCACTTCTACAAGTCTCCATACTTAGTGAGAGGTGGTGCATATTGAGACCCTGTTGAACTCATTCCTGTCTATAGCACAGAACAAAGCATTAATAGCTCTCGCATCGAGACTTACCTGTTTCTTCTCCTTTTCAGAATATTTGTCATGTGGTTTCTCAACGAGATCACCATTGAAAACTATCCTGCCGGGCTTTTTGTAACCATCGGTGACGATGGTCCATAGGTCGAAGTCTAGCGACTTGAGATAAAAACTCATCCTAGTTTTCTAATAGGTGTAGTTAGTTCCATCAAATAGGGGAGGCCTATGAGTGGACTGCCCTTTACCGTGATTGGAAATCAAGGATTGTGTGGTTGCCATGGATCAGCTCTAGGATGTTAGTCCTTGTTAAGAGAACAGAGCTTTGATACCAATTGAAGAACAGATGGCAACTCTAGAGGGGGGTGAATAGAGTTTATAGAGATAATAGCCAATTAAAAATTAAACTCTTTCACAGGTAAAAATAATCAGAGTAAATGCGAAAATAAATAAGGAGCAAGAAAGCATACGCAAACACAGCCGATTTTAACCTGGTTTCCCTCGTGGAGGACTAGTCCAGGCCTGAGAACTCTAGCTCAGGATTAAATCTACTATTTGTGAAATAGTAGTTACACCCCGTGCCTTTTCTTCAGAAGAGCACGTCAACTTCTTACATATATCGCAGTGGCGATACTTAGAATTTTCCAAGCGACTTCTTGAACTCTTGCACAAACTCCTAACTAAAAAATGCTGAGCACATGAGGCTTAGGGAGCTTGTAGCTAGTAGATGAAGAAGGGTATGGCTTGTATTGAGCTTTAGAGAGAAGAGAAGAGAAGATTGGATGAATGAAAATGAGAGAATTCATGGACTATTTATAGGATATCAGGTAGGCAGAATTCGGCCAGAATTCTGGTTAGAATTTTCAAATATTTGGCCGTTGGACAACTTGCAACCAGCCAACCCTAAAAATTAGGGTACTGACTTTTAGGGGACAGAGTTCGGCCCGAACTCTGTGTTGAGGCAGAGTTCGGCCTGAACTCTGTCTCCAGAGCACAGAATGGGTCATTGGTCCAATGGGCTTATTTGGATGTATGTGGAGCTTTTGGATTTTTGGTAGGGTATAGGTTAAGTCTCAGATGCTCAGCACAACTCAGCTTACATAAGTCTAGACTCAATAAAATTATAAAATACAGACTCAAAAATGACTTGCATTTGCAAAACTGAGCTGTCGTCTGACTTGTACTGAATGTAGTCTTCATGTGTCGTATTGAATTATCACAAGTATTATTTAGTCAATTCTATCAATATTTGGTTGATTGTGACTTTGTGTCAACAAGCCGGTGCATAAGGATGCCAAGAAGTTGGAGCAGGCTTTTCGGGATGATGCTTATTGACGATCCTGGGTCAATATGCATCCTATCCACCTTGATGTCGCCTATGTAACCAGTGTAGTACAAGGGGCGATCATGTAAGTTGGTCCTAATCAATATGTCTTTCGTAATTAATACGATGTTGGGCATTGCATCTGTGCTATCGCCGTCCTGTAGATCTGCTGGCGGGTCTTCCCCTAGAGGCTTGACCTGAGCTAAGTAGGCATCAGCATTCTGGAGTGCTTCGCTTAATGCAACACGAAGATCCTTGGAGAGCCTTAGGAGCTGGTATAGCTACAACTTTGCTGGCGTATTAGCCAATTGTGCTAATATGTAGAAGTTGTAAGGTTTCTCCAGTCCCTAAGGTATATCATTATGGAGTGGCCTGTCGAAGCGGGTCTCCCTTGTCTTGTACTTATCCACCAGTGGAGGCTGAGATGGCCTTGGAACATCAGAGGGAGACAACGTTGCTGGCTGAGGATCTTCGGTTGGACGATCTCGTGCGGGCTGGACTTGTGCTCCAGACCGGGTAACAACATCTGCAGCTTCTTTAGCTTCAGCTAAAATTGTATGGCAGGTTCTAGACTTCCTGTGCTTCTTCTTGTTGGTAAGAGATGACACTCCCTGGGTAACTTTGGACACCAAGTCAAGATGTACCCACATGATCTCTCCTCGTGATGTGGTGAGAAGTACCAATCTAGATGTTTGGCTCCGGACAGGTAGAAGATTAGTAACCTCCATCGTTGCTCGAGGGACAGGTATTACCCCGTCTGGAGTACTTGTCGGAGGAAGTCGCCGAACTGAATAGACACCATGTTTGCCACCACAGTAACTTCTTCAAAGTCTATCGACAGAGCTTTGGAGTCGATAAGATTCTGAATGTACCGCTTCAATTGGAAGCAATCCTGGGTGGCATGATGGACATAGCGGTAGAAGTGACAGTTCTTTGGGTCCTCCATTTTTGCTGCTCAGGACTCACGCCTTGGTGGTGGGAGCTGGATCCTACCCCCTTGCAAGAGCATATCGAAGATAGGTTTGACATGACTATCTTCGAATAAGTAATTGATCTTGGGCCACTGACCTTCTGCCTATTTTTGTTCGAGTTTCTGAGTCACATCAGTGACCATGTCTTGTTTGCCCTTATTGTCCCGGTTGGTGGTGGTGCCACTGTTGTTGTGACTGGAAGTAGGACCAGGACGTCTGCCCTTATCTTCTCCGTCTGGGATGTGTAACCCCAGCTAGCAAGCCTTCTTCAATTTTGCCTCCACGTTGGTAGCACTTGTGATGAAGGTCGTACAATCCCTGAACTGATCATCACCCATCCAGAGGCTAATTGCAGGGAGCAGCTTCTTTTAGCAGATTTTAATCAAGGAGCTCTCAGGATTGCCTTGGGGAAATTTCATCACGGTTTGGCGGAACCGCTTGATATAGTTCCTCGTCAGCTCCCACTCTCCCTGAACGACGTCCATGAGAGATGACATCGTCACATCATGCCCCACCTTATAGAATCTTTCCAGGAATATGTGCTTGAAGCCGTCAAAAGAATAGATACAGTTGTCGAGGAGGTTGCGGTACCAGTCGAACGCGATCCCCTCCAATGCTCTGATGAATAATCGGGTGAGGATGGCGTCACTATGCGGCAAGTGGTCGGTGGTGACTTCAAAGTAAGTCATGTACCAACTAGCAGAGGTCTTTCCATCATAATAATTGATATAGAACGGCTTGTACCGTGGTGGAAAAGGTACATCCCTCTACGCGACGGGATATGGCTGCCGTATTCTGAGATCCCGAGAGGAGTCTCAGGCAGTGAACATCGCTCGAAGCTCCTGACTTTCCTTCTAGCCTCCTTGGCTTTATCTGCAGCTGAAGGAACGGATGGTGCTACGGGATCATCACCCAAAGGAGGGGCGGTCATGTTGGAGTCCGCGTTGACTACGAGTCCTAAGCTTGTTTGTCTGGGCATCCTTGCTGGTTGAGCTGGCAAGACAGCTTTGATCTCGTCCACCGACTTGACTAAGGACAAGAGCATAGCTTCGAGCACTTCTAGCCGCTGTCGGTCGAAAGGCGCTTCATGATCGTCGTCAATCATAAAGACTGTTCTTACGTGGGTAAAGGTGGAAGGGATTGTGGCAGAGGTACTCTCGGTGTCGTACCTCTATATAGAGAAATCGTCAGGAAATATCGGAATATCATCTTCATCAGACTCGGAAGGGGTGCTACCCCCTGTGCAGGAAGCCGCATTATCTTTGCGAGGGTGGTAGCCCTCAGGGAAATCCGATTCTGTTGCCGAGTTTTGAAGGATCTCTACCCCCTGCGTGTGCTATTGGTACACCGGGTTGTCGCATACATTGAGGGGGTTGCTACCTCCAGCTTCATCTACTCTCAAGGAGGCTGAAGATGCACCCCCAGGTGTCGGAAGCTTTTTCTTGGATCGAATGTCTAAATAGACACCCCTTGTGGTTGATGTGAACCCCCAAGATGAGGGTCTCCTTGCAATACTAGCCGAGATGGTCGGGCTGGAAGAGCCTGTCTTCTTTCCTCCCTTGCTAGGAGGACCTTTTTGAGTTGAATTACAGGAGGCGAAAGAAAACTCTTCGTCCCATAGAATTTGCACCTATCAGACAGGTGCTGGCTGCTGTAGTCGCTGGAAAATTGACTGCCGATCTTCAGGTGCTGCTAATTTGTTACAGCAGCAGTTGATGATGACTTGAGTGCAATAATGCCCCGAGAGGGACTCATTGCATGCTGACACTGCCATCTTGCGCTTGTGAGTAATCACGTCACGTAAGTCGGTAGGAAGCTGCTTTGTCTTTGCACCAAACTTGTGAACTCGGGGATCCTGAGCGCACGAGTGCTTAGGCATCATATTTGCTCCCTGATCCGTGGCTAGTAAAAACACTTGCTCTGGATCTTTAGAGGGAGACTTTAAAGACCCACCATATCCGTTAGCCCTGGGGGACTGGACGCGGGTGGTTCTGTACAACTTTCCCTCAGGAGCCCGTGTAACAGTTAACGGGGCCAACTGATAGTCAGCAACTTGGACAGTTGACTGGGCAGGTTGAGCCCGCACTGCCCTAGACCTTTTTGACTTAGCGCCCAAGGCATATAGTAAAAAGAGTCCAAACTGATACATCCCACATCTTTAGTAGACCGCATAGCGTCGGGCCTGTATGAGATGCGGTCGAACAAAGAGCTTCTGACAGGGCCGCATGAGACGTCCTGTCTGTGGGCAGGATTGGTCATCGTATTGACCGTCTTCTTGCAGCTAGAGCTGGCTGCCGCATGGATCATCTTCCTGCGGCGAGAGTTGGCTGCCGAATGAGTTGTCTGCCTGCGTTCAAAGTTGGTTGTTGTATGGGCAGACTGCCCATTTTCTCTCTACGGCCTCTTCTTTGTCTGCATGGAGTTCCCTTGTGCACCCAAAACTCAGCATCGTAGTATTTTCCTCTGCTGGATTTGGAGACAGTGGGGTCCTCTGCGGTCGAAAACAAAGCCATAAGAGAGTTCTGTTCACTGTCTTGGGCTGCAGAAGGAGCTTCTTCGAGAACTTGGTCGGGGGCAACAGTTTTGCGCACCGACGCCTTGTGAGTCCTCTTCGGGTTGGCTCACTTCTGAGACGGGCTGGCACTCCCTTCAAAGAGCAATTCTTCGAAGGCTTGTAGGTCGAAGCGGACCACAAGCATCCGCTCTGTAGAGCCGAGCTTGGACGCATCAGATTGCATCACCAACTTCTCATCGGAAGGAAAGGAAGTTCCCAGTAGAGTCGCCATCGTGTTTGCTATAAAAATCAATAACAGGTATTATAAAATACTAAAATTGATTACAAACTCGCTTGTACAAAGAAGAGCCTAGAAAGAGAGCATAGGAAACAATCTAAGTACAATTGTTTAGTTTTAATTCTGGGGGGTAAAGGTGGAAGCTCGGGAAAGTGCTATCAACTCTGCCTTACTCCGTAGACTATCTGATGCAGTCTCTAGCTCGTGAAGATATTGCTTTTTTTTCTTGAAGGTTGACAGCCTTTTACAGGGGTGTGGCACCCTACTATTTATAATAGGATGGATTTTGAGCCGCATAGACGGCTTGCGGCCACGTGGCTGATTCGCACGCGAAGACCCGCTCTTGGGCTGCCATCTGTCGGTTTGTTGGGATTTTGTTGCAGCAAATCTGGGTAGTTGAGGAATTGGTCAGATTGCCACGTGTCCCGTTGCATATAGTATTCTCAGTCTTCGATCATGCGGGGTCGCATGAGACTCATGCATGCGGCCTGGATCACAATTACTTCCGGCTGCATGAAGCTTTAGAAATTTCGGGGCCGTATAATCTTGTAATGCCCGTAGTTCGCATTACGTATTGGGAATACGTGTACGTATTTCGGACTCGTATTTTTGGTTTGTCATAATTAGTTAGCCTTGGATTTTTATTTTTACATGTTGTATTAGCATGGTTCATCATGGGATTGCATTAGCTTGGTTTGGTTCGGTTTAGTGGGTTTAGCTTGGTTTGGTTTTGTGGAGAACCACTCCCACCTACCACCACTCCCACCATTTATATCTATCCCACTCTCTCTCTTCCATTATTACTCATTACTCATTTCTTCTTCTCCTTCTTTACTTCTCCACCTACCAGGAAGTGGGAGAGCTTAGGCAAATGCATCTTGCTTCATGGAGGAACCCTATTTTTTATTGTTCCATTATTTTTCTCATAAGTTTCTAACCCACTTAGTACTTGTCATTTTTCATTCCCATGGTTAAATTTTTGTAGATCTAGTTTTGTGGTATTTTTGGTTCCCAGGACTTTTGGTCCATCACACTTGCATATTTTTGCTAGTTGATGGTTCCATGTTGTAGAGAATTTCGTTCTACCCCATTTTGACCTATGAAAGTCCAAATTTGGACTCCTGTGGGAAATTGGGTGGTGTGGAGAAGCCATGGTATTTTCCATGAACTTCTTCTCAATTGGCAACAAATTGTTGCTGGCGTACCATTGTTTGGCCGCAGGAATCTTGCTTAGCCGCATGGGCGTGGCAGCATAAATTGCTTCCTGACATGATAGCATTTATAAGCCAGCTGCATGAGGATTACATTTAATGTATTGTTGTAGCTAGCCGCATGAGAATTTGTAAGTAATGTAATGTCTTGCCCAGCCGCAGGCATTTTTATAAGCCTCAAATAAATGCTCTGCTTGGAATGCATTGAATGTACTTTTGTTAAAGCATTAAATAAATACTTTGCTCCAGTATGTACTTTTGTTTACACATTAAATCAATGCATTTTTTAGCATTAACTAATGCTTGTCTTTTTCCTAAGGCTTGTCCTTTTCTAAATACACTTTTCTTTACTTCTCCTAATGCTTCCTAGAGAGCCGCATGCTTCCTGGAGAGAGAGAGCCGCATATGCATTTTATGCATTTGCTTAAATGCTTGTTGAAGCATTTCCGGGAAAGGCCAGTTGCATGCAATTTTCCCCCTCCTTCTCTCTATTGTAGCCGCATGTAATATATATACTAAGCTTCAGCCGCATGCTAGAACACATCAAGTATAGTAATGCATTGCTTTAATACTAGTGCATTTTTATGCAATTCTTAATGGAATCAAGAATGCATTCTTAATACTAGCCGCATAGGAATTCTCTGATACATGCATTAATGCATTCCATGCATTAATTTAATAATTTGCATAATGGCCCTTACTTTTTTTATATTTGCTTTCCTTAGCATTTAGTATTTAGCCATAGCTTTAATCAATTGCCATTAGCATTGTATTAAGCTCTTGCTTACAAAAATTTGCATGCAACCTGCACACATGAACCGCATATAAGCAGGAATGTTAATTTAATGCATTAGTAAGTGGAGCCGCATAAGGCTTGGTCTTTTATTTACCATTAATGCATGGAATCCAAGGTGAGCCGCATACCTTTCCCACTATCTAATATTTTAGCTCACGTGAACCTTTTCTTATTGCATTAATTGTGGGGGGTCCCACATCGCTTCCTTTAGTTGACTTGCTTGCTAAAGTGGGAGTTTGCATTTAATGAGGGTCCCACTGTCTTTTGTCTTATTTGATTTTATGGCATATTTATTGTTTCTTGGCCGCATGGGGTCCCTCCCACTATTGGCCGCATGCACAATTGTATGCTAGCCGCATATGGCTTGCTGGCCTTAAATGTTTGACTGATTGTATTTAAATAATTTCGGAGCCGCGTGGGTGGCCTCCCACTCTCTTTGACCGTATGTTTGTTCTCCCACTTTTGGACCGCATGGGTCCCACTTTGATTGTTTAAATGTCTTATTTGCGTGAATTGTGGTCAGAATTTCTTCCCACTCCCAACATGTAAGTTGTAGAGTTTCTATTTGGCTTCAAGATTATATATATATATATATATATATATATATATATATATATATATATATATATATATATATATTATATTTATTATTATTTAATTCTGCAAGTTTTTTCCCTCCTTGATAATGGCATGACTTGATAGTGACCCGCCGTGGTGCACTCCCGACATGATAACTTGACCTGACAATTTGACATGATAACTTGGCATGATAATTCTTGATAGTGACCCGCCATGGTGCACTCCCGACATGATAACTTGACCTGACAATTTGACATGATAACTTGGCATGATAATTCTTGATAGTGACCCGCCGTGGTGCACTCCCGACATGATAACTTGACCTGACAATTTGACATGATAACTTGGCATGATAATTCTTGATAGTGGCCCGCCGTGGCACACTCTTGACATGATAAACCTGACATGATAGCTCTCGAAATGCTGTTGCGACGGCTAACACGACATGACAAGATTGAATAACTTGGACACCGTGGACAATTGTGTTTGTACAAATGAACCCGTCTTGTCTTGCATCATGTCTAGGACGGGGATCCCTGAGTACCACGGTCAGGGGTACCCACTGAAATCGACTAAGGCTAACAACTAGAATAAATCCAGTAGTCATGAAGAGATTTCCCAGCTACAGGCAATCCCATTATCTGGGCGCCCCACTTGGGATCTGTAGCCTGCCGTCGAGTAGGGCACATTTCCAGCACACTGTCATGTGTTGCACCCTCTAAGTCACCTAAGGGTACATGCGTTTCCTGGACGATGTACCCACTTGAGTTCAACCCCTAATTGCGTCCGAATAGCCTGGATGGTCTGCAGGGCTTGTGGCCGTGGAATAATCTCGCTGCATCTTGTTAGTAATTAGGCTTGTGATAACCCTAGTTAGTTAAAGTATCAAGCCGTACATATTGCTTGGCCGTGAAATATTGGATGGAGTTTACCAGTCTATTCTTGTCTTGATCCTGTACAAGATTGTTACATGACCTGTTTTCTTATTTTATCTTGCCGATAAATGGTGGAAGAAATCCAAGTTCTGTTCAGACGAAGGGTTACAACCCCGGTCCTTGTTTGGTTTACGGGTTGTAACCTGGTTATCTGAATAGTCCCATGGTTATCCTATCGTATATCACCTGTCCTGCTTTTCTTTAATTACTGTCTTTTATATATTTTTACTCTTATGCTAACTGCTGGTTTTAGTTCCTAAGTGAAGCCTCCTTTGTGGCACTTGCTCTTTCTGGGGTCTGACCCAGCTGGTTTTGTATGGCCAGATACCAGAGCAGCTTCAGAGGATCTACCGAATCTCCAGCCACATGGTGACCACTAGACGGAATCCTGGCAACGAGTGGGTTATTTTTGGCTCTCCCACTCTATTGGAAAATTATTCTTTTGAGGCGTTTAGCCGCCAAGCAAGTGTTAGCTCGTGTACATTTTACTTACTGTCTGCCTACGGGCTGTAACATGATTGGCAACCTAGGGTTGATCATGTATGACTAAACTCTTGCTAGTCCTCATATTTTGTAACGACTAGCTTCATGATCAGCTGGATATTTAATGTTTGGGACGCCTTACTATTGTATATTTGGTGATCTTACATCTTGTAACTCTATTTACTTGCTTGTGATTGAGACACTAGGCTTGTTATTGACCTTAAGAGACTGATGGCTTGTAGATAAACCCTCATATATCTAGACAGCCGTGACCGTATAGTGGAGTGGATCCCATTTCACTATACGTAGCTGGCTATGTCTGCCCCCGCTCTCCACTATTCTGGTTCTGGGGCGTGACATGGTTTAAGTGGTGGCCCATGCAGGTCTTGTAAATCAAGATATGTGAGGGTTTACCGAATAGATGTCTCAATCAGTACTCGCCCTTGATCTCTGCTCGTATCCTCTTGATTTCCTGAAATTCTTGTCCTGATCACATGCTTGTATCGTTGATCACTTCTGGTCCTTCCTTATTGTTCCCATGTCGTCTTCTTCAGCGGCATTGAACCTGGACCTGCCGATCAGCAAGGCGGATCACCTCCCGTGGACCAGCAGCAACCAGAAGATCAGGCCCAGCACTCAGGAGCAGCCTTCCGAGTCGTACCTACTGGAGGAGAGCCGCCAGTTCAGCCAGTCCAGCCTGCAGAGCCTAATGATGGCACTTTGGTAGGACTCATCAGATCATTGTTGGCTTCCCAAGATCGCCGAGGAGATGCCTTGCAACAGGCAGTGGCAGATGCTCTGAACAGAGGAGGAGATCATGGGAACCGTGCAGCAAACAGTTTCAAGCGTCTGAACCCTCCATTCTTCAACGGCAGCGAAGATGCTATTGCTGCTGATGCATGGCTCCAGGATACTGAAGTCCAGGATACTGAAGTCATTCTAGAGGCAGCCAGAACCCCGGAGGACGAGAAGGTGGCCGTGGTGCGTCTGCAGTTATTGGATCTTGCCCGCAGCTGGTGGACAGCACAGGCCGTAGGATTAGTGGCCCCTATCCCATGGGCACTATTCAAAGAGAGATTCCAGACTAAGTACTTCGATGCGGTGGCTCGGTACGATCTACAGACCAAGTTCACCAACCTGAAGCAAGGAGGAAGAACGGTCGACGGATATGCGACCGAGTTTTCGAGGCTCAGTCGGTTTGCTCCCACCTTGGTGGCGACCGAGTTTGACAGAGTCCAGCGGTTCCAGCAAGGGCTCCACCTCGAGATTTTGTTGGCAGTGGAACAGTTTGAGCATCAGACTTTTGATGCAGTGTTGAGAGCAGCCAGGAGGCATGAGTATACCTCCCACAGGATAGTAGACAGGACCGGAGGTCGGAAGCGATCTCACGGTCAGATGACCTAGTCGACAGCACCAGTCCCGGCCGTCAGGGCTTTGACAATTAGAACTCCGAGGCAGCCGGCCTCAGTGACGTCGGTCACGTCCCTTCAGCAACAGAAGCAGAAGCAATCTTCCTCAATGGGCTGCACTCATTGTGGGAAGCCAGGACACGTTGTTTCGGAGTATCGCAGAGCACAAGGATTGTGTTTGGCTTATGGAGCACCAGACCACAAGATAAGGTCCTGTCCGAATAGGGCCAGTTCATCATCGGCCCAGACTAGTCCCTCGGTAAGGGGACCAGCCCCAGTCCAGCAGCAGCAGCAGTATCCATTGCCAAGGCCATTGCTGCCTCAGGCCCAAGTGTTTCAGCAGCAGTACCAGCCTCCGAGGCCATTGCCGCCTCAGGCCCTAGCCTTCCAGCTACAAAGACCCCAGCAGTATGCCCAGGTCCAAGCTCAGATCCAGAACCGACAGAGAGGTTCCTAGCATGATATCTTTCCTCTTTCTCGTGCCTTCGATTTCCTTGCTTATATACATGATTGCATGATTGATTGCTTAGTATAGCTTGCCTGTGATTAGCATAGCTTGTCCTTGCCACTCTAGCCTCTTGATTGAATTCCGAGGACGGAATTCTTTTATGGTGGGTAGAGTTGTAATGCCCGTAGTTCGCATTACGTATTGGGAATACGTGTACGTATTTTGGACTCGTATTTTTGGTTTGTCATAATTAGTTAGCCTTGGATTTTTATTTTTACATGTTGTATTAGCATGGTTCATCATGGGATTGGATTGGCTTGGTTTGGTTCGGTTTAGTGGGTTTGGCTTGGTTTGGTTTTGTGGAGAACCACTCCCACCTACCACCACTCCCACCATTTATATCTATCCCACTCTCTCTCTTCCATTATTACTCATTACTCATTTCTTCTTCTCCTTCTTTACTTCTCCACCTACCAG
Source organism: Iris pallida (assembly GCA_029216955.1). NCBI lineage: Eukaryota > Viridiplantae > Streptophyta > Magnoliopsida > Asparagales > Iridaceae > Iris > Iris pallida. The sequence continues at coordinate 12,046,923 of JANAVB010022999.1, read as the reverse complement.
GAAGTGGGAGAGCTTAGGCAAGTGCATCTTGCTTCATGGAGGAACCCTATTTTTTATTGTTCCATTATTTTTCTCATAAGTTTCTAACCCACTTAGTACTTGTCATTTTTCATTCCCATGGTTAAATTTTTGTAGATCTAGTTTTGCGGTATTTTTGGTTCCCAGGACTTTTGGTCCATCACACTTGCATATTTTTGCTAGTTGATGGTTTCATGTTGTAGAGAATTTCGTTCTACCCCATTTTGACCTATGGAAGTCCAAATTTGGACTCCTGTGGGAAATTGGGTGGTGTGGAGAAGCCATGGTATTTTCCATGAAGTTCTTCTCAATTGGCAACAAATTGTTGCTGGCGTACCATTGTTTGGCCGCAGGAATCTTGCTTAGCCGCATGGGCGTGGCAGCATAAATTGCTTCCTGACATGATAGCATTTATAAGCCAGCCGCATGAGGATTGCATTTAATGTATTGTTGTAGCCAGCCGCATGAGAATTTGTAAGTAATGTAATGTCTTGCCCAGCCGCAGGCATTTTTATAAGGCTCAAATAAATGCTCTGCTTGGAATGCATTGAATGTACTTTTGTTAAAGCATTAAATAAATACTTTGCTCCAGTATGTACTTTTGTTGACACATTAAATTAATGCATTTTTTAGCATTAACTAATGCTTGTCTTTTTCCTAAGGCTTGTCCTTTTCTAAATACACTTTTCTTTACTTCTCCTAATGCTTCCTAGAGAGCCGCATGCTTCCTGGAGAGAGAGAGCCGCATATGCATTTTATGCATTTGCTTAAATGCTTGTTGAAGCATTTCCGGGAAAGGCCAGTTGCATGCAATTTTCCCCCTCCTTCTCTCTATTGTAGCCGCATGTAATACATGTACTAAGCTTCAGCCGCATGCTAGAACACATCAAGTATAGTAATGCATTGCTTTAATACTAGTGCATTTTTATGCAATTCTTAATGGAATCAAGAATGCATTCTTAATACTAGCCGCATAGGAATTCTCTGATACATGCATTAATGCATTCCATGCATTAATTTAATAATTTGCATAATGGCCCTTACTTTTTTTATATTTGCTTTCCTTAGCATTTAGTATTTAGCCATAGCTTTAATCAATTGCCATTAGCATTGTATTAAGCTCTTGCTTACAAAAATTTGCATGCAACCTGCACACATGAACCGCATATAAGCAGGAATGTTAATTTAATGCATTAGTAAGTGGAGCCGTGTCATGCCCCGGTTCCAAGATATGTAGGACCAGGAACACGTGGCGTGCCAGCTGTACGATCAAGTATAGAAAAACCCTAATTTAATGGACTATACTCGATCGTAGTACACTGAAGTAACAACTAAATAACAATACAGGCAGGTAAATACTAATCTCATCCACAGAAAAAATCACAGAATAAAGCAGGAAGGAATAAAAATAACTCTGAATCAAACTACAAGTCATGACTAGTGGAAAATAATCCACCAATAAATGTATGAATGAACTACTAAAAGAGTACAACTGAACCAGAAAAGAAATAGATAGCCACTAGCAGAAATCACCTAAGAACTCAAAAAACTCACGAGGCTCAACATTGAAGTCCTCGTCAGCAAAAGTCTCCAATCTCCGTAGTCCGTCGGTACCTGTGCTCGTCCCAATCTGGAAAAGGTGCCAGGTCCTCAGAGGGACGTAACAAGTACACAAGAAATCGACATGCATGGTAGTACAGGGCAGTATATAAATAACTAGAACAAAATGTAACATAACATCTCCCCAACCAAACAAGGACAGGATATATCATGCTACATACGACAGGTAAACTAACCATCTATGTGTAAAATGCACTCGAGACATCTCTAGTGGCACATGAGAGGAGGAGAAGAAGAAGAAACGGCCACCAAGCGTTCTACGGTTTGAGAAACGAGGGACTACGAGCATCCAGCGTCCATTGGAAACAGAAATTCTCATACACCACTAGTAGACTCTCCCCACCCAATGTATATCCCTACCGTATACGCGGTACAAATAATATGCAAGACGTCATAGTATATATAAGTAGACCTGTACCAACCACTAGACCAGACGTGAACTCACGTGCCAATGATCAGTCGACACACAAATCCATGCTCTCAACTCACTCATATAGTGATCGTGTATGATACGGTGTCCGGCTAGAAGGTACCACATACCTTCACAATACACGGGATAAGTCCACTACTACTAGACGCGTGCACACAACTGAGAAATAACTAGGTAACATAAACTAACTGCAAAAATATACAATCAAGCAAGGTGTACTTGCCTGTGTCCAGCAACTGAGTATCTGGGTCCAAAGTAGAGTCCGAGTCCCGAGAAGCAAATAATCCTAAACAAAATTTATCTCTAATTAATTACTAATTAAACAATTTAAACAATTCATTTAATTGCTAAGTAATCTATAATTTAAATTAATCTAGTACTACTAGCTAACTAGTATCAAGTTTTTATGAATAATAATTATACAATAATAAATAGGTAACCATACTTATTATCATACCATTTATATTCTGAAATTTATTTACAACTAAATATTTAATAATTAATTAACTAATTAATGATAATCAATTAACAAACCATTTTAATACACACATGAATACACAATTCCTAATAATACTAACTTAAAAAGTAAAAATCCTTAAAAATCATTTTTAGTCTATTTTAATAATAAACTAAATAATATCAGAATAATAAATATATATTATATATATATTTTACAGAAAATGAATTATTACCATTAAACTATTTATTAAATAACTAGTTGAATAATAACAATAAGTACTTAATAATTCTAAATAAATTCAAATAAATCACCACCAACCTTAAACTTAATCATTAAAACTAAATTCACAGTAGTAACAGAAAATTAATAATTATTTAAATCAATAAATAATTATTACACAATTGATTACATAAACCTAAACATGATTCTCAAAATTACTTTTAAGTCTTAAAAATTCGTAAATATATCCAAAATACATAAAATAAATTCCTAAATACCATATTTACACATTTCTAACAGAATCTTATCACTTCACAAAATTTACAATATTTATATCATTAATAACAATTAATTATATAATATATTCAACTTATGTAATAAATCTAGAAATTACTCAACTAAATCCAAATAATTATAAATAATAATAAATAAGTATTGGAATTATTTTTCTACAGAATAATATACTATTACAAACATTTTATATTTAATAAGTATTATTTAATTACTAACCAAATAAATAAGATAAATTGAAAACAATATTTAATATTCAATTTGATTAATACAAAACTTCCAAGATAAATCTAAATATAATATTTTAAACACCAATAAAATTCTGGAAAAATTTCCATAACTTACTTTATAATTAAATCTATATTTTCCATATAAGTTATATTATTTAATTATTTATTAATTAAATAATAAGCATCAAAACGGAATTAATTAAACAGTGTAAATTTGCTGTTTTTCACAAAAAATAATTATAAATTAAATTATAAAAAATCTGGAAAAATTATTTTAAAATACTATATTAATTATATAAACTTTTTCATGTACAAAGTTTTCTCTAATTCGTAATCAAAATGTTACATAAAAATTAAAACAGAAAACACATTTAATTAATTACTAACATTGAAACTTCATAATTAAATATAAATAAATATCAATAATTAATATTAAATCACACAAAAATTAGGGTAGAACCCCTACATATTTACCAATGATTTCCTACATTTAGATCTAATTAATCATCAATCTATTCATCACAACAATCCTTACAATAATCTGAATATTCAGAATTTAATTATTAAAACTTGGTTTAAAGCATGCAAAGAGGATTTAATCCACGTGACAGCGCCACGGGGGGTCGGGGTTACCTTGCCACGCCGCAGGGGGGTGGCTCGCCGACGGGGGGGGGGGGGGGGTTGCGCCGACGAGGGGGCCGCCGGATGCTACACGCGGGCGCGGGAAACGCCGCATCTCGTCGTCGACGGCGGGGCTCCGGGTGAGGGGGGAAGGAGATAGACGAGAGAGAGAGGGATAGGGTGGCGGTGATGAAGGGGGCTGGTGGTTTGTGTGGAGGCAAGTTTAGGGTTAGGGTTGAGAGTAGATGCATATATATATATGCATGAAGGAGATCCAAATGAATAGGACCATACTGGGTTGGGCCTAAGTTAGGGTTAAACTTAAGGAATGGGTTTGGTTGCTAGGAATTTTAACACCACATCTATATAAGTGTAGATATATATATATAGTCTAAAAATAAACCAATTGAATAATAACACTATATATATTTAATTATTGATATAAATATAATCTAATAATAAATCTATATGAAACTTGGTTAGAGTTTATAAATTATTTAATAATTAATGTAACAGCATTTATTTAACAAATAACAATATTTAGTAATCTTGCATCTATATATATATTTACAATATAAATTAAACCCTGATTAGAAATAATTAATTAATTATTAAATAAATAGATTAACAAGCTATTCTTCAAAAAAAAAATTTAAAAATTCCCTGAAAATTCAGGGGGTTTACAATCTACCCAACTTATAAGAATTTCGTCCTCGAAATTTAAAATAATTCTAATACCGAAGAAATAATAAGAAAATCAATGAAAAGTAAATATGTAAATTGTAACTTACTCAACAAGACAATTTACAACGATACTTGGGGGTTTATAGAGGGGTCAAAACTGGCATCATATCCTACAAGAATATGTTCTAGGTCCGGCATAGGTCATAGGATTTCCAAGTGATCAGGGAATAGATCGATATTGCATGGTCAAATCTAATAGGATAAGGAGAGGACACAAATAGTCTATTCTAAGGGAAAGATTTGTTAAACAAGTAGAGTTATTAAAATAGAGCACATAAAGGTGTGTTTATGGGGGGCATAAATGTCATGTGTATGGTGCGATTTGTCTAGATCATAATGGTGCAATTATTGGAAGAAAAATCCTAATATTGTGCTTCAATTACCCAAGTCATGGTAAGGGATCAAATGATATGAACCAAGGAAAGGATAATAGGAAAACTTTTATTTGCTAAATGTCCGACTAAAATCAGTCTAAGATGGCTACTAGGGTGCTAAGGGTATTACTAAAATAAGATATCATACAAGGTATACTTAACTGACTTAGTAGAAAGATGGTTCTACTATAAATCATAGCTAATAAAGGATTATAAAGAGAAATTCTATACTAGGCGCAGAATAAAGAAGAGTTCAAGGGGGATGGGGTCGATTACAAATTTGAAGGTCCAATGCGAATAAATGTTTCAAGAAAACAAAATTTGTCAAACGGTCGCAAATGAGATCCTAGGACAAGTTTACTATATCTTCATCTGCATAAAATAATCATAGGGAAAGCGAATCAACATGCACTAGGTTGGCCAGACCATCATGCACCGATTCTGATTAGACAACATTTTAGTGGGTGCACCCAATAATATATGTGTCAAGAACAAGCTTGAGAAAAGAAGAAGCTTGTAAAAACTAGGCTATAACAGCAATATTAGTCAAGACGATAAAAATAAACGTACAGAAGAAAAGAAAGTACAAGATAGTTCAAGTCCAAAACACAAATAATGATTTGACCTTTCTAGTTGCCCTATGAATCTCTAACCTTAGTTGAGCTAGGGATAGGAACCCACAAAGTTATGTCTAGGTAATCTAAATACTTATACCAACATATAGTCAGTGTTATCCAACTATAATTTCTTAATGGTCCTGAGAAAAGTATGATGCTAGACTACAAGGTATACTACCCAACTTATAAGAATTGAACTAGTACCTCTAACTGTCTCTTTAGGGAAGCAAGTTTATCCTACCAAATTGTAGCAACAACATAGAATTTTCTAGAGAAGCAATAATAATCCTAACATGAGAAGAAAAAAAAAATCCTTTGGTCTATTCAAAAGGATAAGACGTAATGATCTACTTTCCATTATTGCTTAAGAAAACAAATTTTGGATCGATAGTACTAGAATTATGCAGCACGATAAATAGTAAATCAGGAAAGAAAATAAACTAATTAGATAATAAAAAAATCCTTACAGCATTTAGCTCGGCAACCGTGGCATGAGCTAAAGGTGAAGGAAAATTTTTATTACAGAAAATATCAACCAATATTGTCTACAGGTAAAGTAACAAACAACTAAATAGATATTCCTAATATTAATATTAATAATATAATACTAAAATATAGGAGAAGATATACTGGTTGACGGATTTGGGGTATGGTCAAGAAAAATTTATAGACATCTATAGCTCTAAACAATTAGGGAATCATGATACTAGTTTAGGGTCGAGAACAAGGATGATAAAATTTTAAGAAGAAGACATAGTCACATGGGTCGATGACTTAACTATAACTGCATATAATCACTATCATGGCTATGAAAAATATGGCAACTAAGGTGTGACACTTCTATCTCATTAGAGTAACATCCTCTATGTTTATTTCCTCATCAAGATAAAAAAATCAAATTCCTGTAAATAAAATTTCTTCATAAATTCCTTCAGTATAAAATCTTTAAATCAAAACAATCATCCACCAATTTCCTTAATCTCTTTAAGATCGTCGCATATAATCATAATTATAACTTTAAAATACCCAACCAATCCTTTTATCATCACACCAACTCCCTTTTATTTTCCCCCTTTTTTTCCTCAACTTTAATTCAGTTTACCTAATCTAAAAGATTGTAACTCTCTTATGAAAATACTTAAATCAATCACCGAGATAAATATTATCATAATACTAAATTCTTCTTCTTTTTTTTCCAAAAAAAAAACTTCAATAAAAATTTATCAATCTAAAAAGATTTAAATCTCAATTTTTTTTTTCAATCAAAATTTGTTCCATCAAACAAAATTCAAACATAAAAAAAATACCTCAAATTTCTAAATCGATCCTCGAAATAAACTTTATTATAGTACAAACATCCTTTTCTTTTCTCCTCAAAATTTTTAGATTAAAATTACCCAACTCCAAATTTTAAATCACTTTATGAAATGCATCAAATTTCTAAATTCTTCTTAAATAAACCCCTTTTTTTCATCAAGGTCAAAATATTCAATCTTTAAAGAAATATAAATCTCATAGGCAACTCTTAACTATTTCTATTTACAATCATCTATCCTCAAATTTAAAAAAAAAATTATTCTTCTATTTTGGAAACTAACATAAATCATCAACCAATTTAAATCTCATGTAGCAATGTGAATATTTAAATTTTTAATCATCAAGTTGATTTTATATCCTCTCTAACCAATCATAGAATTTTTTTTTAAAAAAACTCAAATCAAAACTTTAAATCATCCTCTCAAATCGATCATCGAGTTTATTTTATTAATCAACTTCTAACAGTCTTTCCCATATGAGTATAAGTAATCTTTCTCACTATCATTCGAAATTGATATATCATTACTACTCAACTTTGAATTAACTAATCATTCATACAAAAATTATATCTTTCAAAAATATGGTGTTCATCAACCTGCAATATTTAGTACTTTCCAAGAATTCAATTATAGACTCAACCGCATAATTAGCTGCCAAGGTAACCCATCTAGCCATATAGTTAACTCAAGAGTGTATATAGTATAGCATCTTCCAAACGTCTATCAATCATGACAAGCATGGGATACGGTAGATTAGATCGAGAAGGATATAATTGCAAGGAAGTCAAAGAGTCAGAAGATATAAATCAAAGAAGAGATCAAGTATTTCGAGGAGTTTGAAATGAGTCAAAATCAAACGAGATCAAAGGATAAAAATAATCAATTGTGGATGATACACGATAGTCCTAATCCTATACGCAGGCTTGCTTGGTACGGTAAAGTAACCAAACAATATTTTCTCGACCTGCCTGGGCCACCACTAAAAACATGTCACGCCCCGGTTCCAAGATATGTGGGACCAGGAACACGTGGCGTGCCAGCTGTACGATCAAGTATAGAAAAACCCTAATTTAATGGACTATACTCGATCGTAGTACGCTGAAGTAACAACTAAATAACAATACAGGCAGGTAAATACTAATCTCATCCACAGAAAAAATCACAGAATAAAGCTGGAAGGAATAAAAATAACTCTGAATCAAACTACAAGTCATGACTAGTGGAAAATAATCCACCAATAAATGTATGAATGAACTACTAAAAGAGTACAACTGAACCAGAAAAGAAATAGATAGCCACTAGCAGAAATCACCTAAGAACTCAAGAAACTCACGAGGCTCAACATTGAAGTCATCGTCAGCAAAAGTCTCCAATCTTCGTAGTCCGTCGGTACCTGTGCTCGTCCCAATCTGGAAAAGGTGCCAGGTCCTCAGAGGGACGTAACAAGTACACAAAAAATCGACATGCATGATAGTACAGGGCAGTATATAAATAACTAGAACAAAATGTAACATAACATCTCCCCAACGAAATAAGGACAGGATATATCATGCTACATACGACAGGTAAACTAACCATCTATGTGTAAAATGCACTCGAGACATCTCTAGTGGCACATGAGAGGGGGAGAAGAAGAAGAAACGGCCACCAAGCGTTCTACGGTTTGAGAAATGAGGGGCTACGAGCATCCAGCGTCCATTGGAAACAGAAATTCTCATACACCACTAGTAGACTCTTCCCACCCAATGTATATCCGTACCGTATACGCGGTACAAATAATATGCAAGACGTCATAGTATATATAAGTAGACCTGTACCAACCACTAGACCAGACGCGAACTCACGTGCCAATGATCAGTCGACACACAAATCCATGCTTTCAACTCACTCATATAGTGATCGTGTATGATACGGTGTCCGGCTAGAAGGTGCCACATACCTTCACAATACACGGGATAAGTCCACTACTACTAGACGCGTGCACACAACTGAGAAATAACTAGGTAACATAAACTAACTGCAAAAATATACAATCAAGCAAGGTGTACTTGCCTGTGTCCAGCAACTAAGTATCTGGGTCCAAAGTAGAGTCCGAGTCCCGAGAAGCAAATAATCCTAAACAAAATTTATCTCTAATTAATTACTAATTAAACAATTTAAACAATTCATTTAATTGCTAAGTAATCTATAATTTAAATTAATCTAGTACTACTAGCTAACTAGTATCAAGTTTTTATGAATAATAATTATACAATAATAAATAGGTAACCATACTTATTATCATACCATTTATATTCTGAAATTTATTTACAACTAAATATTTAATAATTAATTAACTAATTAATGATAATCAATTAACCAACCATTTTAATACACACATGAATACACAATTCCTAATAATACTAACTTAAATAGTAAAAATCCTTAAAAATTATTTTTAGTCTATTTTAATAATAAACTAAATAATATCAGAATAATAAATATATATTATATATATATTTTACAGAAAATGAATTATTACCATTAAACTATTTATTAAATAACTAGTTGAATAATAACAATAAGTACTTAATAATTCTAAATAAATCCAAATAAATCACCACCAACCTTAAATTTAATCATTAAAACTAAATTCACAGTAGTAACACAAAATTAATAATTATTTAAATCAATAAATAATTATTACACAATTGATTACATAAACCTAAACATGATTCTCAAAATTACTTTTAAGTCTTAAAAATTCGTAAATATATCTAAAATACATAAAATAAATTCCTAAATACCATATTTACACATTTCTAACAGAATCTTATCACTTCACAAAATTTACAATATTTATATAATTAATAACAATTAATTATATAATATATTCAACTTATGTAATAAATCTAGAAATTACTCAACTAAATCCAAATAATTATAAATAATAATAAATAAGTATTGGAATTATTTTTCTACAGAATAATATACTATTACAAACATTTTATATTCAATAAGTATTATTTAATTACTAACCAAATAAATAAGATAAATTGAAAACAATATTTAATAATCAATTTGATTAATACAAAACTTCCAAGATAAATCTAAATATAATATTTTAAACACCAATAAAATTCTGGAAAAATTTCCATAACTTACTTTATAATTAAATCTATATTTTCCATATAAGTTATATTATTTAATTATTTATTAATTAAATAATAAGCATCAAAACGGAATTAATTAAACAGTGTAAATTTGCTATTTTTCACATAAAATAATTATAAATTAAATTATAAAAATTCTGGAAAAATTATTTTAAAATACTATTTTAATTATACAAACTTTTTCATGTACAAAGTTTTCTCTAATTCGTAATCAAAATGTTACATAAAAATTAAAACAGAAAACACATTTAATTAATTACTAACATTGAAACTTCATAATTAAATATAAATAAATATCAATAATTAATATTAAATCACACGAAAATTAGGGTAGAACCCCTACATATTTACCAATGATTTCCTACATTTAGATCTAATTAATCATCAATCTATTCATCACAACAATCCTTACAATAATCTGAATATTCAGAATTTAATTATTAAAACTTGGTTTAAAGCATGCAAAGAGGATTTAATCCACGTGACAGCGCCACGGGGGGTCGGGGTTACCTTGCCACGCCGCAGGGGTGTGGCTCGCCGACGAGGGAGGGTTACGCCGATGAGGGGGCCGCCGGATGCTACACGCGGGCGCGGGAAACGCCGCATCTTGTCGTCGACGGCGGGGCTCCGGGTGAGGGGGGGAAGGAGATAGACGAGAGAGAGAGGGATAGGGTGGCGGTGATGAAGGGGGCTGGTGGTTTGTGTGGAGGCAAGTTTAGGGTTAGGGTTGAGAGTAGATGCATATATATATATGCATGAAGGAGATCCAAATGAATAGGACCATACTGGGTTGGGCCTAAGTTAGGGTTAAATTTAAGGAATGGGTTTGGTTGCTAGGAATTTTAACACCACATCTATATAAGTATAGATATATATATATATAATCTAAAATAAACCAATTGAATAATAACACTATATATATTTAATTATTGATATAAATATAATCTAATAATAAATCTATATGAAACTTGGTTAGAGTTTATAAATAATTTAATAATTTATGTAACAGCATTTATTTAACAAATAACAATATTTAGTAATCTTGCATCTATATATATATTTACAATATAAATTAAACCCTAATTAGAAATAATTAATTAATTATTAAATAAATAGATTAACAAGCTATTCTTCAAAAAAAAAAATAATTTTAAAAATTTCCTAAAAATTCAGGGGGTTTACAAGCCGCATAAGGCGTGGTCTTTTATTTACCATTAATGCATGGAATCCAAGGTGAGCCGCATAGGCTTCCCTCTCCCACTATCTAATATTTTAGCTCACGTGAACCTTTTCTTATTGTATTAATTGTGGGGGGTCCCACATCGCTTCCTTTAGTTGACTTGCTTGCTAAAGTGGGAGTTTGCATTTAATGAGGGTCCTACTGTCTTTTGTCTTATTTGATTTTATGGCATATTTATTGTTTCTTGGTCGCATGGGGTCCCTCCCACTATTGGCCGCATGCACAATTGTATGCTAGCCGCATATGGCTTGCTGGCCTTAAATGTTTAACTGATTGTATTTAAATAATTTCGGAGCCGCATGGGTGGCCTCCCACTCTCTTTGACCGCATGTTTGTTCTCCCACTTTTGGACCGCATGGGTCCCACTTTGATTGTTTAAATGTCTTATTTGCGTGAATTGTGGTCAGAATTTCTTCCTACTCCCAACATGTAAGTTGTAGAGTTTCTATTTGGCTTCAAGAATATATATATATATATATATATATATATATATATATATATATATATATTATATTTATTATTATTTAATTGTGCAAGTTTTTCCCCTCCTTGATAATGGCATGACTTGATAGTGACCCGCCGTGGTGCACTCCCGACATGATAACTTGACCTGACAATTTGACATGATAACTTGGCATGATAATTCTTGATATTGACCCGCCGTGGTGCACTCCCGACATGATAACTTGACCTGACAATTTGACATGATAACTTGGCATGATAATTCTTGATAGTGGCCCGCCGTGGCGCACTCTTGACATGACAAACCTGACATGATAGCTCTCGAAATGCTGTTGCGACGGCTAACACGACATGACAAGATTGAATAACTTGGACACCGTGGACAATTATGTTTGTACAAATGAACCCGTCTTGTCTTGCATCATGTCTAGGACGGGGATCCCTGAGTACCACGGTCAGGGGTACCTACTGAAATCGACTAAGGCTAACAACTAGAATAAATCCAGTAGTCATGAAGAGATTTCCCAGCTACAGGCAATTCCGTTATCTGGGCGCCCCACTTGGGATCTGTAGCCTGCCGTCGAGTAGGGCACATTTCCAGCACACTGTCATGTGTTGCACCCTCTAAGTCACCTAAGGGTACATGCGTTTCCTGGATGATGTACCCACTTGAGTTCAACCCCTAATTGCGTTCGGATAGCCTGGATGGTCTGCAGGGCTTGTAGCTGTGGAATAATCTTGCTACATCTTGTTAGTAATTAGGCTTGTGATAACCCTAGTTAGTTAAAGTATCAAGCCGTACTTATTGCTTAGCCGTAAAATGTTGGATGGAGTTTACCTGTCTATTCTTGTCTTGATCCTGTACAAGAATATTACATGACCTGTTTTCTTATTTTATTTTGCCAATAAATGGTGGGAGAACTCCAAGTTCTGTTCAGACGAAGGGTTACAACCCCGGTCCTTGTTTGGTTTACGGGTTGTAACCTGGTTATCTGAATAGTCCCATGGTTATCCTATCGTATATCACATGTCCTGCTTTTCTTTAATTACTGTCTTTTATATATTTTTACTCTTGTGCTAATTGCTGGTTTTAGTTCCTAAGTGAAGCCTCCTTTGTGGCACTTGCTCTTTCTGGGGTCTGACCCAGCTGGTTTTGTATGGCCAGATACCAGAGCAGCTCCAGAGGATCTACCGAATCTCCAGCCACATGGTGACCACTAGACAGAATCCTGGCAACGAGTGGGTTATTTTTGGCTCTCCCACTCTTTTGTAAAATTATTCTTTTGAGGCGTTTAGCCGCCGAGCAAGTGTTAGCTCGTGTACATTTTACTTACTGTCTGCCTACGGGCTGTAACATGATTGGCAACCTAGGGTTGATCATGTATGACTAAACTCTTGCTAGTCCTCACATTTTGTAACGACTAGCTTTATGATCAGCTAGATATGTAATGTTTGGGACGCCTTACTATTATATATTTGGTGATCTTATATCTTGTAACTCTATTTACTTGCTTGTGATTGAGACACTAGGCTTGTTATTGACCTTAAGAGACTGATGGCTTGTAGATAAACCCTCATATATCTAGACAGCCGTGACCGTATAGTGGAGTGGATCCCATTTCACTATACGTAGCTGGCTATGTCTGCCCCCACTCTCCAGTATTCTGGTTCTGGGGCGTGACAAATCTGGGTCGTATAAGTGTCATACGGCCTAGATGACACTCTTCTGGCCGTATGAAGGCGTACGAACCCTGCTTTTGGGCGACGTCCCATGTCTTATCTTTCTTGTCGAAGTGTCAAAACTGTCATATTTTGCCAGGACTTGTCAGCTTTATCGGTCGAACTGCTCCTCCTTGGTCCCATATTTTTATTCTACAGTTGTTCGTCGATGGGCCGCATATGTCTTTGAACAGTCATGCGGCTTTCCTTCATGCGGGCCTGTTTAGCCCGAAGTACCTATGCGGCAATTTGTAATCCGCATGAACTCTATATTTTTCATGTTTCTACAAACCTCAATCGTCCGTTCGTTAGCAGCCGCGTCGACTTGTTCTACATTAGTCTCCTTGGTTGTCTCTCCGAGGACCATATCAGCCAACTCCTCAATTGCCTCCTCGACAACTTTCAAAATGACCTCGTCAACCAGTTGTTCGACAGTCATTCTTGTTGGCCCTTCAATAGTTCGGCCGACCAATAGTTCGACAGCCTTCGCCGTCAACCCTTCCAGGGGATCTTTGACCAGCCGATGAGACGAGTCCCCAAAATTTGTCAAAGGCAATTCCTCGGCCGGACGATCTTCCTCGTCATTTGGCGCATCAGGATTATCTTTAACATTTCTCCCGATGTAGAGAGGAGGTACGGTAGAAAGGTTCTGGGTAATATCCTCAGCATCTACGTCCACCTAGCCCATCACGGGTACAGACTCTGGAATACTACCCTCGGCTGCCACCACGCCGACCTCAGGGACCTCCACATACTTGTCCTTAATCGGCCCCATAAAGGTTTCCTGCTGGTGCGAAGCCAATGATTCTGAAGAGACTCAAGTCTCATACTCGAAGGGAGCAGGAGGAGAGATACCTTCCGGGTCGGTAGTTTTATCAGCTGTAATTTCCCATTGGTCCTTACGACTCGGGACACCTCTGGAGCAGGTTCCTCAGGAAGATTCCTGAGTCTTCCAGACCATGTGGGCCCCGCCTACACAAGAAAAACAGCGATAAACAGAAACTATGGAATGAAACCCCAAAAAGAAAATACTAAGGCTTACCCGTAAAGGAGGTCCAACGGGTAGGGCACTCGGTTCCAATGAAGGCTGTTGGAAGGGTCCACCCCGCAGAGGTACAGCTATCCTTATTCTTTTAAAAGGAGGAGGGCTCACCCCTTAAGAAACCTGATGCTTCCATGGGTTACTCAGGAGGAGTTCCTCCTCTCTCCCCTCCCTCATTGAGCAGGAGCCATCGGCGGATCTGCTCTCTGATGATGCAGGCTCCTGGAGACGCTTTGAAGCCAATCGAGGATTCTCGAACTTCGTCCCCTCGAGCAAACTTCACTCTCGATTGTACTTTGATGAGAAGTTGTTCGTAATGCAGTAGAACCTTACAGCGGAATACAAGACACGAGTCTCCTCATGCATAGAGGGGATCGTAAATTTCGCTCCAGTACTACCAGTATTATAATAACACCATGCCCTGGTACCATCCAGTAGACTCCCTTCATAACCAAGACAGGAGCTTGGGTTGTCCATTATGGTCTGACTATAGCCAAACTGACGGGCGAATCGACTCGACAAATAAGGCTTAAGTACACCCGATTCTAGTTTTGATACGCCAAATGGGAAGGACGGATGGACTGCAACCAGTGGAAGGCGCCGAAGGTTAGATCACCATCTACTAACTCATCATCCGTAAGAAAACCCTTGTATGCAGGTGAAACCTTGTTAAAAGCATATCTGTCCAAACGGCCCAACATCCACCTACAGACGGGGACCTCCTGATGGAGCCATTTCGCACGATGATAGTTACGCAGTGTAGCATCCCCTTCCTTGTAACCTACAAGAGTGCTGGGGACTATTAAACCAGGGCGGTACAAAGCCAACCAACCCATCAAATAGTGGTAAGGGAGTCCAACCCAAGAAAACTCATCGTTCCCCTACGGTACTCTATTATCCTCTTGGAGAACTCCTGTAAACCGCGCAAGATGTCACATACCATAGCCGACATCAGAGCCAAAGAATGTTTGAAGGCAAGCTTCACAGTGGACAGAATAAGTTCCTGACTAATCCGTCCTGCAGGCCCGGAACCTCCTAGAATCACAGCCTTCCACAACCATATCATCAGAAAAGCGACTAAGATTGCTTTTTGACTTAAAGCAGACATATTATGATAGAAATAGTGGTAAACAGTAGAATTAGGCTTTCCTTCGGCATCTACGGAGGGAGCGGAGACCCCCACTTCAGCCATCAAATCATCCACTTCGTTAGCAGTATATGTCGGTGCGCAGTAAAATGAACCTACTCCGGCATCGATGGATGCTTTGTGAAGATATAATCCATCCAAGCCTTGATGTATAGAGGAGCCT
Source organism: Iris pallida (assembly GCA_029216955.1). Classification (NCBI taxonomy): domain Eukaryota; kingdom Viridiplantae; phylum Streptophyta; class Magnoliopsida; order Asparagales; family Iridaceae; genus Iris; species Iris pallida. The sequence goes on along the minus strand of JANAVB010022999.1, from coordinate 12,031,058 downwards.
TCGTCCTACCCAAGCGCGTGCATACTTGGTGGTGGCAAAGCAATTCCTTATACACGGCCATCATCTCGGGAAATTTGTTATCCAGCACTAGAAACTCCTCCTTGCAAGAGGTATATTCCTTATATGGCACGTTCCCCTACTACAACTTTGAAATGACACACATCTCATGCTTAACCCATCTCTCCGCGAGGGGTGAAGAAAGTCCCGGTGTGGTGATTAAATAGTTCCAACAAAGCCAGGAATAGTGGCCGATTGATGTCTATACCATGCTCGATGGCCTTGATGGCACGACGCAGGCCGGTACCTAGCAAGTCTTTCTTGAACCTTCCACCACCCATTGGGTTAGTTTGAACCATTCTACCTTAGGATAAATCCAACCTTCGACTCAGAAGATATCCTTCGGATATGTATAGCCTGTGGCCAGAAGCCTGTTAGCAAAAAGAGAGGCTCAGAACGGATGCACCTCCATGGTAAAGTCAATCAGCAGACGACCAGGGAGTAACACCCGCAGCGTACATGATGGACCATCAAGAGCACTCTTAAAAGAATCCCTCTGACTAGAGTACCCTTCCATTTGGATATGGCCAATCATTAAACCCCCTCGTTTTGGGGTCAGATCCCATTTCATAAGATGCTTCTCGGCCAAGCAGAAGAAAACTGAGATCGGGATGTGTCGGATGATCGACGAAACGTACAAGGAGAGACCATCATTCTCAAAATACCAGTTTTTGTTTATCTCCAGAAGCTTGGTATGTTCCAAGACCAGCTGATCGCCAAAGAGAAACGAAGGTTTCAACGTCTTGACAAGATAAGAAGGGAGAGACTGCCTCGATCCATCATACGGCGGAAGTATATGAGCTATTGATCCCGTATTATGGCTAGTCACCCTTTTGGTGACCTTGGGCAATCAGCTGCCTGACGGGAGTGGTGAGGGGCTCGTCGATGTTCAGGCCTAAGGCAGAGACCGCCATGTTTAAAAGGATATCCCCGAAAAGAGACTCAAATACAGGAACTACACATAAACAAAGTATGTCAAAAAGACACAAAATATTTTCTGCAGACACAGAGAGCAAAGCACAGTGCCAGGATAGAAAAGCATCGCACAGTCACTACGTGAACATCCGTGCATGCATTATCAAAGTGCACCACACATCAGCCAACAAGCATCCTCGCAGGTACCTTATAAAAAAAACTACGCAAGGAGAATGGCCGCACGTCTGCGTGAAACTTCAGCACATTGATAGCCGTTACTTTGTAAAAAGTAACAACTATGTTCGTCAATTAATAAAGCTTCAACACATCTGTGGAACACCACTCCGAAGAATGGTGCCCATGCGCATCAGCAAGAAAAAGCATCATCATATCTTCAAGACGACGCTCCAAAGAGTCGACGCTCATATACGTCAGTGAATCAAGAAATCAATGATAGTCAGACACCTACTAGCAATGGATGGCCGCACGTATCTATGCACTGAGACTCCTACGATAGGAGCTTGCTCAATGACGACGGCTTCGAAATCCAACTGCTTCCCTTTGGCCTGTCGAGTGCTCGTCATGGCCTCTCCAACTTGCCTCGTCGATGAAGCTCTAGTCTATCTCGCACTCTCTATAGCCGGTTTGGGGCTAGCCACTAACCCACTGTCCTTCTTGGAGCTCGTCGCAGGAGCTTTTGGGGTTCTTGATTTCTTGGGGGCCGTGGCAGGAAAGTTAGGGTTTGAAAGAGAAAGCAGACTCTGATGAAAAGCTTCTGTAAGAATAAAAGAAAGACATAAAGCTTTTCTATCTTCTCATAGACCCTACTTATAGGGTACGGCCATGTCAGCGAAAGAAGACAAAGTGCTTCGTGAACGAGAAAACTCTTTGGACGATGCGGGAATTAAGAGTAAAGACCATGATGATCGTTCCCTAAAAACGAGGAGTTGTGATCAACTTTAATGAAGTGACGGTTCAAGGCATTTAATGCCGAAGGCTAAGTGTGACAACAGCCTGTCAGTAAGTGTGCTGGATATTCACTTACAAAGGACACGTGTCATGCTTCTGTTCAAAGTATTCCGAACTTGGCTCAAGTTCGGAACACTTTGAAGAGGGTCTTGTAAAAGCATGAAAAAAACACAGGCGTATCAAAAGCGCAGGTGGCGTTCCCACTATACATGGCTTCATAAAAGTGCAGGTACCCCAAAATCGTAGACAGAAAATCAAAGTCACACAGACATACAACAGATGGTTCATAAAGGGTTCTTTATTAAAATTATATCTACGAGGATCTATTATAGATTCATCATGATTACATGAAAATAACTTCTTTATTAAAATCATGTCTATAAGGATCTATTACAGATTCGTCATGAAAAGAACTAAAGTGCCTAAAAATCTACAAAGGGGTTAAGCTTTACAGACGCATAGCCCCCCAGACGTACAGCACTGTTAGAGCGAGCCACTTCTTGAAGCAGCTATTGGCCCGAGCAAGAACTCAGTCCACAGCACAAGATGTGCCACCGCCATTGAGCAGGGCGAAGCGCAACCTGTGGCTCTTCGGATTGACAATCAATCCAAACCTGAAAGATTGGATCTCGAAGACCTCCAAGATGTTGTTCAGGTTCAAACTCCTTATGCCAAACGCTCAAGTGCATCTCAAAACTCAACAGCAGTTCTTCTACAGGGACACAACTTCTTTGAACGAAGGGATCTACAACCAACCGTCGACTTGTGCAAGGCCAACGGTCGTTCAAAGCTAAGTTGGCATCGAGTATAACGGTAGGAATGTTAAGAGATAGAAGACACAACCCTTCGAAAAAGCTTCCCATTATATAAGGTGAGTGTGGTCCAACCTACATGCCATGTAGCCATTGGTCAAAGACTTCGAAATTAATGGGATGAACCTAAGACTCGGCATAATGAATCTCATTTAATAGGATCATTTGACTGAGTCGTAGGCTACAAACTTCTTGAATTTTCCAAATGATGGCGGTAATTAAAGAAGAGGATGACCGACTCGTACATCAAAAGAGCAGTCATTAATTGCTCTTATAACTTTGACAGAAACTAGCTCCTTCGACTCAGAAGCGCATCCAGTCTATTCCTTCCACTGCGCCCTCCCTTCAACTCAGAAGCACAGCCAGTTCACTGCGCCTTCGCTTGAACCAAGAAAGTGCAGTGACTCCGTTGCCCCAAGCACAAGTCCACTTATCATCCTAAAAGTGCAGTGACTCTATTGCCTGAACCACGAGTCCACTTGTCACTCTAAAAGCATAGTGACTCCGTCGCCTAAAGTACTTGTCCATTCGCTGCTCTAAAAGCGCAGTGACTCCATCACCAGAAGCATAGTCTACTTATCGCCCAGAAGTATAGTGACCTTAAAGCTTTACCAGAAGCACAGCTCGTATATGTTTGCCATTGATTGTAAAAGTACAGAACAGTTTTATGGGAGGACTGAACTTAGACTCACAATACAAACTTGCTTGTACAAAGAAAGCCTAGGGACGAAAGCCTAGGTATAGCAGACTAAGTATAATTATTTACTTTAGATTCTGGGGGGTGACGATAGAGGCTCGGGAAGGCGACGGCAGCCCTGCCTTACTCCTTGGACGATCGGTATGCAGCCTTGGCTCCAGAAGATTTGCTCGGCGATGAATAAATGCTCTCTTTGCTCCCTCTCTGCTTTTTTCTCCAAGTCTTCTAATGCTCTCTGATCTCGAAAAGGGGTCTCTCTGATCACGCTCTCTTCGTTGTGTATATTGCCAGGGAATGTATATTGTAAGGGAATGGCACATTGCTATTTATAGGAATGGGGTGTGATCATTAGGGTTGCAAATAATTGCTTCCTGGAGATGGCGACGGCCTGTGGATTGGTCAATCTAGGCCATTAGTTTTGAGTGTGATGAATCTGGACCATTAAATATAGATTACACCAAATCTCATCAGCAATTAATGCTGATTGGAATAAATCTTTCTCATGATGATCTTCTGATGTCTGCGAATAAATTTAATTTATTCTCTTGCCACGTGTCCCAGATTATTGAGATTTGACCCAATCTTCGATTGCAATAAATTTGGGAAATTGATCGGCTTAGGACATGTGTCCTAGGAGCCACTGGGGGATCTGAACCGCATGAAGATTGAGCCGCATAAGGTTTGGGCCACGTGTCAGGGCTGCTTGGGTAGTGCCCCCCTCCCCTCAAACCTTTGAACCGCATGGAGATGATCATTGCGAGCCGCATAGGGATGCATCCGCCTGAGCCGTATGGAAATGGTCCTCTTGAGCCGCATGGAAAGGCCTCCGCTTGAGCCGCATGAGACTGTTTCGGCCTGAGCCGCATAGGACGGCTTCATTCTGAACCGCATGGGAAGTCTTCGCTCGAGCCGCATACGAACGCCCACATGGCAAGGCCACATGGCATTTTTCTGGATCTCGGGAGATTGTGTCAGAGATCTCTTTCTCTTTCCTAGGGGTCTGTTATTATGACAGAGTCATAATTGTCTCTCTTGTGTCAGGGCTGTCACTTTTTTCAGAGTTTTCAGTCGCCAAAGTAATTAATGCAGCATAGGGCGGAGGGGAGTACTGTTACGCCACGTGTCTTCTGAGCCGCATGGGGTCTTGGGCCGCATTGTAACACCCAGTTTTCTAAAATGAGGGTAATTTTGAAATTTTGTAATTTTAATCACTTATTGATTTGACATTTAAATCATGATATAATTTTTGGTAATTTTTAAATCTTTTTAAAACTATTTAAAATTATGACTTGTGATTTTGATGTTTTGCTAGTGAAACCCTAGAGACTGTTTGACCTAGAGCCTAACCATATGATTATGATGTTTTAATGTCATTTCTGGCCTAAGGATATTTTACATTTGACCTCTTTGAATTATTTTGATATTTATTGCGTTGGTGATTGTTGATTTTGACCTTTGATAGGTTTGATTTTTGGATGATTTTGTGTCCGTAGCGGACACGTATCAGTTTTTATTACAAATGTTTGATGTGCCTCAAAGAGATTTTTTTTATTGCTGATTTTTTTTGAAAAGTATTTGAATGAGATTGTTTTCTTCATGTGTTTCCTGTGATTGCTTTGTTTTAATTTCGAGGACGAAATTTTTTTAAGGTTGATAGATTTGTCACCCCCAGTTTCAGAAATAGAGGTATTTTTATCATTTTATATTTTTGAATATTTTTGAAATGTATTTTATTATTTATGATATTATTTTGGGGTTAAAATTTATTTTATTATTTATGATATTATTTTGGGGTTATTTGAGTCGGATTCGAATTTCAACTCAACCCGACTTGAAACGGGGACCCGGGGGGTAGTTTGACTCTAGTGGGACCCACACACTAGTTAGGCATGGCTCACATGATATTAATTTTAGTCCACATGATATTAATTTTAGTTAGTAGTTAGACTAATTATTTATGGATAGGTTTAGTTTAATTAGAGACTTAAAACTAGACTAAATTGACCTCAACTTTTAACCTATTCTTAATTTAAATCAAATAGATTAGTGGAGGGCATTTTGGACATTCAAATAGGGGACACCTCACCCTTTTTGGGCAGCCACCTATGGGGGGGGATAAGGAGTGAGTCACTCCCTCATTTATTTGTTTTCATCCACTTTCTCTTTCTTGTTCTTCCCCAAATTAATTTAGAGATGAACCTCCATTGATTTCATCTCCAAATCAACTCCTTCTTCCACCAAATCTTCTTTATTTCTCTTCTACTCTATGGTTAGAGGGTGCTAGCCAAGTTTGGGAGGATTCGGAGCTCGTTCGTGTCCTTTTGGAATCTCTACGTGTCGGTGCCGTATCGGAAGGCTTTTCCTTTGAATCTCTCTCCCGGAAGGTATAATCTCTCCTCTAATCCATCCCAACATGCATATAGAAATATTTTGAACCCATAGAAATGACCACCATGGTTGTATCTCCATTTGTGTCCATTTCGTGTCCATTTGGAGGTCATAGGAGTGTCCTTTGTGTTGTGGTTGTGTCCATGTGGGAAAACCCCAAATTTGGACACACTATGTGTTGTTGTTATGTATGAATGAATTATTACATGTTTAATCTCATATTTTTGTATTGGAGATGTGTTCTATAGTGTCTCATATATATATATTAGTGTAGAGAGTGAGTTCTTGATATATTATGTTTTATACTTGTGTTTCTTTTGTCTCAAACTACCTAAATTCGTCATAATTTTTATCCACGTTTTTAGTAGCTAGAGCAACTTAGAAATGCCATAACTTTTAGCTCATAACTCCAATTAACCTTCCATTTTTTTAGAAGAAGTGTATCGAAGTTAGATTTCTAAATATATATTTTTATAAGCCAAATTCGTTCTAAAACTTTCTGTAAAATTATTTGAGTGTCAGCTGTACGAAAGACGAATGCGTTTCGGTGTTTTTTGCGATTTCGGGAGCTTTCGGACACGAAAATGTGATCCGTTTAAAGTTTCGGAAAGCTAACACAAAGATATATAACATACTTTAATCCTAGAATTTAGTGAATGTCCAATTGGTACAGTATTGGTTTTAAGTAGAATAATAACTATATGATATATGTATTTTGTGTAACCTATAAGCCTATGTAGTATGGATATTAAATGAATATAGAGTATGTAATACATGATATGTTAGATGAAGGAAATGATATATATATGATATATATTCTCTTTACATTAATGTATATATATGGTTGAATGCAAGCATGTAGGAATGCAATTAATATAATGCATATAAGCAATGCATGAATAAAAGAATGATATATAATGTATACATGAAAGTATATAATGAATGCTAGATATGAATGCAAGATATATATGTAATGATAGATATGAATGCATAATATATAAATATTGTAATATAATATATAATGATAACATGTATGGTAATGTAGAGTATATGATGCAAGCATGAATGAATGGAGGAAATACATGTATATAGGTAATATAGAATGTAATATATGAATACAAGCATGCAAGATAATGTATTGTATCCATATATGATGTATTCAACTTGAAGATAATATAATATTTGAAAGGAATGAATGATAATATATAACATGATATGTAAGGTAATGCAAGGTATAAAATATATGATGTGTGCATGTTTGTATGTCTCTATGTTAATGTATGAAATGATATGAATATACAATGTATGCATATGTATAAAACATGTAGGTAATGCATAGATACATGAATGAAATAAATGTTTGCAATATGTTAATATAAATACAAGTATCTAATATGCATGAATGTAAGTATAATATAATACAAGTATACATGTATGTATCATGTAAATGTAATATACATGATATGTATGTATACATGTATACAAGGTAAGTATGTATGTATGTATTTCTATAAACTGAGTTAATCTATAACCTTTTATACATATGCATTCATACACCCTTTGCCATCATGTATCCCATGTCACATACACCTACCTATCACTAAATTTTAGAACATTAACACATATCCTTTCACACACATGCCAAACACACACATACTCACTTACTCTTTTACCTCTCTTTCTCTCTCTATATATATATGTATGTGCCTATATATATAGCTTTCCTATATATATCTATGTATATGAATATGTGAATGTGAATAATATATATACATTATATAACTAAGTTTGTGTGCCTTGTTAGCTTATGGTTTAGTTTTGTGCTTGGTTTAGCAAGTGACTTAGGCTATGAGTTAGTAGCTATCTTGGATACTTGATTTGCATATACTTAGTTTCTTTAGACCTAGAATAACTTGTTTGACCTAATTTAGACTTGTTAGACCTAGTTTGACCATGGTTGACCTAGGTTTGACTTTCAGGGTTGACCAAGTTGACCAAGAGTTGACTTTGGTCTAGATTGACCTAGAATCATGTAGAATGCATAATAGAACTTCGTATTGCCATTTTGGACTTATTGTGACTTGTGCTGTTCTTATTAGGAGCCAGACACCTCTCCTCGGACAGTATATTTACTTTGGACATTCAGACACCAGGCGAGTACATTCTCTGATCATTTCATATCCTGCTTAGAATTATATTCCTGCTTTAGATTACTATACTTGATGCTGTCACGATATTATCACGGATTAGTACTATATGGATCTCTTCATGCGATGTTATCCCCCTCGGGAGCATCGGATACATTGTGTCATGTGCGTTTTACTTTCATCATGTACTCCTGTGCTTTCATCATACATGTACACTTTTGTGAATCTTGTACTCTCATGTTCACAGAGCCCTCATGTATACTATCATGTATACCCTTTCATGGGCCCCCATGTGATATCATGTACAATAACATAACCTGTTTAGATCTTTGTGTATTGATTGGGGAAACGGGGGAGTGCTAGTAGTCATGTGAACAATTCTATAGTAGTGTAGATCATGTACAACTCTTTAGTGTAGATCATGTACAAATCTGTCCTGTTCACATGTACTATCCTGTACTCTACATCACTAGCCACTGTTAGTTCTCTGTTTATAGTAGATATTTCTATTACAGTTCTCTCTCTGTTTATATACTGTATTTCTTCAGATCATGTATCTTACTTTACTGTATGATTATATTTTCTAACTTGCTATGATTTGTTGAGATGTATTGTGCTCGCTCATGTCCTGACTGGACCTGTTGATAAATTTTATAGATAGCCTGGGATTGCCTGCTAGCCTAGAGGAGACACAGTAGAGGTTGTTTAGATAGTTTTTCTATTGTCTGGAGTTATATTATTTTATGGATTACTGTATTTTTGAGATTTGAGATGTATTTCTGGGTTTGTGTATTTTAGACACTTAGATTTCTCTCTGCTGTATATCTTTTGGATTTCATATTTTATCTATCCTTATCATGCTCTACCTTAGATGTGATTGAGACTGTATCTGCTATGTCACCTCCATTCGGGAAGTATAAACTGTTTATCCTTATACTGCTAAATGTATGAGACCTAGGACAACGTTCTACCGCCAACACTGCGGCGTAGGCTGGGCATTGTTACGTTCTCGTGCCCTTACTCTAGGGTGCGGGTTGTGACACGCATAGTCCCTTATACCGCATGACTTTCTAAGCCGCATGGGCTTTATGAGCCGCATGGGGTTTCCTAGCCGCATGGATCATTTTCCATGCTTCTACAGTATAGAAGCACAGTCTTATGGGGTGACGTGGTTCCACGTGGCCAGACGGGTGTTTATGTCCTTTTCAGATTAGTTTGTTTAAAAACCATCGCTCTTGAGATAGGACAGAGTTTGATTCTGTTGACAAGAGCAATATCCTATCGGTTTGTTTAAACCACAGATAAGCATGAAATTTGTTCTTACAGACGAGGGCCATATCAAATTGGTTTGTTTAAACCAATGGCCCCCTAAGATAAGACAAAATCCAACTTCAGGGAAAGGAACAGAATCTGTTCAGCTTCATCCGATCAACAATAAACACACGCCACATGTCATTTATTCGGTCATGTTGATAATTCTTCCAAGATCTCGATAAAGGAGAATCCCAGCGTCCTCCATGTGTCCGTTCAGTAGTAGCCCTTACCGTGCAACTTCGAAATTCTTTCATATCTCTACGTGCAGCGTTCCTGCACAATCATTATGCACATCGTATATGTGCTTCCCTATAAATAGAAAGAGTTTTCCTTCGATAAAGAGGCTTCAAAATCTTCACAATTTTGGTATCCTCTTGAGTAGAAACCCCAGAGTTCCAATCACAAGCACCAGAAAGCCATAGCAAGTTTAACTCATCGTCAGATCGTCAACGGATTAAAGGAGCCACTACAGTATTCGATCTCTACTGTCACGCTTCTCCAGAAAACTTTGTACTTAGATCTCTTGTTTAGGAATCGATTGTACTCTTTTTTATGTTTAATATACTAAAAGTTTGCATAACCTTTCATCATAGAAAATAGTAGCTTTGTCGGAGATGTACAAGAGATATTGTGCCACTACAGCACATGTCATCAGACGGCCAGAAAATATAACAACTCGAAAGGGAATGCTTCCCTTACCAAGGACTGGATGTACTATCTTTTTCCGACAGATGCCTCAGGACGAATTACTTCCTATCGCCCTCGATCCCGGGAGGCGGTGAAAGGCTTGGTGTCGTCGGCTAAGAGGGTGGCCACCACCAGCGACAAATTCGAAAGTAAAACCGACTCTTTCGGTTATTTCTACCAGGATACCCAAGGGTTGTCAGAAAAAGCCCTCCTGGCAGGATTTTTAATGGTATGGCTGCAAAACTGTGTAGTCTCTGGAGGAGCTGGTTCTATCGAGAGAATCAGTCGTAACTTCATCCTTCCGGCTGTGAAGTTATTTTTGCGATTCAGGCTAGCTCTCCTCCCAGCCATGGTGTGCAGCATACACCGTGGCCTTTATACTTTCACATCCAAGGTCATTGCTTGCGACGTGACCAAGGATTTTGAATGAACTGAGTTGCCCTATCATTATTTGATGGGGTGGCTGTTGATACATTATCCGTCTTTGATGAGACCGGGCTCTGAAGACGGTGTGACTGATGATGACGCATTTATCTTCCGCTATCGTGACGAGCCTTGGGAGTGTGAGACCATGCGGGCTTGCCGGATGGCATTGGCGAGGGCAGATATGTATCATATTTTTGTATCCGTCCCTCGCTTTACTGCCAAGGACATAGAGGCTGTACATCTTGACGGTATTGCGCCCCCTCAACTTCTGGACGGCCAGATGATCCTATGGCTGTGTAACATCTGCCCCGCACATCTGGTGTATCATAACCGCAATACTGTTTTTCTGGAGCCTTATCTGCCTAGTAGGTTTGTCCGTCAGTTTAGATACAGCCAGCTTTGTTTAGACAATCCCAGCTCCTGTCTGGGCTTTGAAGGTAGCCTTCTTGATGGTATCAGGGCTTGGTAATACTACGATACATTCCATACCCGTACCATTTTCTCAGTCCCTGCTATTAAGGCGTCAGTGGAGATCTTGTACATGGCAGCCTTGTACCATGTCATGGCGAACAAACCTCCGGTCGGTTTTAACCCGGGTGCCAGTTTTATTATTGGTACCGGCCTGGAGGAAGGGTCCCAAGGGGCCAAGAAGAGAAAGACAAGAGTCGAAGTACCAGATTAGGATTCTGTGGCTGAGGATGATGAGGGCAACGAGCATGATGGAGATGACTCTACCCTTCCGGCGGCAGACGTAAAGGTGGATCAGCCGCCAATCTTGTCAGATGAGATGTTGGAGGATCAGCCACCCGTTGCGCTTGGCCCTGCTCCAAAGCGTAGCTGGCAAGTTTCTCCTGCTGGCGGTATATCTCGTTCCCGGAAGCTGGTTGCAACCAGACACCGCCAGCTGACTATAAGAGAAAGTGGAGAAGAGGTCAATCCCGTGTCAGAGGTAACCAAACCACTCCCGATTCTTTCTTCCTTTTTTCCTTCTAGCTTTGATTTTAATCATCTTCTTTCCCGCTTGTAGGTGTCAAGAGAAGAAGAGGAGTCTCAAGATGCCGAGGTGGTAACCCGGGATGGCGGGGGCTTCCGTGAGTCTGTCTCTGGGATCGCAGAATCTCTTCGAGACGATGTCGATCGAGCCGTATCCTCCTTCGAGGTGACGGGGACAGAGGACGCTGCCGAGTTTAACTTAGAGATTGCAGCTGAGGAGACCATGCCAGCTGTAAATAAGCTACAGCCTCTATCCTCCACCCTTGGTAAGATAAGCCGAATCTTAACCTGTGAGGAGGAGGCCTATCTGCTCTATCATCACGTCCTTCGGGTTACGTCGATTGATTGTTATTCTGGGCATACAGGTCCTGTCTCTCCATTGTCGAGGATGGACATTGTTTAGACAAACCCAGCCGAAGGGGCACTGGTGGAGAGGGGTGTACCCCCTCACCTTCCGACTCATTTTGATGGGCTTCTGGGGGCTCGAGTTTAGCGGGCCAGGTATCGGGGCAGTCGGGGCAGGGAACGATGGTCCTTGCATCATCCTCTGCTCCAGCGGCTCCGAGAATCGACCTTTCTGCCCTACCGAGTATCCAAGCTCTCCGGGCAACGGAAGATGAGTTAGCTGCCATTCACGTATCGTTCTGCTCAGACTCTGTTCCCCTGGTGGCAAGCTTCAGCGTCACTCCTCCGATGTTGCCGTCCTCGCTTCTTCTGACGCCATCTTCTGCAGAAGTTTTGGACGACGCGTTACAGGACGTGGTTGCCAGTTTTCATCGTCATTTGAAGAGAAGAATAGAAGCTGCTGTGGAAAGAGGGACCTCCTTCACCTTGGCCCGGCAATGCGCCCAGGGTCAAATTAATATCCTTAGGAATCTCCCTGGTGATGCGAGGATAGCCGCGTTTCTGGAGGCAAAATTGTTGGAGACTGATCAGCTGGTGGCCGAGCTACGGGTATTGCGGCAGGCTGATCTGTCTGCTGTTATAAATGAGGAGCGGGGTTCCCTTATCGCCGCCATAGAGAGGACTAAAGCTGCTCGGGATAAAACCAGGTCGGCCATACTGAAGGACCTCAGCGATTTATCTGATCAGTATGATCAATTGAGTCACGCGAATGAAGACGTCACAGTTCGGGAGGAGACTGCCTCTCGTGAGATTATTGACACGCGGGAGCAGATTCTCGCGCTTTAGAGGAAGTTGACTTTCTTGGAGTCCGAACTTGAGGTTGTCCGTACTGACAGGGGGCTAATTATTCGGGAGGCTGACAGGGTTAGTCAAGCTTCGACTGACCTGGAAACTGCCCTGAAGATGTTTGAAGACGACTGCCAGGCGCTCATGGATTTGGACAATGGGGAGCGGTTATCCCTGGAGGCTGAGCGTCGGGCTCGACAGCGGATTGAGCGGGGGACCACCTCAGTGAGAAACCGTCTCCTAGAATTGAGTAATGCCGAAATATAGTCGGCTTTACTTTCTTTTGTTTTGTTCCTATTTTCTTTTTGAGAGGTAAGTGGTCCCAAAAGATGTAATACTTTTTTCTTCTTTCAAATAAAGAGTACTTTCTATTCTACTCTTCATTTGCATTGCTTGTTACACCTGTGATATGATGGTGATGTTTGCCCCGCGCGGAGGACTTGTTTGTGGACTTGTCATCCATGGCATACCTTGGTTTTAGGTATGGATGACAAGTTTGGTTAGGACACCTGGAACAGCCATGGCAAAGTGGTCATGGATGCTCCTCGTATCGAAAAAAGGAATGCCGTAGAGCAGCTGGGCTCCCGGGGCATGATGAGAGATGGTGGACTTGTGCTAAGAAACTTAGCGGAGGATATTTATGGGCCTATTATCCTTGGCGTACCCTGGCTTAGGATAGGGACAATAGGATGAAAGGGAACCAACATACTTGCTCAGAGGTAATGAGGACATGGCAAACATGAGGGTTTTACCGTGGAATCTTCCTACTCAGAGGTAATGAGGACATGGCAGGAGTGAATTCTACGGAGGATATTTGTGGTCAACAGAGGACATTTGTGGACTTATTATCCTTGTCGTACTCCGGTTGTGGGTACGGATAATAGGTTGAAAGGGAATCGGCATACTTACTCAGAGGTAATGAGGACATGGCAAGCATGACGGTTTCTTCGACGAAGCCTTCCCACTCAGAGGTAATGAGGACATGGTAGGAGTGGGCTCAATGAAGAGGAGGTACATAGAACGACTCAGAGATAATGAGGACATGGAAGTTCTATGTAGGGGGTGATTTGTTTTTGGCGAAAGTAAAACGACTCAGAGGTAATGAGGACATGGCCGTTTTTAGAAATTTGTGGATCGCTTACCCTTTTTGTGCACTGGGTGTGTGGGTATTGGATCATGAGGGAGGATCTCTTCCAGGAAGAAAGTTCAGAGGTATGATCATACATGACTTACTATCTGAAAGAGTGACCGGGGTGTGAGTTCAGAGGCACCAGCGGGTACATGACTCGATATTGTGAAGGTCTGAGTTCAGTAGCACCAGCGGGCACATGACTCGGGAATCTAGAGAATAGTGAGTGTGAGTTCAACGGTACCAGCGGGTACGTGACTCAATGATCTGGGAAAATTATAAGGGTGAGTTCAGCGGTGCTAGCGGGCACGTGACTTGAAAATCTGGAAAATTATGGATGTGAGTTCAGCGGTACCAGCGGGCACGTGACTCAATGATCTGGAGAATGTCGTTTAGACATAGTATTTCATCAGGAATTTGCCATTGACGGGCAACATGAGCAAATCCCCATTCTGTTTTGCGAGGCGGTAGGCTCCGTTAGAGAATACGGCCTCAATGATAAATAGGCCTTCCCATTTTGGCTGGAACTTGCCGGCGGTCTTGTGAGTCATGACCATCGGTCTCCGAACTGCCAGAACGTGATCGCCTACCTGGAATGTTCTGATCTTGACCTTCTTGTTGAAGGCTCCGGAGATGCGTGCTTGGTATAGTTCGATCCTTTGCTGAGCTAGGAGGCGCTTTTTATCTAAGGTCTCCAACTCTTGTAGTCGGCGTCGGTAGTTATCATCCATCGTCAATTGATAAGTGAGGGCGATACGGAGTGAGGGTATTTGAGTCTCTAATGCGAGAACTGCCTCACTCCCGTACACCAGGGAGAATGGTGTGTTCCCGGTAGTTGTTCGGACTGTAGTACGGTACGCCCATAAACATTCACCGAGCTTCTCGTTCCAGTCGCGTTTGTTGGAAGAGACAAATTTCTTGAGGAGTTTGATGATTGTTTTGTTGAATGCCTTTGCCAACCCGTTTGCTGCTGGGTTGTATGGTGTCGAAGCAAAATTCTGGATGCGGTGCTTATCGCGAAACCGATAAAAGGCGTGGCTTGTAAACTGCGGACCATTATCGTGGATGATCCTTTGGGGCAGTCCAAAGTGATAGATGACGTGATGCTTGAGGAAGCTGATCACGTTCGAAGTTTTGACTTCTGTAAGTGGAACAGCTTCTGTTCATTTGGAGAAGTAATCCGTGATCGCAAGTATGAAGCGATGTCCACGGGAGGAAGGTGGAGTAATTGGACCAATGATATCCATCCCCTATGCTTCAAATGGCCAGGACGCCACTGTCGGATGTAGAAACTCGGATGGCTGGTGAATAAAGTCTGCATGGACTTGGCAAGCTTTGCACTTTTTTGTATATTCTATCGCATCTGCTACCATCGTGGGCCAGTAGTAGCCCATTCGGCGAAGGCGGTCTTACAATTTAGGGCCAGGCTGATAGGCCCCACACACACCGTCATGAGCTTCTCATACGGCTTCTTTGGCTTTCGTATTTGACAGGCACCGAAGCAGCAACCCGTCGTAGGATCGTCGATACAGCATTTTCGTCTCTGTATCGTAGAAGAATCTGAGAGAACGCCGTTTGATGGAGGTGGCTTCCTTTGGATTCTCTGGAAGGATGTCGTAGACGACGAAGTCAATAAATGGCTGTCTCCAGTCTGGTGCTTCGTCTACTGCCTGGGCGGAATAGCTAGCCACGAATTGAACGTTGTTCTTGGGACAGACCAGTTCGTGGCCTATTACCTCCACGGACTAGTGGGCATAGTTTGGAACTGCTAGGGAAGCGGCAAGGCCAGCTAGGGCGTCAGCTTCAATATTTCGGAGTCTGGGGACATGCTCAATGAAGAATCCCTCGAACATCGAGATGATGTCGATTTCTATTTGGTGATAGGGGATCATGTCTTCGTGGCGAACTTCGTAAGAGCCCCGGATTTGATTGACGATTAACTGAGAATCGCCGTATGCTTCAAGATATTCTACCCCCAGCTCCCTTGCAAGTTGGAGGCCAATGACCAGAGCGTTGTACTCGGCCACATTGTTAGAGCAGGGCTCCGTGAGGGAGTAGGCACGATTGATCACCAATCCGAAAGAAGAAACCAGCACCACCCCGACTCCGACAAAGATGTTACCCTTGGGTCCGGTTCTTGAAGCACCGTCAAAGAACATCCGCCATATACTATCGTGAGAAGTTGCATTCGAGTCAGCGACCTCATCCAGGATTTCTTCATATATTCTGGACGACTCCGAACCCGGGTGGGCTGCCAAAAAGTCTGCCAGGGCTTGACCTTTGACAGCCTTTTGTGGGGCGAAGATCATGTGATAGAGGGACAGCAATATTGCCCACGTTGCGAGGCGAGAGCTTTGTGCCCCTGGTTTAGTCATGAGGACTCTGAGAGGGTTGACTCGTGAGATCACATGTATGGTCTGTCCAGTGACATAGTGCCATATTTTTTGAATAGCGAACACCAGGGCGAGGCATTCCTTCTACACGGCGGTGTATCGGTGCTCTGGCCCAATCATCATTCGGCTGAGGTAGTATATGGCTTGTTTATGGTCTGTATCGTTATTTTGTGCCAACAGAGCACCAAGGGAATGTTCCATTGCTCGTACGTAGAGCAGGAATGGTTTTCCAGCAACCGGGGCTACCAGGACTGGAGGATTTGACAAATATTCTTTGATGCTATCGAAGGCACGCTAACATTCTTCGTCCCATACGAATGAGACGCCTTTCTTCATGAGGTAGGTGAACGGTCGGCACCGCCCGGAGAGGTTAGAGATGAATCTTCTGATGTAAGCTAGCCTCCCTTGAAGGCCTCTGAGTTCGCAGAGATTTTTCGGGGGACCCATCTCCATAATTGCCTTCGTCTTCTCAGGGTCTACATGGATACCCTGGGCGGTGATGATGAAACCCAAGAACTTCCTGCTGGATACGTCCAGGAAGGACTTTGTAGGATTTATTTTCAGATTATGTGCTAGCATCAGATCGAATACCGTCCTCAGATCCTGTAGATGGTCTTCCTTACGGCGACTGTTGACGGCGATGTCATCAACGTAGTACTCCACCGTCTTGTGTAAGTGGTCTCTGAAGATGATACTCATGGCTCGTTGATATGTGGCGCCAGCATTCTTTAAACCGAAAGGCATGACTGTGTAACAGTATGTGCCAATTGGTGTTCGAAATGATGTATGCTTTTCGTCGTCAAGAGATATCTTGATTTGGTTGTACCCCAAAAATCCATCCATGAATGACATACGTTCGAAGCCGCATGTGTTGTCAATCATGATGTCTGTGATAGGGAGGGGGAATTCATCTTTGGGGCATGCCTCATTCAGATTGCGGAAGTCGATGCAGATTCGAATCTTTTCATTCTTCTTGAGGACCGGAACTATGTTGGCGACCCAATCCGGATGTTGTTCTTCACAAATGAAGCTGCTGGCTATTAGTTTGTTGACTTCGGCTTCGATCGCATCTATGACGCCTGGACGGAAGCGTCGCTGTTGCTGCTTGACTGGCTTTACATCTGGCCGATTATTGAGTTTGTGAAGAGCAATATCGTGATCTAACCCGGCATGTCTTCATAACTCCATGCGAACACATCAATATATTCTCTAACAAATTCCAGCAGCGATTCTCGCTCTTCGTCTGTTAAGCTTTTACTTACGAAGATTGGCTTTGGGGAGGATTCGCTGCCGAGGTCGATCTACATAACCTCATCTTCGGTGGGAGGTTCTCTCTGCTCGAACCACTTTTCCCATTGTGCATCCAGCTGTTGGGCCCACGGCTCTAGCTCGAGGATTTCCGGAATGTCTTCGTCTTCTTCTTAAGCGTCGGCGAATGCCATATTGACTGACAGGACTTGTCTGAATATGTCTCCGATGCTGGTATCCGAGTCGGAGGTTGGTAACCTGGTTGAATGTGACTGCCAGTCACACTCTTCATCTGAACTCTCAGGGGTTATCGTGGGTGTTACATACCCCAATCCACATCGAGTTTTGCTATAGTAGTCCCGTGGCTTGCCAGCCGGGACTGGTGGCTTCAAAGGTAGTCGTCGTCCGGTGCCCTAGTTCAAGCCTGGCGTAGTCTCCAGATCATATCCCTATTTTTGCATGAGATATTTGGATTAGGGGATATAAAGATACAGAGGCAGTCTCCCGGCATCTGGCCCAAGATCGACTTCTTCTATGGTGAAGGTATGCGGATCGTCAGCGGTTCAGCTGGTGGAGCAGAGCATGGAGTTGTTGGCAAACTAGCGACCCCCAGCTTAGCGCTCGATGCTGGGCGGGGAGTAGTTGGTTCGCTAGAAGTTCCAGGCCTTGCATCGGGGTGACGACCCTTCTTGGGAAGGCGTATCGTCATTGGCTTACCGGAGGGATTGAGCTTCTCCGTTTGAGGCTGGCCGGCTCTCGGCAGCCTAACTGTCAGTGGCTCCGTTGTGGATCTTGGCACTTGGCCAGACCTTGGCAGCCGGATTATCATCTGCTCTTCTTGTGCCGAGAGGCTGATTGCGTCCTTACGCAGAGTAGCGGTAAGGGGTGCAGACTTGCAGGTTTGCGAGCTTAGAGATGGATCGTCAGAGGCTCTTCTGATCCTGTGGTTGTCTCGGTACTAGCTTGTACATCTCCTTTACCAAGATGCTTCTTTGACTTTTCGTACAGGCAGGAGTCTGATTAGTAGGATTCGACCCCTTTGAAGGGATCGATATCAGCAAATTCCGTCCTCACGAAGTCGTGTTTGTCGACATATTTGAAGCACTGGTGCAGCGTGGAAGGCACGATCATATAATCGTGTATCCATGGACGCCCCAAAAGGATGTTGTAAGAAGTGTCTGCATCTATGACGTAGCAGATGACTTCGGATTGGAGGTCGCCAATTTGACACTTCAGACGAATCTTTCCAATTGGGTAGCTCCTGTCCGAATTGAAACCGCTAATAGCGGTGCTTGTAGGCATTAGGTGATGCATTGGGATACGGAGATGATGTAGCAGACCCTTCGGAATAATGCTTATGGAAGAGCCAGGATCAATGTGCATCCGATCCACCTTTACGTTGTCGATGTATCCAGTGTAGTATAGCGGGCGATCGTGCAGGTTGGTTTTGATGAGTATGTCCTGTGAAGTGAAGACGATGTTGGGCATTGCTCCCATACAGGCGCTGTCTTGGAGATCTGCAGGCGGGATCTCTCCTGTGAGGTTTACCTGAGCGAGGTACGCGTCAGCGTTTTGGAGTACATCGCTCAAAGCCGCATGAACATCCTTGGAGAGTCTCAGAAGCTCGTATAATGACAACTTGGCCAGTATGTTGGCCAATTGTGCCAAGATGTCGAAGTTGTAGGGCTTCTCCTGCCCTTGTGATGCCTCTTTTCGGAGGGATTTGTCAAAGCGAGTCTCCCTCGGCCTAGGCTTGTCGGTCGTCGGAGGCTGAGCCGGTCCCGGAGCATCAGTTGTAATGGGTTGATGATCTTCAGCTGGACTGTCAACCACAGGTTGGGATTGTGTCCCAGACCGTGTGACGCCGGTTGTAGCTTCTTCTATGTCTGCCGAGATTGTGCGGCAGGACCTAATTTTTCTACTCTTCTTTTTGCAGGTAGAAGACGATATGGGCCGAGTCACTTTTGATACCAAGTCTGGATGGATCCACATGACCTTCCCTCGTGATGTGGGGAGGGACACTAGACCAGCGGTCTAATCTCGGGGAGGAGAAAGATAAGCGATCTCTATTATTGCCAGAGGGATGGGGACCACCCCGTCTTGAGTTTTCGTCGGAGGAAAGATGCCAAATTGTACTGACACCATGTTGGCTGCCACGGTTACCTCTTCAAAATTGATAGCCAGAGCATTCGAATCGATGAGATTTTGGATGTACCTTTTAGCTGGTAGTAGTCGTGTGTAGCATGGTGGATGTAGCGGTGATAATGGCAGTACTTTGGGTTCTCCATCTCTGCCGGCCGCGGTTCCCATCTTGGTGGAGGAAGCTTGATTCTGTCTCCTTGTATGAGCATGTCCAAGATGGGCTTGACGTGACCGTCTTCGAAGGAGTAAGTGATTTACGGCCATTGTTTGTCTGCTGGCTTTGGCTCAGGTTTCTGTGCTGTATCGGCCACCATAGCCTGCTTTCCCCTGCTGTCCCGATTGTTGGAGAGGCTACCCCTATTGTCGTTGTTGGGACGCTTGCCCTTGTTCTCTCCGTCCGAGATGTGCAATCCCAGTTGGCGAGCCTTCTTCAATCGTTCTTCGGCGCTTGTGGCACTGATGATGAACGTCTTCCAATCCTTGAATTGACTTTCGCCTATCCAGAGACTGATTGTTGGAAGCAGTCTCTTTTGGCAAATTTTAATCAAGGAGGAATCCGGGTTTCCAGAAGGCAACTTCATGGCGGTTTGGCGAAACCTCTCGATGTAGTTCCTTGTCAGCTCTTTCTTCCCTTGGACGACGTCCATGAGGGTATACATGGTGATGTCCTGCCCTACTTCGTAGAATTTCTCCAAGAACATGCGCTTGAAGCCGGCGAAGAAGTGGATGCAGTTGTCCAGCAGATTGCGATACCAGTCGAAGGTGACTCCTTCCAATGCCCCGATGAATAATCGTGTGAGAATGGCATCATCATGGGGCAGATGGTCGGTAGTGACCTCGAAGTAAGTGATGTAGATGTACCGACTTGCTAAGGTCTTGCCATCATAAGGATTGATATTGAACGGCTTATATCTTGGTGGGAATGGAACATCCCTCCATGCAGCAGGGTATGGTTGCCGTATTCTGAGGTCTTGAGAGTTTTCTCGAGCGTGGAACATGGCTCGGAGCTCTTGGACCTCTTTTCTCGCTTCGCGGGCCTCATCCACAGCGGTGGGGGCCGTTACTTCGGGAGGACTGTTGTCTGGGTTCGGTGCTGCTGAGTTCGAGTCCGCATTGACCGCGGGACCCACACTTGTTTGGCCAGGCGTCCCTCTTTGGAGAGTTGGAAGGGCCGCTTTGATCTCGTCTACAGACTTGACCAAGGCATGCAGTATGGCCTCTAGAGTGTCGATGCGTTGGCGATCACTGGAACAACCTTGGTTGCTGTCTGTCATGAATATCGTCTTCACATAAGGAGAGATAGACGGAGCGATGGAGGAAGCGCCCTCCGAATCGTACCCCTGTAGTGAGAAGTTATCGGGGTATGTGGGTATGTTCCCTTCTGATTCAGACTCGGAAGGAACAGTACCCCCAGTCTCCGAGTTCGCCTCGTCTTGGGAGTTGTGGATGTCCTCGGGGACGTCCAGGTTTGTTGTATCCGATGGGAGAGTTGTTTCCCCCGGCTCGTCTTCTTGGAACATCGGATTGCTGTGGAGGCTCGAAGGGGTGCTACCCCCAGCCCCAGCAACCCCCTGCGTTGTGGACGACGAATCTCCCACTGTAGCAAATTTCGTCTTAGAGCGAGTACCTTGGAAAACTTCGGTGGTGGGCACCCGCTTGGACGACAGTCTTTTAGTCGTAGTGGTTGAAATCTTCGGGCTGGAAATATTTGTCTTCTTCTCCCTTCCATCAGTGGGGACTTTTCGAGCAGAGTTATAGGAGGCGATGGGTAGTGCCTCGTCTTCTGAAGATGGCTGTTGCAGTCTTTGAAAGACAGACTGCCGGTCTTCTCGCATCGTCGTGCTGTTGCAGCAGCAGTTGACGATGACTTGGGTGCAGTGACGTCCATGGGAGGACTCTTTGCACCCCAATGCATCTTCTATTTTATTGTATTTGTGGAGGATGGTCTCACGCAAGTCAGATGGGTCTGGACCAACCATGTTTGCTCCCGGGATTTTGGAAGACTTTTGCGAACCTCTCTGTCCGTCTGCCGCCAGGGCCTGGACTCGAGTGGTTCTGTACAACTTCCCATCCGAGGCCCGCGTAGCAGTATACGGAACGCTCGGATGGTCAGGGGTCAGATAAGCGGACCGAACTCGCCAGGCTCGCGCTGCTTTAGACTTCTTCGCTCTAGTACGTAAGGGCACATAGTAGAAAGAGTCTAAGTGATACTGGAGAGAGTCAGACATATCTTCTTGGGAGCACAAGAGATCAGGACCGTACGAGAGGCGGTCGAAGATAGAGCCGCGTGGAGTAGGTGTCATGCGGCTTTCATCATTGGTCCGTATGCGGCTGGCAGACGTAGCCGCATAGGCTTTCTTCATGCGGCTGGGACTCCCAGCCGCATGAGTCTTCTTTATACGGCTGGATGATCTGGCCGCATGGATTTTCTTCATGCGGCCGGTAGATCCACCCGCATGAGCCTCCTGCATGTGGTTGACAGATTTGGCCACAGGAGTGCTCGGCTTCTTCTTGGGGCGCATAGAGTCGCTCTTTGTCCCTGCAAGTCCAGCATCGGAGTGCTTTCCTCTGCCGAACTCGGGGACAGCCGAGTTCTCTACGGCTCGAAGTGGAGCCGTATGAGAATCGCCCTCGCCGTCTTGGGTAGCAGAGAGTACCCCGTCCAGAGCTTGTAGAGAAACAAACGATTTTGACCTCCACTCACAGCGAGCTTTCTTTGTACGGGTTTGCTTCTAGATCGGGCCAGCACTTCCTTCAGAGAGCATCTCTTCAAACGCTTGTTGGTCAAAACGGATGACCATCTTCTGTTACGTGGAGCCAAGCTTGGCTGCATCCGACTGCGTCACCAATCCTCAGCCGTAGAGAAGTTTGTCCCCAGCAGAGTCGCCATCGTGTTTGCCATTGTTTGTAAAAGTACATAACAGTTTTATGGGAGGACTGAACTTAGACTCACAATACAAACTCGCATGTACAAAGAAAGCCAAGGGACGAAAGCCTAGGTACAGCAGACTAAGTACAATTATTTATTTTAGATTCTGGGGGTGACGATAGAGGCTTGGGAAGGCGACGACAGCCCTGCCTAACTCCTTGGACGATCGGTATGCAGCCTTGGCTCCAGAAGATTTGCTCGGCGTTGAAGAAATGCTCTCTTTGCTCTCTCTCTGCTTTTTTCTCGAAGTCTTCTAATGCTCTCTGATCTCGAAAAGGGGTCTTTCTGATCACGCTCTCTCCGTTGTGTATATTGCCAGAGAATGTATATTGTAAGGGAATGGCACCTTGCTATTTATAGGAATGGGGTGTGATCATTAGGGTTGCAAATGATTGCTTCCTGGAGATGGCGGCGGCCTATGGATTGGTCAATCTAGGCCATTAGTTTTGAGTGTGATGAATCTGGACCATTAAGTGTAGATTACACCAAATCTCATCAGCAATTAATGCTGATTGGAATAAATCTTCCTCATGATGATCTTCTGATGTCTGCGAATAAATTTGATTTATTCTCTTGCCACGTGTCCCAGATTATTAGGATTTGATCCAATCTCTTATTGCAATAAATCTGGGAAATTGATCGGCTTAGGACACGTGTCCAAGGAGCCACTGGGGTGATCTGAACCACATGAAGATTGAGCCGCATAAGATTTGGGCAGCATAAGGTTTGGGCCACGTGTCAGGGCTGCTTGGGTAGTGCCCCCCTCGAACCTTTGAACCGCATGGAGATGATCATTACGAGCCGCATAGGGATGCATCCGCCAAAGCCGCATGGAAATGGTCCTCTTGAGCCGTATGGGAAGGCCTCCGCTTGAGCCGCATGAGACTGTTTCGGCCTGAGCCTCATAGGACGGCTTCATTCTGAACCGCATGGGAAGTCTTCGCTCGAGCCGCATACGAACGCCAACGTGGCAAGGCCACGTGGCATTTTTATGGATCTCGGGGGATTGTGTCAGAGATCTCTTTCTCTTCCCTAGGGGTCTGTTATTATGACAGAGTCATAATTGCCTCTCTTGTGTCAGGGCTGTCACTTTATTCAGAGTTTTCAGTCGCCAAAGTAGCTAATGCATCATAGGGCGGAGGGGAGTACTGTTACGCCACGTGTCTTCTGAGCCGCATAGGATGTCTTGGGCCGCATTGTCCCTTATGCCGCATGACTTTATGAGCCGCATGGGCTTTATGAGCCGCATGGGGTTTCCTAACCGCATGGATCATTTTCCATGCTTCTACAGTATAAAAGCACAGTCTTATGGTGTGACGTGGTTCCACGTGGCCAGACGGGTGTTTATGTCCTTTTCAGATTAGTTTGTTTAAAAACCATCGCTCTTGAGATAGGACAGAGTTTGATTCTGTTGACAAGAGCAATATCATATCGGTTTGTTTAAACCACAGATAAGCATGAAATTTGTTCTTACAGACGAGGGCCTTATCAAATTGGTTTGTTTAAACCAATGGCCCCCTAAGATAAGACAAAATCCAACTTCAGGAAAAGGAACAGAATCTGTTCAGGTTCATCCGATCAACAATAAACACACGCCACGTGTCATTTATTCGGTCATGTTGATAATTCTCCCAAGATCTCGATAAAGGAGAATCCCAGCATCCTCCATGTGTCCGTTCAGCAGTAGCCCTTACCGTACAACTTCGAAATTCTTTCATATCTCTACGTGCAGCGTTCTTGCACAATCCTTATTCACATCGTATATGTGCTTCCCTATAAATAGAAAGAGTTTTCCTTCGATAAAGAGGTTTCAAAATCTTCACAATTTTGGTATCCTCTTGAGTAGAAACCCCAGAGTTCCAATCACAAGCACCAGAAAGCCAGAGCAAGTTTAACTCGTCGTCAGATCGTCAACGGATTAAAGGAGCCACTGCAGTACTCGATCTCTACTGTCACGCTTCTCCAAAAAACTTTGTACTTAGATCTTTTGTTTAGGAATGGATTGTACTCTTTTTTATGTTTAATATACTAAAAGTTCGCATAACCTTTCATCATAGAAAATAGTAGCTTTGTTGGAGATGTACAATCACCATACCGAGACTTTCTATACTCCGTGTGGAGAGATAAGGCTGCCCCTCCCTATGATGTACGCCATCTCGAAGTTGCCATGGGGTAAAGAACCGTACGAAGAATATACTCCTATCAAAAAGGAGTTCATGGGGCTGGAGAACAAGTATCCTAAAATGATGGCAGTGTATAAATAATTGCTTTACCATCATCAGGTATATGTGCACCAAGACTCCACGAGGACTCAGCCTCACATTTATGCTTGGAGGGACCATATCTTCATGCAAGAACCATAAGAGCTGGACCAGGTCCACTTTACCATGCATAGGGTGTACACCACTAATGAAGTCGAGGCTATGATGATGAAGGCGAAGGTGTCAGCCCCTTCGGTAGATGTTGAGGGGAATCCCACCTCTATAGTTCACAATTATTTTTGTCAAAACTTGACTGCCATGAGCTCGAATGTCGCGTTGGCTGCTTTTCTGATGATATGGTTGTGGAAAGTTGTGGTTCCTATAGGCTCTGGATCCGTACTTAGGGACTCATTATGCTGGATGTGAAGCTGGTCTTTGGGCACTCGCTGGCTTTTCTCCCAGCCATGGTGTGTAATACCCTGCGAGGCTTGCGGGAGAACTTGAGGAAAATAATAGAGCATCGTGGGAGAGACATTTAATTTCCTCGGACTAAAATCCCATACCACTATTTGATGGCTTGGTTGGCATCATACCGCCCAGGTTTGAAAGCCCCTGAGGGTTTTGAGGAGGGAGATGCGACGCTGCACAACTATCGCCAGGAAAAGTGGCTCCATCAAGGTGTTCCCGTTTGTAGATGGGTGTTGGGTCGCTTGGATGGCTACAACTTCAACAGGACTTCGCTCTCTTACATAGGCTTTATTACAGATGAAGAGCTAGTAGACTAGGACGTGAGAAGAGCGGTCTGACTCTCGGTGCTTTTCGTTGGTTGCAGTCCATCCGACCCTCCCACTTGGTGTACCGAAATCAGAACGGGGTATACATGGAGGCCTATTTGCCAAGTCGATTTGTGTGATAGTTTGGCTATAGCCAGACGATGATGGACAACCGAAGCTCTTGCCTTAGTTATGAGGGCAGTCTGCTGGATGGGGCTCGTGCATGGTATTATTATAATACCGGGTGCACTGGGGCAAATTTTATAGCCTCCATAATCCGAGGGGAGACCCATATCTTGTACTCTGTCGTGAAGTTTTATTGTACGACGAACAACTTCTCGTCGGGTTATGATCGAGAATGGAGCCTAATTCAGGGGACGAAACTATAGGCCAATCAATCGGCCCTTACGCATCTCCGAGAGCTTGCGTCATCGGGTAGTAGGACCTCGGATGGGTCTAATGCCTCCTGTGATGGGAGAGAGGATGCAGCACCTTTAAGTACCCTATCGAAACATCGGGCTCCTTTGGAGATGAATTCTCCTCCTACCAAGTGAACCAAGCGGGCTGTACCTATGCCGAGCGGATCCGCGCGACGGCCTTCACCGCGACAGAATACCCCGCCTGTTGAATCTTCTTCACAGGTATACATCAATCTTTTTATTCTGGTTTTTATTCTAGGCCTTCCACTTATTACTATTTTGTTTGTACAGGCGATGAGGAAGTCGGGGAAATCGCAGAAAAATATGGTCGACCGCGAATTTGAACCTTTTAAAGGTCTTCCTGAGGAACCTGTTTCTAGGGTGCCCCTTCGGGAACCACTACATCCGGAGGTTAGAGTTACGATCCCTTTACCGGTTGGAGGTCCTTATTTGAGGAGAGAAGAGGTGGTTACCTCTACCGTAGGGCCTTCAATTGTTAAGGAGCCTACGATCGCAAGGACAGAGAAGGCTAGTGTCCCAGAGGAGAACCCGACGACTACAGCTACTGAGGCTGGTGACTCGGAAGATGCCTCTACTTCTGCTCCTTTTGAGTATGAGACTCATGAATTTTTTTGCTAATGGCTTCACACCAGCAAGAAACTTTTATGGAGCCGACTGTAGACGAGCCCATCGTGATACCTAGGATTAGTCTAGTGGTGGCCAAAGGCATAACTCCAGAACCTACATCCGAGATGGTCTGAAAGTTGAGGACACTGAAGTTACTGCCTAGGTTTCCTTTACTGATCTTCCTTCTTGTACTGATTAAGTGGTTGAAGAGACCATCGAAGTTCAGGGAGATAAGGGGGATATAATAGCTCTTGAAGCACCGACCGAAGAGGCCGTTGGAGATTTGGCCAATATGGCCATTGAAACACCGGCCAGGGAGGTTATTGGAAAGTTGGTCCAAGAGATTCTCATGACAGCGAACGAGAAGATCATTAAAGAGTTGGCCGATATGGTAATGAGGATGATGGTCGAGGAGGCCATGGAAGAGCAGGTCGAGGAAACTATCGATGAGCTGATCGCTGAAGAGCTAGTCGATGTAGCCACTGAGATGGCAGTCGAGGAGGCTGCTAATAAGAAAGACTGTTGACAGATCGGTTGGAGAGACTGTTGATAGGCCGATCGAGGAGACCATTGAAGAACCGGTCGAGAAGACCGCTGACGAATCGGCCGAGGAGGCTGCTGATGGGCCAGTTGAGGAGACCATTGGCAGACCGGTCGAGGAAGCCGATGAAGAACCGGTCGAGAAGACCGCTGGTGAACCAATTTTTGAAAAGCTCCAATATGTGGCTGGACAGACTATTCACATCATCTTCCGAGTCAATCCCCATTACGTAGCCGAACTCAAACATCTCCAGAGTCAATCCCCTTCCTGACATGCATTTCAAAGGCCACATTGGCCAAATCTCCAATGGCCACTTTGGCCGGCGCTTCAGAAGCTATTTTATCCCCCTTATCTTCCTGAACTTCGATGGTCTCTTCAGCCACTTCATCAGTACAGGAAGGAGGTTCAGTAGAGGAATCCTGGGTAGTGACTTCAGTATCCTCAACTGTTTAGACCCTCTTGGATGTAGGTTCTGGAGTCATGCCTTTGGCTACCTTAAGACCAATCTCGGGTATCACGACGGGCTCGTCCTCAGTCGGCTCCATGAAAGTTTTTTGCTGATGTGAAGCCATTAGCTCTAAAAAATCATGATTCTCATACTCGAAAGGAACAAGAGAAGAGGGATCTTCTGAGTCAGCAGCCTCAGTAGCTGCAGTCGTCGGGTTCTCCTCTGGAATACTAGCCTTCTCGGTCCTTACGATCGTAGGAACCTCGACAATCGAAGGCCCCGCGGCAGAGGTAACCTCCTCTTCTCTCCTCTAAGGAACTCCTCCAATCGGTAAAGGGATGGTAAGTCTAACCGCCGGATGCAGTGGCTCTGAAGGAGGACCCTAGCAACATGTTCCTCGGGAAGACCTTTGAAAGATTCAGATTCGCGGGCGACCGTATTTCTCTGCGATGGCCCTGACTTCCTCTTCGCATGTACAAACAAAACAACAATAAGTGGAAGGCCTGGAATAAAAACCATTATAAAAAGATTGATGTATACCTGTAAAGAAAATTCAACAGGTGGGGTATTCTATCACGGTGAAGGCCGTCGCACAGATCTGCTCGACATAGGGACAGCCCGCTTGATTCTCTTAGTAGTAGGAGAACTCACCTCCGAAGGAGCCCGACATTTCAACAGGGTACTTAAGGGCACTGCATCCTCTCTCCCTTTCTGGAAGGCACTAGATCCATCCGAGGTCCTATTGTCCGATGACACAAGCTCTCGGAGACGCGTAAGGGCCGATTGATTGGCCTCCAGTTTCGTCCTCTTAAGTTGGCTTCATTATCGATCATAACCCGATGAGAAGTTGTTCGTCACATAGTAAAACATCACGATGGAGTACAAGATATGGGTCTCCCCTCGGACTATAGAGGCTGTAAAATTTACCCCGGTACACCCGGTATTATAATAATACCATGCACGAGCAACATCCAACAGACTGCCCTCATAACCAAGGCAAGAGCTCGTGTTGTTCATCATCGTCTGGCTATAGCCGAACTGTCGTGCAATCCGACTCGGCAGATAGGGCTCCAGGTATATTCGGTTCTGATTCCGGTAAACTAACTGGGAGGGTTGGATGGACTACAGCCAACAGAAAGTGCCGAAAGTCAGACAACTTTTTTCCTCGCTCTGGTCTACTAGCTTCTCATCTGCAAGAAAGCCTCTGTAAGAGGGTAAAGTCTTGTTGAAGTTGTAGCCATCCAAGCGACCCAACACCTATATACAAATAGAAATGCTTTGATGGACCCACTTCGCCCGGCAATAGTTGTACAGCGTCGCATCTTCCTCTCCATAACCCTCAATTGTGTCAGAGGATATCCATCATGGGTGGTGTAATGCCAACAAAGCCATCAAATAGTGGTAAGGGATATCAGCTCGAGGAAATTCACCGTCTCCCCTACGATGCTCTATTATTTTCCTCGTGAGCTCCCGCAAGCCTCACAGGATATTACATACCATGGCTGGGAGCAAAGCCAACGAGTGCCTAAAGACTAGCTTCACAACCGGCATAATAAGTTCCCGAGTAATTCGCCCCACGGATCCAGAGTCTCTAGGAACCACGGCTTTCTGCAGCTATATCATCAAAAAAGTAACCAGTACCGCTTTTGGGCTCAAGGCAGTCAAGTTTTGACAAAAATAGTTATGGACTATAGAGCTATGATTCCCCTCAACATTTACCGAAGGGGCTGACACCTTCGCCTTGATCAGCATAGCCTCGACTTCATCAGTGGTATACAACCTACGCACGGTAAAGTAGACCTGGTCTGGCTCCGATGGTTCTTGCGTGAAGATATGGTCCCTCCAAGCAGAAATATGAGGCTGAGTCCTCATGGAGTCCTGGCGCACACATACCTGATGATAGCAAAGCAATTCTTTGTACACTGCCATCATTTTAGGATATTTGTTCTCCAGTCCCGTGAACTCCTCTTTGCTAGGAGTATATTCTTCATATGGTTCTTCATCCTAAGGCAACTTCGAAATAGCGTACATCTCATGGAGGGCCAGCCCCATCTCTCCATACGGAGTGTAAAAAGTTTTGGTGTAGTGATTGTACATCTCCAGATAAGCCACAAACAGGGGTTGGTTGATCTCCATACCATTTTCAGTAGCTTTCATGGCACGACGCAAGCCAGTACCCCTCAGCTCTGTCTTAAACCTACCCAATATCTATTGGGTTAATTCGTACCATTTGGCCTCAGGATCGATCCAACCTTCAACCCAGAAGGTTCATTTCGGATATGTGCATCCCGCCATCGCTAGAAGCCGATTGTCGAAAAGAGAAGCCCCGAACAGATGTACATCCGGGGTAAATCACTAAGCAGGTGACTGGGAAGCAACACCTGTAAAGTATGTGATAGAACGTCATGGACACACTTGAAAGTATCCTATTTTTTTAGTTTGTGTCCACCCTAAAAAGACCGTCATTAACCCCCCGAGTCGGGGTCAATTCCCATTGTATCCGCCATTTTTCGACAAAGCAGAAGAAAATCGAGAGCGAGAGGTGCCGATCGATCGCTGGCACATACAAACCAAGGCCGTCATTCTCAAAGTACCAGTCCTCCTTAATCGGCAGGAGGTCTGTCTCTTTCAAGGTCAGCAGGTCACCGAAGAGGAACCGAGGCTTTAGCATTTCAACCCTGGGATCAAAGGGAGAGGACAACTTGCCTCGGTCCATCATACGACGGAAGTAGGAGTGCTCTTGTACGCGTATCTTGGCCAGTTGTCCCTCCAGTTGGCCTTGGGCGATCAACCCCTTGGCAGGCTTAACAACTGCCTCATTGATATTTATGCCGAGTGTGCAAACTGATGAGTCGAAGAGGACGTCGTCAAAAGGAGGCATAGTCACAGTTACTGCATATGAAAAAAGAAAGTCAGAAAAATACATCAAGTGTTTTCTGCATCCGTGTAGGTACCTATTAGTGAACTCTGCGCTCTAGTAAGTTAGCATCCGCACATATACTAATTTTTATGACACTGCGCATCAGCTAGCAAAGCATCTGGGCAGGCACTTTTTAGTGTCACTGCACATCAGTTAGTAAATTATATGCGCAGGAACTTTTTAGTGGCGCTGCGTATCATCTAGCGAGCATTCGCACAGACACTGTTTTGTGACGCTGCACATCAGCTAAAGCCTTAGCACATCTTACAGTCGCTACTTCGAAAAGTAGCGACTATGCGTATCAGCGAAGAAAGCTTTAACACATCTGACAGACGCTACTCCGAAGAGTAGCGCCCATGTGCATCAGCGGAGGAAGCTTTAGCACATCTATGAGTTACTTCTTAGAGAAGTAGCACTCATGCGTATCAGTAGTCGAGTTAACATAGATGTTAAATGCCTACTCGCAATACCCGGCCACACATCTCTGTGCACACGAACAGCAGCCACCGGAGAATCATTGACGTCAACAGCCTCGAACGCTGTCGACCGCTTTCCTTTAGCCTTGCGCGTGCCCGTCACACCCGCTTGGTTGGCCTTAAGAGCCTTTGGAGCTCTCGACCTTTTAGGGGCCATGGAGGAGAACTAGGGTTTTGAGTCGAAGAAAAAGGAGGAAAGCTCTCTCTGAAAGTAAAAACTCAGAAGAAGTCTTTTCTCTCTCCACAGACTCCTACTTATATATGGGGCCCATGTCAGCGGAGGACTCTTCGTATTTGAAGAAATGGTTCGGGCCACATGTCAGCAGATAAAGCTAGGAGACTCTCCATATTTGAAGAAACACTTTGAGCCGTGTGGGGAGATGGAGCAAAATCATTTGATTTCCTTCCAACGATGAGGAGTCACTATATTTAAATAAAATAATGGCTCAAAGTCATTAAATACTGACGGCTATTAAAAATGCTTGACAGCCTATCAGGAATCTACTGTGTACTTTCTATTCACGTGTCGTTTCATGCTTCTCTTCAATGTGTTCCAAACTTGTCTAAGTTTGAAAATTTTGAAAGGGATCTTGTAGAAGCATGAAAATATGCAGCATCTAAAAATGTAAGAGAGCAAATTGCTTCACACAAATTCAGAGGAGTGCAGGAAATATCAAGCTGCTGCACACATCACAAACCACAAATAAAAAGGCATTGCATAAAGAGAAATACTTTATTAAAAATCATGCTTACAAAGATCTAGTACAGAATCTTTATGATTACATATAAAGACTCTCTACAGCCTGTAAGTGCACAGCCTACAAGTCTACAGTCTACAAGTGCACAGATCATGTAACCCCGCTTTCCCGAAATTGCTAAATTTAGTATTTTTCTAGTATTTTTAAAATTTTAATAATTATTATTTTTTAATTTATTTTTTATTAATATTAAGACTGTTTATAATTTCTTTATAAGTGAAATATTTGATTAATTATTTTAGAAGGATTTTTGGGAGGGAAATCCTAGCAATTATTGTGGAGTGTACTCCAAGCTCTAACAACATCCCTAAACAAACCTATAACCATTTTGATCTAGTTGTTCATAAACTAATGTTTTGTATGAAACTTGTTTTTCTCAGTTATGGAAACTGATCATTAAATTCAAAACCTAAAATTCATTTTTCCTCCAAATACCTGTTTCCTCCTCTCCATGCAAGCTGGAAACCTATTTAAACTCAATCTCTCCCTCTCTCTCTCTCAATTTCATTTTTCATCCCTCCACAGAGCAGAGCTCTGTTCGAGGATCCCTACTTCCCTCCCTTTCTTTCTTCTCCACCTAGATCAGAACCCTAACCCTAGTTTCGTAGACCTCTTGGCCATGGCAATGGCGAGGAACCCCTCCGCAACAACAGTTCGGTGACCAGCTCCTCCGTCAGCAGCGAATCTACCTCGACGACTCCTTTTCCTCCTCGACATTCATCACCGCGACCGATCCAGCCATGTGTCGGCAGCCGAGATCAAGTTGTGCTTCGATCGGTTGATCCAACCTCCTTCTTCGATGATCCAATCTCCATAATGACTGAATTCTCGGTGAACTGTGTTCATATTCGATCTGTTCTTCTTCGACGATCATGCGGCAGCGGCGGAGGCACCACGACGAGGTAAGGATCGATGAGCTCTTGGTCTATCGATCGACGATCTCTTATGTGTGCAATCTAATTCTTTATATCCGTAATGTGTCAGGGACGACCAATCTCTGAAGTTTTTTGAATCGCTACGAAATTTGAGAATGTTTGATATCAGAAATTAAGTGGTAAGTATCAAATTATAATTCTTTTGATTTATGAACTTTTCTTCTTAAAATTTGGTAGCACATAGTATAATTTGTTCTGAGTTTGGTGTCCTCTGCTATTGCTTGGAACATGTTCGATATTATGTTACAGTGGACTTTGGATCACGACGGGACACAAAACGACTGTGTCTGACTCGGATTTACTCTTAGGTAATTTTTTAACATCCCTACTTTTGAGTGATTCTCTGTTTGAATCTAATAGCAGTGTCGGACAGGACATGATAGGACAGGAGTATATGTTCGTATCCATGTGGCTCATGTCCAATTTTAGATTGGAGTTTTAGCAGTGGGCGCTCATGCATAGTCTGAATGAAAATTCAGTTGGGCTTTTGTTTATGCCTTGCTGAGCTAGTGTATGACTTGTTGATTTGGGTTATATAGATAGCTGCTGGGTTTTACTAAATTTGAGTGTTGATATGAGTATAAGCACATGACAAGGGTCTGGACTGCACATTAAATTGGTTGCTAGATTCAAATGCTGTCAGCATCAACAGTAAAGGTTAGTTAAGTTTTGAGCCAAATTCATAAGAGTAGGTTTAGTGTTGGGTTTGAAGAACGTATAGGCAACTCTAGAGGGGGTGAATAGAGATTGTGTTGATAATAACCAAATAAAAATTAACTCTTTCACCAAAAGATTAATTAATTAGAGTATTAATACGAAAATAAAAGAGATTAGAAAAGCATACGCAAACACAGCAGTTTTAACCTGGTTTCCCTCGTGGAGGACTAGTCCGGGCCTAAGAACTCTCACTTAGGATTGAAATCTACTATTTATGAAATAGCGTACACCACGTGCCTTTAGTCCGAAGAGCACACAAACTTCTTTACAAAACAAGAGCTCTTAGATCGAAGTGCTCGAATACTTCAACTTCGCGGAAAGCAAAACTTGGATTTTTCCAAGTAACTTTTCTTTCACACTTGCACATAACTTCTAGCTGATATCGCACTGAGCACCTTGGGCTAAGGAGAGTTGTGGCTTAGGAGATATGGAAGAATGAGGCTTGGAGTAGTAGAGCTTAGAAAGCTTGAATATTTGAAGGTAAGAGATGATTTGAAATGATAGAATTCAAGCTCTATTTATAATACTCCGGGAAGGCATAATTCGGCCCGAGTCTGTCCCAAGAATTCAAATTTTTGAAGGTTGGAGAGCTTGTATCAAGAAGGCCCTAAAAATTAGGGTACTGAAAATCAGTGGGCAGAGTTCGGCCCGAACTCTGCCTTAGATAGAGTTTGGCCTGAACTCTGTCTCCCTTGGGATAGAAGTTCTCAATGGGCTATGGTGGTTTGGTTTGGTTTGGTTCAGGAATTGGTCTATTTGTATGGTAGAGCTTGGAGAGATATGTCTAGGGGTTGAGATGACACAATGCGACTCAACATACACATTCTCCTAGACAAAATAAATTGAAGATTACTGGCTTGGAACAAATAGGAAAACCAAGAGCCCTTTGATGACACCTTTCTTCTGATATTTCAGCAGACCTGAAGACGCCTTTTTCCACTTATTATAATACAAGTTCCAACAGAGAAAACTAAATCATAAACTAGGAATCTACTCCAAGCTTTACTAGTCCTCTAGGCTAGCTGTGAATCTCTATATTGCCTGTAATATTTTCAACAGGTCCAGTCAGGACCGGAACGAGCACAATATATCTCACGCAGTTCATATCATGACAAGAAATATAAGCATGCTATAAAGTAAGAAATAAAACGCTAAAGAATATACATGAAGTAAAAAAGATGACTGTAAGGAAATATCTACTATAAGTAAAGAACTATCCGTGGCTAGTGATGTAGAGTACAAAATAGACATGTGAACGGCTTAAATTTGCACAGGATTACACTAAAAAGTTTGCACATGATTACACTACTTTGGAATTGTTCACATGACCATTTACACTCTCCTGTATCCCAATCAATACACAAAGATCCAGACAAGTTATATTATTGCACATAATTTCATATAGGGGCCTATAAATGGGTGCACTTGAAGTATACATAGGGGACTCTGTGAACATAAGAGTACATGAATCACAAGAGTGCACATGAATGATGAAAGCATATGAATACATGATGTACGTGAAAAGCACATGACATGACATATCCCGATGCTCCCGAGGGGATAACATCTCATGAAAGGATCCATATAGTACCAACCGTGTTAACAACGTGACAACATCAAGTAAAGTAATCTAGAGCCAGAATATAAATCCTAACAAGTATAAAACGGTCAGAGAATGTACTCGCCTGATATCCTGAGCAACTGATATATATTGGTGTCCGAACTAGAGTCACAGAGTCCTATTTAATGAGATACATGTTACAATATGTTCTATAATGAATAATTGAATTAAACAATGAATTCTACATGCAATAGGCCTCTCTAGGTCAAAAGTTAACCCTTGGTCAAACATCTAGTCAACTTAGTCAAACTTGGACTAGGTTTAGCCAACAACAAATCAAACCAACTCATATATTTATATACCATATTATGCTAAGCTAGCTAGTATATAGGACAAGGCCTATATAGGATACCTATAACCCAAAAATATATATACCTATCTATATAACCCTTCCACAATCTAACATCACCTACTCAAACTCAAATAGTTCGACACTAACCCACTAACACTAGGATACCATATCAACCTTGGTCATATTGGCATCCCAATACCAATACCTTAGTTGGGATCCAATACCTTAACTTGGGTAAACCTATACCTTACCTTGGTATCTTGATACCATACCTTGGTCATAAGGTAAACTAATCATTTACCTTGAAGGTAAAGGTAATTCATATTTACCTTAAGATACTAACTTGGTATCATGAGATACCAAGATACCCCTTAATTATCTAATTAACTATCTAATGAACTAACATAACATCTTAACTAATATCTAACATATAACCTATAGAGACTAACTTGATAACATACCAATATCTGGAACTAACATAACCTACTAACATATTAATATCTAACATACTAGATATCTAACATCAAACTATCTAACAACATATCAAATATCTAACAAAATACTATCCTTACTATCTAACTAACACTCATACTAACAAATATAACTTACATAAACATATAACAAACTCTAATATATCTAACCCTCTACTAACCAACATCTAACAAACATACTAACATATATTACCTAATAATATATATATATATATATATATATATATATATTTAATAATATATATATATATGTATGTATGTACTATATCATACATATACTCGACAACCTATGATACCTACATTCACTTAATATTCATACTACATAGGCTCATAGGTTACACAAAATGCCTATATCGTATAGTCACTCTTCTACTTAAAATCAATATTGTACCAGTTGGACCTTTAGTAAATTCTAGGATTAAAGTATGTTGTAGCCCTTCGTATTAGCTTTTTGAAACTTCAAACGGATCGCATTTTCGTTCCGGAAGCCCCCGGAATCGCGAAAACGCCGAAACGCGTTCGTCTTTCGTACAATTGACACTCAAACAGTTCTACAGAAAGTTCTAGAATGCATTTGACCTATTAATATATATATTTGAAAATTTAACTTCGATACGGTTCTTTTATAAAAATAGGAGATTAATCGGAGTTCTAAGCTAAAAGTTATGATATTTCTAAGTTGCTATGGCTATTAAAAACATGGATGAATATTATGACAAATTTGGGTTGTTTGGACAAAAGAAACACATCTCACTCTCCACACCACTCAAGACACACATCAAATCACACTCCCCTCTCCTCTAACACAAGCACACCACTAACAACATATTCACACTCATCTAAATATATGAAATATATCTAACATACCTATTATATATATACAAAATAGTCCATTATATAAAGAGACACTAAAATGACAAGTTGAGGCTAAAATATGACATGTAGACTAAATCACTTAGATCTAACCATAGGTATCCAAATGAAACTCATTCTAACCATCCTAACTAACATCAATCAATCCTCTAACATGTCTAAAATTGAAATTAAAACACAATTAAACATATTAGACATTAAACCAAACACATGAAGTGTCCTAATTTGAGATCTAATAAGAACGACACAAGACACAATTCAAACTTGCTCAAGAGAGCTCCAAATGGCCTCAAACTTGAATCTAAAGTGGGTACATGCATGGGGGTGGATCCTATGGATTCATAACTAACTAATATGCATAGAAAATCAATTTAGAGGGTTGGTTTTACCTATTGGGAGTGGAATCCCAATAAAACTCCCAAGGACACGGCTCCGACACGAAGATCTTCCAAAAAGGGCAGTCCTCCTTGCAATTTGCTCTAAACCTTTGCTCGTACCCTCCCTTGGTAGTATGAGAAGGTTGGATGGAAGCTTTGGTGGAGGGATATAAAGATTTGGAGATCAAATCAAAGAGGGAAGCTCTCAGTTTAGGAAAGAACACTTGTGAAAGAAAATGGAGGCTTGATGGAATGAAATAAAAGGAATGAAGGCTAACCTACCTATAGTGGCTACCATTAAACCCTATTTGAGCCTCGGAAGAAAGCCCAATAAGGACTCAACTAGTCCTTTTGGTTAATTTTAAGTTAGGTTCAAGTTTGGGATCAAAAGGGTTAAATTTAAGCATCTAACTTAACCAAGCTAACAAGTGGGATTAGTCTAAACTTACTAACTTAATTAGTGGGCTTTATGGGCTATGACTAACTAAGCTTGGGGTCCCGTCTAGAGTCTAAGCTACCCGGGTCACTAACACAAGTCGGAACGAAACGAAACTCAAACCCGACTAAACAAATCCCGTAAAATCAATATTAAAATATAAAATTTCCCAAAATATGAAAATATAAAAAATGACCAAAATCACAATACATCAATTTAAATATTATTAAAATAATCTAAAATTCACCAATTAATCAAAATCCTAAATAATTTAAAAGTCATAAAATGACCAAAATACCCTTAGCCTAAAAAGTTGTAATTAGTCATTCTAATCACATAGTTAGGTCTCCATGGTCATGGTTAGTCTCTAGGCTAAGTAGTCTCCAGGGTTACACTAAAAGAACATCAAAATCACAAAGCAATGATTTAAATAGTTTCAAATTAATTAAAAATTCACTAAAAATCATAAATCACATTATTAAATAACAAATTTTTACAAAGGTTCAAAATTACTCTCATTTTAGAAAAGTAGGTGTGGAAAGTCTACCCTCCTTAGAAGAATTTTGTCCTCGAAATTAAGAGTGGTCGTACTCCTTCTAGGTCAAACCCCCAACAATCAAGGTCGAAGCTTCTACCTAGCAGCACACAAGGTCAACAAGTAAAATATGGGTAGTAGGCTTAAAATGGGTCATATCCCAAATTTGGGTCGGCAGGTTTGGGTCAAAAAGGTGTCCCCAATTCGAGTAAAAAAAAGTGACTCCGTGGGGTAAATCAAGATGGGGTCTTGTATCAGGAAAGTCGTGTGATAATGATAAAGTATAAGATGGTGTATCTGAGTAGGACACGAAGGTCATATGCGTAGGGTGTCATGTATAGGTCATACATATGAAATTGGTTTTGAGAAAACAACTAATTTTGTGCTCCTAAATTAAAAGTCATAACAATGTGCATATGCTAATCATAATTAAAGTAGGAATGGTCGAAGGACCATTCACTGGAAGAATATCAGGAACAATGGGTAAACCTTTAGAAATTATGGGGTATGGGTAATCCTTTGGGAAATACGGGATTATGGACTCAGAATCACTGTTGTCTACTGTTTGTTCTTTGTATAGAACAAAGTCCTGTGAGAGGATGGCTTGGAAGCCTTAATGAGTTCTCGGACATTTAGGATATAGGGCATGCTTTACAGGAAGCACGAGTAGCACAACACTATAATAGAGCATAGTACTTCATGCTACAAGGGGGTGACATCACATGAGGTACCTAGTGAGGGTAAAGCCGCAGCTTCAGGCCAAGTCACAGTGGTGTAGCACCGCACTTAGGTAAGTGAGCCTAATGCTGTAGAATGAAGAGTGGTAGGCAGTACTACAAAGACGTTGGGCCTCATGTTACAGTGGTGTGAAACCACATGAGGTACCAAGAAAGGGTAAAGCCTCGGCTTTGCGAGCCATGTCATGGTGGCGTAACACCGCAAGGAAGCGGAAGGCTTAATGCTAGATAGTTTGGCATTACAGAAAGGCTGGGCCTTATGCTACAGTAGTATGACACCATATGAGACATTACCTCGGCCTTGTGCTATGTCATAGCGGCATAGTACTATAAAGAAGCGAAAGGCTTTCAAGACTCTTTAAAAGAACTCACCTATAGTGTGTAGATAGAGATATAGGTCGTCTCTTGTGGAAAACCTTGTAGACATCCAATATACATACACTGAAACCAGGTTGGCACATGGCTTTTAATGGGCAGCCAAAAGCACAGTTGATGTCATTATGTGAGTGAGAAGAATTGCAGTTATGGTACAGATTTAAGACTTAGTCTATTCTTGTATCATGCTGTTATTTAACCCATGCAAAAAGATTCAAGTCATAGCGACATCTATCCTAATGCATGATGGACAGTCACTGTGGGGAATGCTCAACCCATATATATTGAGATATGTATAGGATTGTTGGTATTTTGGCCTTTGGGCTAGTATAGAATAGTCCCAAATTGGCTACACCACCAAGTGGATATCTCAATATAATGCTTTACATGTCTTGAGGTATACACATGTGGGGGATTTTCCTAGAAGGAAAAAATTAACTCCAACAAGGAAGCATGTAGCTTTTTGTCGTTCGGACTCAGATTCGGACACGGGCTCAAGGATGTTTCGTGCATACACGAAAGCGTATAAGGGGATAGGCGTGGACTGGCACACGACATGTTGATTGCATGATGATCTACAATGTCAAAACCTATTTTTGAGTATTAGAATTTTAGTCCTACACTGGATAGAAGAAAAAGTAAAGTTTTACTCTACTCTATAAACAGAGCCCACTGGCCTCCTTTGTAAGATGCACCAAATAAGAAAGCAAAGGGAGCCCGTTCGAGTCACAAAAAGTTGACTAACGAGTGTTCCAAAAGTTCTTTGCGAACTTTTTGGTTCTTGGGAGCAGATCGCGGTAGACGAATCTTGCTTTGAGCAACGGTGGTCTTCACCACCCCAACAAGAATAATAATTTATTATTATTTTTTCGTCTCCTTTCTTCTTCTATTTGTAATATGTTATGTCCCAATTGCAACATATTTGCAAGGAAGAACACTCTCTTTCTATCAGTTTGTATTTGAAAGAGGAAGTTATAATCTGAAAGGATAGTAGTATTATGTGACTTCAGGTACTTTTGGAGAGCAAACTTGTTTGCCAAAATCTCCAAAATCTTAAAACTCAGTTCAGGTACTTTTGGAGAGCGAACTCGTTCCCCGAAATCTCAAAAGTGCTAAAACTCAGTTCAGATACTTTTGGAGAGCGAACGCGTTCGCCGGAATCTCTAAAGTGCTGAAACTCAGTTCAGGTACTTCTGGAGAGTAAACTCGTTGACAGGAGCCTCCGAAGTCCCAAGTTAGGGAGATTAGGAGAGAAAACTTGTTTACAAGAGTCTCCGAAGTCCCAACTTAAGAAAAATATTTGCCGGAAGTATCCGAAATCCTATAAAATCATAATAGAGAGCAAAATTTATTTTGCAAGAGGTCGCTTAAATTCTGATTGTTGTTCCATCTAGATCCGTTTCGGGAATTTTTTTTATTTAGGCATTTATTTTTCTGTTTAAATCCTTAAATAAATTCAAGATTTTAAAAAGTAGTAATTAGGATTTTTTTTGCAAGTATGTTATTTCCGGGTTCCTATGTTTCTTAAGGGTAAATTGCACAAAATCCCTCCTTAGATGAGCTATTTTGAAAAAAAAAAAGACCCTTAGTTTAAAATAAATCCTCAAATTTTACATTTGGTGTTATTTACCCCCATTTGGTTTCTACCATTAACTGACGTCAGACTAGAAATAAAATAACGATTATACCCATCTAAAACCTAAGGGTAAAATACAAAAAACCTCGTGTTAGTTTAGTTGTTTTTGTTGGCAGGAGATTGAGGAAGGCCATTAGGTTTTGTATAGGTACTACTATATTTATTTGTTATTATCTATATTTATTTGTATACTAACATATTTATTTACTTGTGTATATATATTAGTTTGTTACTAATACGAATAAATATATATAAATAAATAGATACAATTTTCTATCTAATTTTGTATTTTTATATACAAAATAAATTAAAACAATCTTTCTAACCGCGTATATACCTTCTCAAGTAGGCCAAAAAAATTCTAAAATATAAATTGGCTTAGAAAGGGTTCAAAAATGAAACCGCGTTACCAATTTGAACATGACTTTTTTTTAGAAAAAAGTTTGACGAACCAAGGGGGACCGAGCATTGACGTGGCCCCCTATTGGTCCTAGCCTCCTGCAAGCATTGGGCCCCACCCCCGTCAATGGGAGGTAGAGCACTATTAATTTGAATGTGACTTTTTTTAGTAAAAGAATATGACGAACCGAGGGAAGACCGAATGTTGACGCAATCCGGGATTGTATGGTCCTACCGTCGGTTCATAAAGTATCGCTGAAATTTAAAAACTAACTTTATTCCAAAATTACAGAAGAAACTAATTAAAAATAATTTTTAAAAGTAAGTGGTATATATATATATATATATATATATATATATATATATATATATATATATATATATATATATATATATATTTTATATATATATATATATATATATATATATATATATATATTTTGAAGCAATGGGTACTTCTGGCGAACTCACCTCCACTGAGGCTCGAACTCCCGACCACTTGAACCGCATGCATCTCTCTTAACCATTAGGCTAGCGGTCATTTGCATATATATATTTTTTTTTGTTTTTTTTCCGACCACTTGAACCGCATGCATCTCTCTTAACCATTAGGCTAGCGGTCATTTGCATATATATATATATATATATATATATATATATATATATATATATATATATATTTGGAACCAGGTAAATAGTTTCTGGAATCGCTCCCACTGGGATTCGAACTCCTGACCGCTCGGGCCGCATGCATCTCCCTTAACCACTAGGCTAGAGGTCATTTGCATATATATATATATATATATATATATATATATATATATATATATATATATATATATATATATATATATAATCATAAATTTTCTTTTTAACTGCCATTAAACCAAAATTAATATATACAAATTAGTTAGGAGTATTTTGGGTATATTAGGATTTTTCAAAAAAAATCCCACCTCTAAAATTTACTTGGAACCGAAAGTTGGCAGAAGGGGGTCATTTGATCCAAATATCAAACAATTTGGTGTCAAATTGAACAAAAAATCTTTGGAGGTATTATTTTGTTAACTAGACAAATCTAAGAAGGAATTTTTGCAGTTTTTCTATTTTTTAATAGAATTTCCTGCAAGATCCCAAGACCGGTCGATCATAAGCGGTCCCATGTCGAAGACTTTGTTGATAGAAGAGGTTTGATAACCATTTGGAAATATATATTGATAACCATTTGGAAATATATATATATATATATATATATATATATATATATATATATATTTATATATATATATATATATATATATATATATATATATATATATATATATGGGAAAAATATATATATATATGTGGGAAAACAGAGTAATAATATATATGCGAGAGCTGAAAAGAGCTCGTGGTGGCGCTGGATGGCCTAAATTGGACCGAAAGTTGCGATGCAAAAGTAGTACAAGGGAACAAGTTTGAGTGGAACATAATATATCAAAGTGAAGATAATCTTGCCTACTATAAACTTATAAAGGAAGTTTCCAAAGATTTACATCTCTGACATTCCAGAAATCAAAGTCACAGAAAGAATATCCGTCTACCTAGAATACTCTCTCTAGGATTCTTATCTAGCCATTCTAGTCATACTACAGCACAAAGCAATCACAAGGTATCAAAACATATGAGCAATGTGGGATGTATCAATTATCTCAAAAGACATGCTAACGTCTAGGCTGAAAATCTGGGTACTGATCCCTCAAGATCTTAGCCTGAACTCTCTGTGTCTCTAACACATCCCGGAGAAGTTCGAATATCTTAGCTCCATCAGGAAACAACCCTCCCGGGAATATGGTACAGGGTACCACTAGAGGAGGCAGAGGAAGACTCTCAGTCTCAGGCGAAGCTACAGCTACACTCAAGGATAGGCTCAGGTCATGGGAGCCCTATTGGAAAGGATAAGGAAAATAATAAATCATCAAGGCTGTAAGGCAGACTAACATCATATATGAAAACTGGTAGATATTATAAATAACAGAAGAATCATCTACAATGGGTTACTATTCTAATACCAATGCTACTATCATATCTAGGGTATAGACACTCTACAAGTCATCATATCATTACACTATGAAAGAACTACATATGAATAACCTCTACAAAAACAAAAATATCCCTACTCTTAAGCTATTTGATGATCGAATATAATTTTTTAACAACAGAAGGGTACGATAGAGATGATATGTTTAAAAACCTTCTTAAGATACAATCTGATAATCATATGCATCTGTCCAAAATTATGTTACTTAGAATCCTCGTCATGCCAGTAAGCAAGGCTGCGATAAACGATAGATTCCATAACTGGGGTATGCACCTCTATAATCTTATCGTCTAGAATTCTTGCTATGCCGACTAGTATAGCTGCGAGAAATTCTAAATCTCATAACCAAGATATGTACATCCGAAGTCAGGTCTCTACGTTTCTGCCACGCCCAATAATATGACTGTGATAACCTCCAGGTTCCATAATCAAGTAGACGTTTTACCATCTATGTTATTCCCGTCAACATATGTTATCAGAAAATATCGTAACTCAGGCCATAAAATTCATCTCGATAGA
The DNA here is from genome assembly GCA_029216955.1 of Iris pallida. Lineage (NCBI taxonomy): Eukaryota > Viridiplantae > Streptophyta > Magnoliopsida > Asparagales > Iridaceae > Iris > Iris pallida. The sequence goes on along the minus strand of JANAVB010022999.1, from coordinate 11,987,432 downwards.
AAAATTAAAATCGACAACGATCCATCAAAAATCAAATTCAATAACAAGGAGTAAGGGTGAACAAAACAAAGGAAGGGATTTCAAATTGAAATTTAAATAAGATTATCAAGGGTCGTCCCAGAAATCTCTCAAGGATTTCTAACTGTGATTGAGTATCCTCTCATTCTAACACCTTACTTCCTATATTCTATCGCAGGCTCGTAGCAGTACAACTAAGTCATTGTGCAACTACGATATTGCAATAATACGACTCTCGACCTGCATGGGCCACCACTAAAATGTTTTATGACCCGCACCCAGTATAGGGGGACGATAAGTGGGTACGTCCAGCCTATGCCGCAGAATCGGTGGTAGAACGATGTTCAAGGTCGCTAACTAAACAACTCACGCAATATATATAATGTACCTGTCATAAATCTCAACTCCGAACGGAGGACAAGTATAAGATATGATATAACTCAATCACAGTCTAAGCACGATAGGATAACACAGAAGTCTATACTAAACTCAAAGCAACAACTTAAACAAACTTCTAAAATAATAATATCTCAAACAATCTCAAATACAACTCAAATCTCCACTTATTATAATACAAGTTCCAACAGAGAAAACTAAACCATAAACTAGCAATCTACTCCAAGCTTTACTGGTCCTCTAGGCTAGCTGTGAATCTCTATATTACCTGTAATATTTTCAACAGGTCCAGTCAGGACAGGAATGAGCACAATACATCTCACGCAGTTTATATCATGACAGAAAATGTAAGCATGCTATAGAGTAAGATACATAAAACACTGAAGAATATACATAAAGTAAAAGAGATAACTGTAAGAAAATATCTACTATAAGTAAAGAACTATCAATGGCTAGTAATGAAAGTACAAGATAGACATGTGAACGGCTTGAATTTGTACATGATTACATTAAAGAGTTTGCACATGATTACACTACTTTGGAATTGTTCACATGACTATTTATACTCTTCCGTACCCCAATCAATAAACAAAGAACCAGACAAGTTATGTTATTGCACATGATTTCATATAGGGGCCCATAAATGGGTGCACATAAAGTATACATGGGGGGCTCTATGAATATAAGAGTACATGAATCACAAGAGTGCACATGAATGATGAAAGTACATAAATACATGATGTACGTGAAAAGCACATGACATGACATATCTCGATGCTCTCGAGGGGGCTAACATCTTATGAAAGAATCCATATAGTACTAATCCGTGTTAACAACGTGACAGCATCAAGTAAAGTAATCTAGAGCCAGAATATACATCCTAACAAGTATAAAACAGTCAAAGAATGTACTCGCCTGATATCCTGAGCAACTGATGTATATCAGTGTCTGAACTAGTCAAAGAGTCCTATTGATACAGGTTATAATATGTTCTATAATGAATAATTGAATTAAATAATGAATTCTACATGCACTAGGCCTCTCTAGGTCAAAAGTTAACCCTTGGTCAAACATCCAGTCACTAACACAAGTCGCAACGAAACAAAACTCAAACTCGAATAAACAAATCCCGTAAAATCGATATTAAAATATAAAAATTCCCAAAATATTAAAATATGAAAAATTATCAAAATTACAATACATCAATTTAAATATTATTAAAATAATCTAAAATTTACCAATTAATCAAAATCCTAAATAATTCAAAAGTCTAAAATGACCAAAATATCCTTAGCCTAAAAAGTTGTAATTAGTCATTCTAATCACATGGTTAGGTTCCCATGGCCATGGTTAATCTCTAGGCCAAGTAGTCTCTAGGGTTACACTAGCAGAACATTAAAATCACAAAGCAATGATTTAAATAGTTTTAAATTAATTAAAAATTCACTAAAAATCATAAATTATATTATTAAATAACAAATTTTTACAAAGGTTCAAAATTATTCTCATTTTAGAAAAGTGGGTGTTACAGGGAACCAAAAGTTTTAACTATTTGTAATTTAAGTTTAATTATGTATGAGGTTAATGGGTGTTAATCCTCTAAGTGACTTTGATGAACATCATTTCTGCATATTTTAGGTATGTGATGGTGTTGTTGTATCAAATACAGAGCAGTTGGGTGAATGGCATGTAGCTATGAAGTGATTTAAACTAGACAAGTTTGGGCCTACCAAGGTGTGGTGGGTTAAGCTCCTTCAACTAAATGAGTTATGCAGCATAGTTGGGTTGGGCTCCTCTCCTGGGTTTGGCCTACTAATCTATATTATGAACCTTGGGTTAGTATAAGAAGTGTTGTCGGGCCGAGCCTAATTTAGCTAGGCTTGATATTTGGAATGAATCAATTTTAGCTAACTTTGTAATTATATATTTAATGGCTTGGGCTGGACAGGGGTTTGTAAAGGGTTACCTATCATATTATTATTGGTATCTTATTTTCTAAAATTATTTACTAGTCTTCGTAATATCTGGATATCTATGTTTCAATTAATTGTCATATACAAATCATTTCGCTAGTACTACTATTTTACCATAAAATATTTCGTAAATTGCTGGACATATATTAAATGATCTGTAGAATAGTAATTTATAAATAGTTAGCCAATAACTAATAGTATTAAGTTATTATGTATATTTTTAGCTAGCAAGTATATTATAAACATAAATGGTCTTTTGCTAAATATAGTTCTATTAGTATTTGTTTTGATTAAAGCTATAATATATATCTTCTAAAATATTGTAGCTAATATATAGCTAGCTAGTATATGGATAATTAGATAGTAAAACAACCTTAGCTAGTGGCTATTATTTAGAATCTAACCAACTTGCACCTAATCAGGAGGACATACAGATTTTCTTCCTATTCTCGATCTTCCAGAGCAAGGCAAGTACACCGACTTGAACTCTTTACTCTGTATTTCTGTCTTGTTTCATGTTCTCTAATATTTGACACATTGTACACACGATTGTTCATGTGCTTCTGGTTCTGGTACTCATCATGTTATTGTTCTTTACTTGTACATTGAGGAGGGAAAATACTACAGATATGTGACCAAACCAAACGATAGCTAGGCATTATTTAATAGCTTAGATCTCATATCGTGCACGTGTGACTCTATGCCATACTATTATTCATGTACCATGTACCCTATATTACCTCCATCCGGTCACATACTTTGGTAGCTATTTCAAATTCACTATTGTACTGATAGTCTAGTTTATTGTTCCAATTCTTGTATTATAGTTTCATTGTTCCAATTCTTGTACTATAATTTCATATTCTAGTTCTTGAACCATAGTTCATATTGTAGTTCTTTACCTGTGCATTTTAGTTTACTTTGTATAGTGCTTCTTGTCGGGATTGTACTTTGCTCTTTTCTTGATAGACTACATTGCAGGTATACTTGAGGATGTTGTACCACTCTTATGGACTAAAGCTTGAGGCCATAATGACAGGATGGACATAGGCTTTGCAGAGATTTAGCCTAGTTTATTTCTTAGTTTTGTTTTAGAGATTTTTCCTTGTATATTTGTATTGAGATTCTAGAGTTGTATATTTTATTCCTGTTACCGGATTTGTCTCCGGATGATATTGTATTGACTTTGTGGATTGTGGTGACATGTTCTGGGAATGTTTATAGTAGCTGTGATATTTTATTTTATCTAATGACTTGGATTTTTCCTTAGCATTTTACAGCTTACTGCGTTGCCTCTTCCAATATAGGTTGGGCGTGTCCGACTCGTGTCCGATTATTCAAGAGCGGGTCGTGACAGACTATAAGTGCGCAGCTCTCCGGATAGTCAGAGCGAATCACTTTCTTATCAGGTGCGCAACTCTCCCACTCTAATATGGCTTATGAAGAATTTATTGAGCAGGGCAGAGCACAACCTGTGGCTCTTCAGATTGCCAATCAATCCAAACCCAGTATCATGGGCCTCGAAGCCCTCCAAGATGTTGTTTAGGTTCGGACCCCCATTCCACATGCTTAAGGGAATCTCAAAACTCTGAAGTTGTTCTTCTACAAGACTACAGCTTCTTTGAACGAAGAGATCTACAACCAACAGTCGACTTATGCAAGGCCTATGGCTGTTCGAAGCTAAGTCGGGGTCAAACATGACAGAGAAATGTCAAGAAACAACAAGCAAAGATTTTCCCCAAAGCATCTCTAGATATAGGCTATGTGGTCCAACATTCACACTACATGGCAGTCGGTCAAAATGGGATGAACCTGGAATTTAGCACAATGAATCTCATTTAATGAATTCGTTTGACTAAACCCTTAGTCACCGCTTTTCGAGCCCCCCAAAGAGGAAGCAATTAAGAAGACTTTCTGACTCACTAATTAAAGGAGATTTTTTTAAAAAGCAGCCAGTAGTCTCTCCAAAAGTGCAGTAACTTTGACTCCTCTGAAAGCAGTCTTCAGAGCTCTCTGAAGCGCAACCCTGTCACGGCTCCTTCATCTCTCAGCGCTTTCCAGAAGCGCAGTCCCTTCACGTCTTTTTTATTGATCTCTCAGAGCTTCCCAGAAGTGTCACGACCCGCACCCACCGTGAGGGTACGAGAACGTAACAACGCCCAGCCTACGCCGCAGTGTCGGCGGTAGAACGCAGTTCTAGGTCATAAACTATAACTACATAACATGAAATATACTCTCCAGAAGGAGGCCAACACCGAGGTACAACTCAATCACAATCTAAGGTAGAATGTAGCACGATGGAAATAGATAAGAAATCCTCAACTGAGGTACAGCAGAAATGGAATACAAGTCTCATCATCTCTAAAATATACAACTCTGAAAATAAAGACAACAGCTAAGCATGAAAAGAAGGAACAGTCTAAGCTATCTACACTATACAAGGTATTATCCTGAGCAGCTGCCTGAACCTCCCCAGAGGTCCAGGTCGCGAGTGTCAACTAGGCAAACTCCAAGTAAGGGTGCAGGGTTCCTCATCATCCTCTGTAAAATTTTCAACAGGTCCAGTCAGGACGGGAGCGAGCACAATATATCTCATGCAGTTCATATCATGTCAAGAAATATAAAGCAGGCAATAGAGTAAGATACATAAAACGCTGTAAGAAGATATACATAAAAATAGGAGAGATATTTGATAACTGGAAATATATACATGATAAGTAAGAACTGTAAGTGACTAGTGATTTAGAGTACGAGATGGCATGTAATTGGCTTAGGTTGTACATGATAAAATATAGATGTAACAGAGTGTACATGATGGGTAAATCACATGACCATTTATACTCACCCCTACCCACAATCAATACACAAAGATCTATTCAAGTTACGTTACGGACATGATGTTTTGGTTATACAAGAAACACATGAGGAAACATGAGCGTACATGAAAGAACATGAGAGTACATGAACGTACATGAAAGAACATGAGAGAACATGAGTGTACATGAATAACGTAGAAGTAAGGAATACATGATGTACATGAAACACATGTCATAAAGTATCCTATGCGCCCGCTAAGGGGGATAACATCCCAAAAAGAGATCCGTATAGTACCAATCCGTGATGATAACGTGACAGCATCAAGTAAAAGTAATCTAGAGCGAGAATATAATTCGTGACAAGTATAAAACGATCAGAGAATGTACTCGCCTCGTATCTGAATGTCTGAAGTAAATGTACTGCCTGAGGAGAGGTGTCTGTCTCCTAATCAGAGCAACACAAGTTACAACATGTCTAAAATAAGGAAATAGACTGCTACAATGCATCTACATGCTGTCTAGGTCAAACTAGGCTAAAGTCAACACTTGGTCAACTCTAGTCAACTATCTAGTCAAAGCTAGGTCAACTGGGTCAACATAGACTCAATGAAGTCTCACTAGGCCTAACCAGTCTACCCTAGCTAGTATACACCATACAAATCCAACACTAGTTATGAGTTTACACTACACATGGCACAAAGCTAACCCATCTACATTACACATGTATTATACTTAACATGCATGGCTACAAGTATACATCTATATACATTAGGGTAGAGACTATTTAAGTTATAACTAATATGCATCTATACTTTACATAAATCTATATATATTATAGCAATCATTTAGAGAAGGGTTACATGGCATGGTAGTTGATATAGAGTGGGGTGTCCTTGTGCAGAGGGTGAAGTTCATTCTCAGTTTAGTTCCACATTTACATATAAACTAAAGTGAGCTATCCCATAAACTGGTGTAACTAACCACATAAAATGAACCATGTTATCTGAAATCTGCCATTAAGCCAACATCCCATATGCATACAGCTCATGCATTGTCTAATACTGAAATTAACTAACATTTCGAATTAAGGGTTGAAGGTTAACATTACATTCATAGACATTCCACTATATTGAAAACTAAAATTGGCTTGGCAATAGGAAAAGGAAGGTATATATGCTTACATGGACAGTTCAGTGTTCGAACAACCTAAAATGAACTAACATTCAATCTAAATATCAGCTATGCATTGGTTCTATGTCTACATATGAAATCTGATATTGCATTTACAATATTTATACATTATGCATTCATATCTATCATTACATATATACCTTGCATTTATATCTAGCATTCATTATATACTTTCATGCATGCATTGTATATCATTCTTTCATTCATGCATTTATGCATTGCTTACATATATTACATTAATTACATTCATACATGCTTGCATTCAACCATATATATATATACATTAATGAAAATAGGATATATATCATATATATATCATTTCATTCATCTAACATATCATGCATTACATACTCTATATTCATTTAATATCCATACTACATAGGCTCATAGGTTACACAAAATGCATATATCGTATAGTCACTCTTTTACTTAAAACCAATACTGTACCAATTGGGCATTTACTAAATTCTAGGAATAAAGTATGTTGTAGTACTTCATGTTAGCTTTCCAAAACTTCAAACGGATCGCATTTTTGTGTCCGAAAGCTCCCGAAATCGCGAAAATACCGAAACGCGTTCGTCTTTCGTACAGCTGACACTCAAATAATTCTACAGAAAGTTACAGAAAGAATTTGGCTTATTAAAATATATATTTGGAAAGCTAACTTCGATAAGGTTCTTTTAAAAAAAATGGAAGATAAATAGGAGTTTTAAGCTAAACGTTATGATATTTTTAAGTTTCTATTGCTACTAAAAACGTGGATAAAAATTATGACGAATTTGGATAGTTTGAGACAAAAGAACACAAGTATATAACATAATATATCAAGAACTCACTCTCTACACTAATATATATATATATATATGAGACACTATAGAACACATCTCCAATACAAAAAATATGAGATTAAACATGTAATAATTCATTCATACATAACAACAACACATAGTGTGTCCAAATTTGGGGTTTTCCCACATGGACACAACCACAACACAAAGGACACTCCTATGACCTCCAAATGGACACGAAATGGACACAAATGGAGATACAACCATGGAGGTCATTCCTATGTGTTCAAAATAGACCTATATGCATGAGGAAATGAAAAGGAGAAGGGATTTATACCTCCCGGTAGATCGAATCGAAGAAAAGCCTTCCCGGAGCGACACCGACACGTAGAGATTCCAAAAGGACACGAACGAGCTCCGAATCCTCCCAAACTTGGGTAGCTTCCTCCTTGGCTAGAATGGAGAAGGAAAGAAGAAGATATGGTGGCAAAATAGAAGGATTTGGTGGAGAAATTGCTAGGGATTTCTCTCTAGAAATTTGGGGAAGAACAAGAGAGAGAGTGTGGATGAGAATAATGAAATGAACTTGAGCCTATCCTCTCCCAAAGTGGCTGGCCATATGGGGCTATTTGTCCTATTATGGTAAGGTCCAAAATGCCCCCACTAACCTATTTTATTAGTATTAGGAAAGGGCTAATTGGTTGGGGCTAAATTAGTCATTCTAAAGTCTCTAATCATACTAACCTTATCCATAATAATTAGTCTAACCTCTAACTAAAATATTTCTATCATGTGGGCTATGGCTAACTAATATATGGGTCCACTAAAGTCAACACTACCCCCGGGTCCCCGTTTTAAGTCGGATTGAGCTGAAATTCGAATCCGACTCAAATAACCCCAAAACAATATCATAAATAATAAAATAAATTTCAAAAATATTTCAAAAATACAAAATTACAAAAATACTCATGTTCCTGAAAACTGGGGGTGACAAATTCCTCGAAATTAAAACCAAACAATAGTAAAATGTCAAAACCACAAGTCATAATTTTAAATAGTTTAAAAATAATTAAAAATTACCAAAAATCATAATATGAAATAATTATCAATAAATAATAATTATAATTACAAAATTTTAAAATTACCCTCATCTGGAAAACTGGTGTTACAAGAAGCGTAGCCCTTTCACGGCTCCTTTATTAATCTCTCAGACCTTCCCAGAAGCGCAGTCTAGTGACTTCGCTCCTCTGTAGCGGTCGCTAGACTCCACAGAAGCGCAGCTCCTTCATGGTTCCCCAGAGGCACAGTACAACGACTTCGATTGCTCCGAAAGCAGTCGCTAGACTCCCCAGAAATGCAGCTACTTCAGGGTCTCTCCGAAGCGCAGCTCCTTCATGGTTCCCAAGAAGCGCAACACAGTGACTTCGACTCCTCCGTAGCGGTCATCCGTCGTCCAAAAGTGCAGTAACTTTGACGTCTCATAAAGCGCAGCTCGCATAGCGCACAGCTCCCCAACAATATGGCATCATTCCACGTAGTCAGGATGGCATCCATATCTCTTCACATCCAGTATGTTCGAACAGTTATTCTCTAAAGATATAATCGAATTTTAGTTTGTTTTAACAATCGTATCTCTTCAGATACAACCAATTTCGATTTGTTCAAACCACCGTCCTGGGATAAGACCAAAATCAAGTTTGTTTAAACTGCCATTCTTTCGATGGAGGAAAAATCTACCCGGTTTCAACCAAATGAGATCTTCAAAGCAGCGAGTACACGCCATGTATCACTAATGACAAATGGTGCCAAACTCCTAAGATCTCAGCAAAAAAAGAATCCTAACAATGACCATGTGTTAGTTCAGCAGCAGCCCTCACGGAGCGATTACAACAAATTCTTCTGAAAACTCGCACACGCAGCACTCCTACGAACCAAAATCCCTTCGTACATCGTATATGTGCTCTTCTATAAATAAATAATGTTTTCCTTCATTCGGGACGGCTGAACGTCTTCTTGATTGGCAACCCAGATTACCACTCACAGGCATCAGAAAGTCAGAGCAAGTTCGTTTCGTCGTCAGATCGTATATAGAGTAAAGGAGCCGTTACAGTGCTCGATCTCCACCGTCACATTTTTTCAGAAACTTTTGTACTTAGATCTCCTGTTTAGGAATCTTTTTGTACTTTTTTCTTATTTGTATACAAAAGTTCATAAAACTTTTGTTCATGGCAAACAAAAACCTATGACATGCAATCGAGACAAGATAATCAACCACAAGGTTAACAATCTTATCTTGGTGATCAGTATGATCACTTTGTCATTTTCAGCGATATGAGATTACTAGATTCGACTGATCTCAGTTTCGATGCACGAATTCCAAAATACGAACATAATATAAATTAGTTACAATTTAATGATGATACCAAAAGGAAAATCTAACATACATCATCAGATGATGAAATAGACATCAACAACGTGTCTAGAGTGGTCGAATCATCTAGGATAGCCTACCAATAAGTCCAATTTTGGACAGGGAAAAACGATAATTTTGGATTAAAATAGTGTCTATCGTTAGAATCGCTTTGCCCGAAAAACGTACAAAAACCTATGATATCTAAAGTCATCAAATTATATGTCTACAAGTCCAGTTTGATGATACAAACTAAATGGTATATTCCGATTTGGATTCTGATGAGCCGATCACAAAAATGTCTATTGAATCAAATTGTGGGGCCCATGAAACGGCGATCCGGTCAACTGTCTCAGCATCAGGCCAAACTTGAATCACAAGACCGGCGTAGCATTAAGAATCCAATAGCGTAAGTTACATCGTGATGTGACAAACGTGTACAAAGTAATTAAGAAATTTCAAAAAAGGTCGATAGAATATTTTTTGATGGATACGAATCAAATTCGTCGCACACGTAACCAATTCGAATTCCATACGCACCTTTTGATGTATTTGGTTCACGACCAAGTCGTTCAGTTTGTCGGAACGGACTTCTTATTGGAAAATTTTGATGTTTTGAAAACTAATTTTTTAGATTTTTCAAACTGATTTTATTTGAAAACTAATAAAAGAGATATTAGAAATAAATATTCATTGTGAAGTCTTTCATATTGGCTACAACTCTGTTCTTTTAGAATTTTAAATTTTTCGATATTCGGTCCGAAAATCAGCTTCCAAAATAGCGCTCCGGGATAATTTTTATTGTCCAAAAATCATTTTTTCATAACTTTGGAACTCGATTTCGTCTCGTACATTACGAATTAAAAATTCCAACCTAATGGGTTTTGAAGGTGCTTAGGTTGTCTTCATGCCTGCGTAATCCATTCGTGAAACAGACAAACGTGGAGGAAGAAACATCGACGTGAAGGTCGATCCTTGCTACTGATACTGCTACTTCCATTGCCTGTGCTCATGTGGCTGGTGCTGTCAGCCTCGGCTGTGGTGTATCCGTCGGCTTGCCAACGGTGGCTGAGCGGAAAAGGGTCACGCAGGAATTAGGGTTCGAGTTTTGATCTATTTTATTATCGATATTATTATTATAAATAAACTATTTATATATAACCTGTTGATTCTTAGTTATATTATTCCGCCATCCGCGGTTACTGTTCCTGAGAACAATAACCGTGAAAGAATATATTAAATACACACACACACACAATATTATATATATATCTATATATATATATATATATATATATATATATATATATATTTAATATATATATTTAATATATATATATATATATATATATATATATATATTAAATATATATATATATATATAATATATATATATATATATATGAATCGCATCAGGAAAAAGCTGGAGGGCTGGCATAATGCCACTCTATCCCCAAGCGGCAAGATGATCCTCATCAATCATGTCCTCACATCCATTCCCATCTACACCTTGGCTCCGTGCTCCCTCCAAGAAAGCTCTATCCTCCATCGAGAGTCTCTTCAGCAATTTTCTCTGAGGACACAATGGCGACAAAGAAAAGCACCATTGGGCTAGTTGGGACACCATGGCCCGTCCTACTGGGGAAGCGGGCATGGGCTTCACGAAACTCTCCCACATCGTTAACGCCTTCTCCATGAAACTATGGTGCACGCTCCGCACGAGTCAGAACTTATGGACTAGGTTCATGAAGGCCAGATACTTCAAGCACATCCACCCATCGACGGCCATCTCTAACAGCAGATCATCAGCAGCTTGGCATCGTATCCTCATCGATCGATGTCTTGTCGAACCAACGATTCGGCTTCAGGTGGGCAACGGCGATTCTTCACCATTCCTGGAGCGCTAGGCTGGAGACATCTTGCTTCCTAACCTTTCTGATGCTCCTAGGAACAGCACTATCAAGGACTTGTGGGACCCATCTGATAACAACAAAAATTGGAACAAAATCTGGGTCTGGTGCAAATCTGCAGCAGTCGACTACATCCGCCGTAGTGGATTGAAGATTGGATCGGACCCAGATAAGCTCGACTGGTTGCCCGCAGCTACCGGAGCATTCTCGATTAGATCGTCCAGAAGACTGATCCTTGGCAATATAGTGCCAGCTCCAACTGTCGCATCCTTCTGGCATACATGTATCCCCATGAAGTGGTCCTTCCTTATTTGGAGAGCCCTTCGCAATATCCTACCCACTGATGACACCCTTAACACGATCGAGTTCCGCCTTGCTTCGGCGAGCACATGCTGCTCTGATCGTCAATTGGAAACAGTTAACCACATCTTTAAACAAGGGGACCTCCCGATCAAGGTCTAGAGAGTACTTTCCCAGCGCTGCAGAATGTATCACGGAGGCAACAACTTCTACGACCTCATGGCGACATAGGGTTACGCATCCCACGGCGACCAGATAGTAGCTGTCGCAGCCACGTGGGTTATCTGGAAAAATTGCAACAAGACGAGATACGAAGGCCACCAGTACACTGCAGACCAACTGATTTTGGAGACAATTTGCCAGTGCCGCAAACGGAGTTCCCTCTATAAGCACGACCAGTCAGTCCTCCAGGACTCTCTCCTTTCCCCGGCTTAGCCGTTTTGGTTTCTGTGCTCCTCCTCTTTTGTCAGTATACGTGTATAGGCTTCGGCATTTTGCGCCTTATGGTATACTTGTATATGCTAGGCCTTTTCGGCCTTCATCAATAAAATAGGCTCTTCTTTATATATAATATATATATATATATATATATAAATAATATAATATATATATAATATATATATATATAAATATATATATATATATATATATATATTACACACGCACATATATGTATATTGAACCAACCATGTCGTATATTCGTTAAAAGGCGCAAAATGCCGAAGCCTATACAAGTAAGCCCAAAAAAGAAAAAACAGGAAGAAAGATGGAGCAGGGGAGCGAATACCCGCTCGGAGGCACATGACCTCGATCATAACAATAGGATTAGCTATTCAGGTGGAGCCAGAATTCTACCCATATGTGCTTGCATTGACTGCTAGCCTTGAAGATATGTCTGTGGACCTCGTGTATCAATTGGTTAGTGGTGAGCCGGTGCCCCTCATATCTAAATTTGTTCCGATTCTTCCAAATGACCCACATGATGGCGGTGGCAATGATCTGGTGGTTGTACGATGCTTGATCCCAGGCGGCAAGGAGATCGTTGAAGCCCCCTACGTCCAGGTCCGGAAGGCAGAGGTTGGTGAACCTGATCCACAATCTAATATCCAGGTCTCCATAATGAAGAATGTGCTCGACGGTTTTTGTCTGTCTCTCCAAGCAGCAATGGCATGCGGAAGCCAAACTAAAGCCAATGGTGGCGAGGGTGTCATCGGTAAAAAGTTTTCTGTGGAACGCTCTCCAAATTAGGAAGGACCACTTCTTTGGGATGCCAGACTGCTAGAACATCCCGAAGATGGGGAAAGGAGCGCCTATGTTGCGAACCGCTCGATGCACGGTTGCCAGAGTGAATGATCCATTCGTCGTCAGGGACCACCGTAGAGCGTCGCTATCCGTGCCGATCGCCAATCCCGAGTCAGCAATGATAGCAGCAGCCTTCTCTTCGATCTAATTTGTGATTCGCTCCCAATTCTACTCCCCCTCGTTAGTCCACAACTCTCTAATAACAACAGAGCTAGGCGCACCCAAATTAGGGGAAAAAGGGCATCCCGGCCTACGTTTCAAGATATATGGATGATTCACCTGATCCCAGCTGGAGTCGAATCAATGGCTCGGTAAGTTGCCGACCATTCAGAATGCGTAGCCAAGAAGCAGAGGATCTGTTGTTGAAGGAGGCGAACGATGGGTGTGAGTATTTGAAGTATCTAGCCTTCATGAAACGAGCCCACAAGGAGCTGTTTCGACAGAGCTTCTACCACATCTTCATTGAACAGACGTCGACAATATGGGACAACCTGCAGAATCCTAGGCCACCCTCATCCGTAGGTCTAGCCATTAGGTCTAGCCATGGAGTCCTAGCTGGCCCAATAATGCTTGTCCTTGCCATCATAGTATTCCCAGAAGTTGTCGAAAAGATTTTTTATGTTGGTGATGACATTCTTCGGAGGAGAGCAGGTGGCCAGGGTATAGACCGGGATGGAGGAGAGCACATGCTGGATCAGAATAATCTTGCCTCCAGGCAATAGGATCGCATTGTGCTATCCCTCAATTGTTTTTCTGATTTCCCTACTAACCTTTCAAATAGACATGTGTTAGATCTGTCGTACACCAGCGGGTACCCTAAATAGGTGAATGGGGGGTACTCAATAGAAAAGAAGGTGATATTGGTGAGCATGGTTGTATGATCTCTATCATCAGTGTGGTGGACATATATAACACTCTTAGAGGGGTTGACGTGCTGGCCGGAGCATCTGGAGTATCTCTGCAGTATGTTGTTGACCACCTCAATGGATCTCGTATCGCTGGATGAGAAGATGGGGATGTCGTCTGCGTAGGCTAGGTGGGTAATGATCGGGCAACTACAGGCAGTGTAGAAGTGCTTGAAGCGAGGGGAGCCGTCCATTTTGTTCAGATTCCTGCTTAGCACTTTAGCGGCGATGATGAAGATGGTAGAAGATAGGGGGTCTCCTTGTCTAACATCGCAACTAGATTTGAAAAATCCTCCTGCTTGACCGTTGACAACCGTAGAGAACCACGAGTTTCTGATCGAACTCCAAACGATGTCCATCCAAGTCTCCGAGAACCTGAAGGCCTTGAAGACCCAGATCATGAATTGCCAATCTAGTCTATAATAGGCCTTTTCCATGTCCAGCTTGATGGCAATGTTCCCTCCCCTGTACGGGAATTTCATGCAGCTGATCATCTCTTGAGCCAACAGGATGTTGTCTAAAATGTTGCATCTGCGGACAAAACTACTATGTTGTTCGAAGATAATTTTGGGACGAAGCTCGGACATGCAATTAGATATAATCTTAGAGATGATCTTGTTGGTGAAAGTGCACAAGCTCAGGGGGCAGAAATCTTTAAAAGTCTTCAGATTATCCTTCTTGGGGATGATGATCAGGTTGGCACTGGATATCAATTTAGGGTATATGGCTCCTTGGAAAAAGGCAATAACCGCCTCAATGATGTCTGTCTTGATGATGTCCCATCAGGATCTAAAGAAGGCGCCAGTAAATCAATCTGGGCCTAGGCACTGTATTCCTTCAGCGCCCACACAACATCTTTTACTTTTTCTGTCATCAATTAAGCGAGGGATTGCCGCAAGAAAGGCCTCGTCTTTGGAAATGACTTCTTTGGTAAACAACTTGGTGTAGAACTCCACCGCAGTCGACTTAATGTCGCGGTGGTCGTGGAGAGTGCCACCACTCTCATTTTTGTTCTGGTGAAGATGGAGTTGTTGTCAGCGGCCCTTGACGTAAGAGTGAAAATAAATTGTGTTTTTGTCGCCCTCGATGTCCCAGGTCAGCCTGGCTTTCTGTTTCCAGAATTGCTCCTTGATTTTAAGTCAGAACTTCAAAAGCGCTCTGGTGAGTTTGAGAGTGGCGTGGGCCAAAGAAGAGCCTTCGTGGGCATACAAAATCTTAGCATGGGCAATGTCGTCCTCAGCGATGCGAACTACCTAAAAGATGTTGTCGTAGGCTTCTTTACTCCAAGTAGAGAGTGCTTTCTTGGTAGCTTTAAGTTCGACGGCCACCAGAACTAAAGTATCGGGATCATCAGGTCCCCCCAGGCAGCCATCATGGTGTCCCTGAACTATGGATGGTGACATCACAGGTCAAGAAAATAGAAGTTTTTTGGATGGATAGTCGCTCTGCTGATCTCGATGAGAAGCGGGAAGTGATATGATTCAATGGCGTTGAGATACGAGAGTTTGGAGTTGATAGCAAGGTGAGACCACTACGAGTTAATGAGAGCTCAGTCAAGACGGGAGTATTGCCTCCAGGCTCCTTCCTGTATGTTGCACCACGTAAATATATTGCCGTAGTACTGAAGCGAGGATAGGTAGGCGTTGAAAATAAAGTTGGCAAAGTCAAACATAGCCGACGTGGGGGGGGACCTTCCTTCTTCTCCTCTCTGCAGGTGACTGTGTTGAAGTCTCCGACACAGAGCCAAGTGCTGTTAACGTGTTAGAGGTGGGTGTCAATCAACGAGCTCCAAAGCTGTTTGCACTTGTCAATATCGCAACTACCATGGACTGCAGACAGGAGGGATCGAGACTGGAGCATAGGCTGATACAGCCAACACGAAAGTGCCTGTCTTGAGTAATGAAGGATCTCAAGCTTCACGTCAGCGGCGTAAAGAATCCAGATGTCGTGATAGCTGACAATGGCGGAGGAGAAGCCTAATTGCAACTGGATGGATTTGAGTTTCTTGGGAGGGATTTTGGGTTCAATAATAACAAGAATGTCTATTTTGTGGATTCTCTTGAGACATTTTAATCTTCTCAAGGTTGGTTTGTTAGCGATGCCCCGGACGTTCCAAGAGAGGATATTAATCATCAAGTTGGCTGAGGAGGGAGGAGTTGGTTAGTTTTATGGCAGATCGAGTGATCATGGTCGTGACCTCTTTGGTGCTTCTTTTGCTGGATTTTTTGCTGGTGGCATTTGTCTTTCCTGATTCCTTAGGACGTCTGTCTTTGCTTATGTCGTCCGGGTCTCCTGCAGGGTGCAGATAAACCTCTCCTTCAATTTCAGCCAAAGCTCTAAAGTCGTTATCCCGATTCGCGAAGCCGACGTCCATCGCTTGTTTCAGCCTGACCACTGGTTCATATCCTATGTTAGCCAGTAGTTCCGTGTGGATTTCGGTTTCTTGGTTAGGGTTGGGTTGAGTTTCCTGGTCGGAATATTGAGTAGCTTCTGTCGCAGTTTTCTCTCCTTCCGACTGAGAGCTGACCTCGCTCTGAATGACTTCACCTAGGTTGTTGACCTCACCTCCGTCACTATGGCCGGTCGGATCTAACTTTGTCTCTGAAGTTTTTATCGGCGCTTCCATGTGTAAACTCCCTAAAATTTACTGCATATATTTTATCTCCTATTATTTAGTATTCAAATATATTTTATGGTTTTATAGATAAACAAATTTTATATGTTAAAGAACTACTATAAAAGTGTCTTTTCTGCCTTAGGAAAACAAATTTACATAAAAGGTACATAAAATTTTGTAAATACTATATATAGAAGCATTCTATTTGCGTGGGGATTTTTTTCTATTTATTTAGGAGTCTTATCAATAAAAAAACATTTGAATATATAAAATTATTCTAAAAACATTTTTGGTATATGTAGTGGTTAAAACTTGTAATATAAATATATATGTGGATTATATATGTGGATTATTATAGAAATAATTTTAGATTTTAGGAATTTATTTAAATTCAAGATTTATGAATTTTGGTATTTTGGGAAAAGGGTTCATTTTTATATATATAGTTACTAGTAACAAAAATGGAAAAATTTTATTCTCTTAAAAACTAGATTTTTAGAAAATTTATTACGGATTTTTTAAAGCGATATATTTTATGAGAAATTATTGGTTTAAATTTATAATACAAAATATCTTAAATGAGAAAGGTTTTTATTCTATTAGAGATCAAAATAAAAATAGTAGTAGCTATATATATATATATATATATATATATATATATATATATATGTATATTATAAAATAATGTTTAGTATTAAAGATTTTTTTATTTAAACTTTTTAAGGTTTTATTGTTTGTTTATAGGTTTAGAATAAAAGAAAGAAAAAATTTAGCAGCCAAATCTTGCGAGATTTTGCAATCTCGCGAGATGGGCATCAGACTCAAACCTGTCCCTCCTCCTAACCCGAAGCTGCTACATATATATACGCCACCAACGACAACAACAACAGCAAACTTCAACCCAACCCAAGCCCTAATCTCTGCCGTCCTCATGCACGCCCTTCCCCGGCGACCCACGCGCACCACCACGGTGGCCGGCCGTGGCAGTGCCGGCCAGGCGTGCGGATCCGCACAGCAGCAGTAGCTCGCGAGAAAAACAGAGCAATGCTCTGGTATGGAACTCCACGAGGTACTCTCTTCCTCGACTTGCTTTCTTCGCATTTACTCGACCAATTTTGATCCCGTAAAATCCTGAGGAGAGTCCATATGACCCTTTTGACGACCCACCTACTAGTTCCTCAAGGCATCAACCCATCGAGTCGAAATTTCAACTCAAAAAATCTGAAAACCTAATGTTCCATGACAATCGAACATAGCCCAAACACCCAAGATCGAAGATAAATTCTGATTAATCTAGCAGTAGTCTTTGGTAACTTGCTGAATAAAAATTATAGACCACATATAGCTCCTCAACTCCCTTCTAGTAGATTAAATTTTTATGTTCCATATGCAATTAATTTCGAATCCAAATTTAGAGAAAAATCACTTTTGAAAACTAAATTTTTTGTGAAAAATTCACCGATATGGTGTGCGCTCCGACAAACCAGGCGACGTGGTCGTGAACCGAAAGCATCAAAAGGTACGTATCGACTTCATGGATGTGTAGGCTTTGTCGGAATTCAAATTTGTTGCATGTGCGTGACGAATTTGATGTGTATTCGTCAAAATTTATCGTGTTGGCCTATTTGAAAATTCCCCAATTACTTTGTACACGTTTGTCAAATCGAGACGAAACTTACGCCAGGAGGATCGAATCATTTTTCTGGTCTTGTATGCCAAGTTTGGTCTGATTCTGAGAATGTCGACTGGAACGCCTATTTGGCGGGCCCACGATCCGCTCCAACGGGCAAATTTGTGCACGGCCCACCGGAATCCAACTTTGGATATATGGTTGGGTTCGTCTCCTCAAATCAGATCCGTAGACATATAGTTTGATGACTTTAGAGACCGTAGGTTCTGGCACGCATTTTGGTACAAAATGGGTCCAACGACGGACATCGTTTTGACCCAAAATTATGATTTTGCTCCTGTTCTAGAATTAGACTTTTGGACAGGCATTTCCAAGACATATCTTATATTTTGAACACATTCATGATTTTTATTTCACATCTGAGGACGTATGCAGGATTCGGCTTTCATCACTTCACTATTCTGACGGTTCGTGCTATTGGACGTCGCCCTTTTGCACACAACCTCAGGCAAGATACCTTGCCATATTTACTGCTTATATTTAGTCTACATTTTTTATTGCATATCACTGTTTACTTATTTCCAGTTCTTGTAGCTGTACCATTATTACAGTTCCTGATTTATTGCCTGCTCAGTGATATTAGCTTTACTTTACTTACTATCCTTTGATTGCATATGGACCTAGAGTTAAGGGTCTACCATTTGTAGTGTATAACATAAACCTTGACACAGTTGTACCATGAGGTATGTGTGAGATTAGTAGCATGTAGAGGTACTTGTGTGATGACTGATCACCTATGCACATGCGTTAGGACTAACTGCTAATAGAGGCATGTTAGGAGACTTGGCAGTTAGTAGAGGTATAGGAGTCATAGATGTGACTCTACCAGGCATTGGGTGGGAAGAACAGTTCCTTAACGTATGGGCCACGTATGCACTTTCCTATTATTGTCAGTTATCTCCGCTGGAGATGTAGTACCTTGCTCCTCGCGGTCCACTATGTAATACCCACGGCTTGCTAACTCAGTCTCGAACTGAGTATTTGGGGAAACCTTTGACAGTATCGACTGATCACGGATGAAATACAATGAACCTTTCCAACTGATGGATCGGCTTCTATTGAAATGAGTCCAATAGTTTTCGTTGGACGTTTTCTTTCACTGCTTGGTTTTGATGAATGCATTTTCGTGTTAGTTTTCGATGATTGGTTTTTATTGTTCGCTTTCATCGCATATCACATTTATTCCGAATCTTAAGAGAAAGAGACCAAAGTATGCTAATCAAATTTTGGTGCCTATGTAGGAGGACGCATAGATATACACAGAGCGTGAAGTCCCTCCTTCTCTCAACTAAGATTCATCCTAGTGAGTTGCTCTAACCGGGCTTGCATTTATTTGTACGCCCTAATAAAAATAATCTCTAGTCTATCCTTTTGTTGGGTCCCTCTGATCAACGATACCGAAAATAACAAAAGATAAGAATAAGAATGAATGCTAACGAATGACTGCAAAGGAAATGAAATGCTATTGAATGCTATCGAATGGCCGATTGAGAATTGAATGCTAATGAATGACCAAACGAATAAGGCAAGTTATAAACTAGTCGCTACCTGTTGCACTATTAAGTTTTATCTGATAAAAAGAACAAGTCATGCATTGGTCTCGGACAACTTGTTAATATAGAAATAGTCTCTCGACGATACTGGGGGCACCCGGGATCGATCGGCCTAGGAGAGATTGTAATAGCACCCTGAGGTAAATGCTACACCTTGGGAATGTTGTGTCCTTAGCGACGAGCTGAACCAAGAGTCTCAGCAGCTAATCATGGGGAGCGGACCCATGGACCACCATGTAGTTAGGATATGCATTTGAACAAATCCTTATTACAATGCCTAACACTGAACGATGACGGTAAAAAATGCTTCTTATATACATATGCAAATTGTGCTAACCTATTTTGTGCAGGGATGACTGTCGACGATGGGTAAGTTGGTTATAAAATATTTTTCTGTCATGTTTCTTATGAATTGTTAAAAAGAACCTAGACAAGTAGAAAGAGCACTAGTAAATATGTAGCTTCACATGTTGAATTAGTGCAGATATTTGTGAGTTTCGACAAAAAGTCGCTCGTCAGTACATGATGTGTGTTGGCCCACGTTGTGGGCATCCTTTTCAGAAAGCAAAGAAGAGAGGGGGATCTCAAGTGAGGCACTAAAGCTCGTGTAGCCCAGTAGAACTATGGATTGCCTCGAAGCTATCTTACATTTCCAGTCTAGTCGCAAGTTTATTTTCCTTTGAAGGTGTCTTTATATTTCAAGCATGTAATAAAGGAATATCATGTATGGGCATTGCGACTATTTTCAAAAGATAGTTTTAAAGAGAATCATATAGCCAAGATAAGGCACTCTGAGTTTGCAAAGCTTTATAATTGTAATTCCTATCAAGTTTATCATTAAAAGAACTATTTCAATTTCAAAACTGTAATGCCCGTATTTCAGAATACGTATTTTAATTAGGCGTATATGTATTTCGGGCCTGTATTTTATTTTTTAGATTTTGGCCTGTAATTGTATTTTGGCTCGACTTGCGGATTTTAGTTTTCTCGTAAAATTGGGTTTTTGGACCCGGTGTGGTTTTATTTTGTGGAGAAGGATTTGGTTTGGTTTGGTTTAATATGCATTGGACCACACTTAGTTAACCTCCACCCTCAACACAACACACCTTCCCTCATTAAAATTCTACCTAACTTTCTCTCTCCTCATAACTTCCATTAATTTCTTCATCTTCTTCTTCCTTCCTCCACACAACACCAAACACCATAGGCAAGTGCACCTTGCCACCACATAAGAATCCTATTTTATTTGTCCATTAGCTAGATTAGGCCATGGTGAACAACATTAGAACTTGGCATTTTGTAATTTGGAGCTTCCATTTTTCTAGATCTAAGTTTTAACCATTTTCGGATTTGCTTGGTTTTGATCTATTAAACTTAGATTTTTCCTTGTTTTGAGGCTTTCATGTGGAAGAGAATTCAATTTTACATAAGTTGGAACTTTGAAAATCCAAATTTGGTTTTGTTTTGGCTAAGTTATGAAGATTGGAAATTTTGAGTTCTTGAGGTCTTCCTCTCGGCTTGGTGGAGAAGATGATCCTCGGCCAGTGCTCTTTAGCGCATGACCGAACTGCGCAACTCCTCGGCCAGCGCTTTGTGCTGGGCTGACCTGTGCTGGCGCTCTTTAGCCCCAGCGCCTTCCTTCCATTGGCGCGTTTGACCTCAGCGCAGCTCGCTCCCCAGCGCGCTTGACCTCAGCGCCGCTCGTTCCCCAGCGCGCTTGACCTCAGCAAAGCTCACACCCTGTGCGGCTTGGCTCCAGTGTAACCCAATTCTAGCACAGCTCAACCCAACGCAATTCGCTCTCAGTGCAATCCGCTCTCAGCGCAACCCGACCCAGCGCAAGTCGACCCTAGCGCAACCCAACCCCTGCGTAGTTTATTCCCCTGCGCAGTCCATTCCCCCAGCGCAATCTGACCCCCTGCGCAACCCACTTGCCCATGATGGCTTGGTTTTATTGCTTGGACTTGGCTTTTCTTTTGTGGATTGGAGTTTTGAGATCTTGTTCCACACAACACGACTGTCTCGACCCAGCACGACCTGGCACGGTTTTTTTGGTGTTTTGCTTATGACTAGTACGGTTTTCATGATTTCTATGAAGTATAATTTTAGTACTTTCTGATCTTCTTGATAGTGATTCGATGGGGTACGCTCTTAACTTGTAACCTGTGATTCATAATTATTCTCTGTAACTGGATAACTTGATAGTAGCCCGTGGTGGCACACTCCTGACTTTTAACCTATAACTTGTAACTTGACTTGACTTGATGTTGTTGCGATGGCTAACTTGACTCATATAATCAACTCTGACTCCGTGGGTGTTCATTCTTACTGCCTTGTGCAATCCACTTGCCTTGCCTTGTCTTGTCTTACATCATGTCTAGGACGTGACTCCCTGGTTACCACAGTCAGGGATTCACACTAAATATGGATTAGGCTAATGATTAGATCAAACTATAGTTCATGGAGAATTTTCAGTCACAGGCGATCTCGTTATCTGGATGCTTTAAATGGACTTGTAGCCTGCCGACGAGTAGGACACATTTCCAGCACACTGTCATGTGTTGCACCCTCTAAGTCATCTAAGGGTATGTCGTCCCCTGGCGATGTACCCAACCATACTCTCAACCCGCGGAAGGATAACTGGATAGTCTGCAGGGCTTGGGACTGGAAATTTCTCATTTGCATCTTGTTAGTAATTAGGCGTATGATAACCCTAGTTAAGTTAAGTAGTAAGCCGTAGTATTTGCTTGGCCGCTTGTGAATGGATGGTGTCCAGCTTTGTCTAAGTCTCGTCTAGTCCCTGTACCTGCTACCCCTGAACATGATTGTTTTACTTATCTTGAACAATAATTGGGTAGAGACAAAGTGCTATTCAGGCGAAGGGTTACAACCCCGGTCCTTGTTTGGTTTACGGGTTGTAACCTGGCTCCCGGAATGGTTCCACGTCCCTAGTCGTTTATTGTCCTGATGTACTCTTTATTACGTGTACTTTTTTTCTATTTCTTATGTTCTGATATGCTGGCTTTTGTTCTTATTTCGTGGCCTCCTTTGTGGCACTTGCTCTTCTGAGGTTTGACCCAACTGGTTTTGTGTGGCCAGATTTCGGAGCAGCAACCGAGGATCTACCGAACTTCCAGCCCAATGGTGGCGACTTGAAGGAACCCGAGCTACGAGTGGGTTTTCCATTTTTGCTTCGCTCACTACATTGTAAAATTATTCTTTTGAGGCGTTTAGCCGACGAGCACTTGTTAGCTCGATACATATTTACTTAATGTCTGCCTACGGGCTGTAAACATGATTAACAAATCCTAAGGTCGATCTTGTATGACTTAACTCTTGCTAGTCCTTGCATTTTGTATGACTAGCTTCATGATCAGCTGAATATGTAATATTTGGGACGCCTTTTATTGTTTATTTGGTGGTCTAACATCTTGTAACTATATTACTTGCTTGAGATTGAGACAATAGACTTGACCTTAAGAGACCGTTGGCTTGTAGTAAACCCCCATATCTAGACAACCGTGACCGTATAGCGAGGTGGATTCCATTTCAATATACGTTGCTGGCTATGTACGCCCCCGCTCTCCAGTATTCTGGTTCTGGGGCGTCACATGGTTTAAATGGTGGCCCATGCAGGTCTTGTAAATCAAGATATGTGAGGGTTTACCGGTTAGATGTCTCAATCAGTATTCGTCCTTGATCTCTGCTCATATCTTCAAATTCCTGAGAATCTTGACCTGATCACATGCTTGTATCGTTGATCTGTCCTGGTCCTTCTTTATTGTTTTCTGTGTCGTCTTCTTCAGCGGCACTGTACCTAACCCCGCCGATCAGCGAGATAGAGCACTTCCCGTGGACCAGCAGCAACCCGGAGATCAAGTCCAGCATTCTGGAGTAGCCTCCAGAGTTGAACCTACTGGAGAAGAGCCCCCAGTTCGGCCCGTCCAGCCTGCAGAGCCTGACGATGGCACCTTGGTAGGTCTCATCAGGACCTTGATAGCTTCCCAGGATCGTAGAGGAGACGCCTTGCACCAGGCAGTGGCAGATGCTTTGACCAGAGGCAGTCATTCAGGGAACAGCGCGGCCAACAGCTTCGAGCGCCTGAACCCTCCCTTCTTTGACGGCAGCGAGGATGCTATTGTCGCGGACGCTTGGCTTCAGGATACCGAGGTGGTTCTGGAAGTAGCTAGGACACCTGAGAATGAGAAGGTGGCGGTGGTACGCCTACAGTTGCTAGACTTAGCTCGCAGTTGGTGGGCGGCGCAAGCCGTGGGATTAGCGACACAGTTACTTGGGCGGTGTTTAGAGAAAGATTCCAGACAAAGTATTTCGATGCTGTAGCTCGGTACGACCTTCAGACGAGATTTACCAATTTGAAGCAAGGAGGCAGAACGGTCGACGGTTATGCATCTGAGTTTTCTAGACTCAGTAGATTTGCTCCAACCTTGGTGGCAACCGAGTTTGATAGGGCCCAGCGGTTCCAGCAGGGGCTACATTTGGAGGCACGAGTACACCTCCCGGAGGATCGTGGATAGGATCGGAGGTAGGAAGCGGTCCCACAACTAGATGCACCATTCATCAGCTCTAGCCCCGGCAGCTAGGGGTTTGACCATTGGAACTCCGAGGCGGGCGGCCTCAGTAACGTCAGTTCAATATTCAACCCCGACGTACCCGCAGCAGCAGAAGCAGAAGCAGACTTTTGCGACGGGATGTTCTCATTGCGGGAAGCCAGGACACGTGGTGGCGGATTGTCGCAGGGCACAGGGATTGTGCCTGGCTTGTGGAGCAGCAGATCACAAGATAGGAGCATGTCCGAATAGGGGTAGTTCTTCCTCTTCCAACCTAACCAGTCCATCGGTTAGGGGACCAGCACCTATGTAGCAGCAGCAGTACCCGAGGCCATTGTTGCCTCAGGCCCAGGCATTTCATTAGCAGAACCAGCAGCAGTACACCCAAGCCCAAGTGCAGAGTAGGCAGAGAGGTTTCCAGCAGAGGGGACCCACAGCCAGAGGACAAGGTCAGGCGATAATGATGACTATGGAAGAAGAGGTTGCACCAGGTGAGGTAGTGGCAGATACTATTCTCGTCAACTCCTCTCCAGCATCGGTATTATTTGATTCTGGTGCATCGCATTCATTTATGTTGCACGATTCACGACACGGATAGGATTGGAGCCCGAGTCATTATCAGTGAGGCTCAATATACTTACTGGTAATGGTCTTGTGGGAGTAGATCGAGTATTTTCCTTGTGTCAGATCGTAGTTAGCGGTAGAGAGTTTTCTGCCAGATTTATAGAGTTTCCCATGGCAGACTATGATGTAGTCTTAGGCATGGATTGGTTGAGGAACCAGTATGCTAGGATAGACTGCCATATTGGCAGGGTTGTTTTCAGCATTCCAGGCAAGCCAGAGTTTTCATTTTCCAGAGGCGCAGTAGAACCATCTTCTCCAGTATTGCGGATGGCAGTAGCAGCAGTGTAGTTGCCCTGGATAGTTGAAGAGTTTCTAGATGTCTTCCAGAGGAACTTTCAGGAATGCTGCCAGAGAGGAAGATCGAGTTCACTATAGACTTGATCCCCGGGACAGCACCAGTATCAGAGCGAGTCTACAGGATGGCACCTTCATAGTTGGAGATTTTGTACAAGATAATTGAAGAACTCAGGACCAAAGGATTCATCCGTGCAAGTGGATCGCCTTGGGGAGCCCCGATGCTTCTTGTGAAAAAGAAGGATGGTACGTCCAGGTTATGTGTAGATTATCGTACCTTGAACTCAGTAACAATCAAGAACAGATACCCTCTTCCGAGGATAGATGACTTGTTTGATCAACTCAAAGGGGCTTCAGTGTTCTTGAAGATAGACTTGCGGTCAGGATACAACCAGATCAGAGTTAGAGAATAGGACATCCCGAAGACAGCTTTCCGATCTAGGTATGGACATTGGGAGTTCCTTGTTATGCCATTTGGAGCGACCAATACGCCAGCCGTATTCATGGACCTCATGAATTGTATTTTTATGCCTTATTTGGATCAGTTCATGGTCGTGTTCCTAGATGATATCCTGGTCTACAGCAAGAGCGAAGCAGAGCATGAGCAGCATCTCAGAATTGTCCTTCAGATGCTTAGAGAGCACCAGTTGTACGCCAAGTTCAGTAAATACGAGTTCTGGCTCGATCGCATTTCGTACTTGGGTCACATTATTACCCGAGGAGGAGTGGAAGTTGATCTCCAGAAGATTGTAGCTATCGAGTCATAGCCAGTGTCTAGTACAGTAGCAGAGGTTCGCAGCTTCCTTGGATTGGCCGGCTACTACCGGCGATTCATTTCAGATTTTACAAGGATTTTGGCACCGATGACCCAGTTGACCCGCAAGGATGTGCAGTTTGCTTGGACAGCAGAGTGTCAGGAATCATTTGAGAAGTTGAAGCGAGGTTTGGTAACCGCTCTTATTCTCACACTTCCAGATAGGACCGGAGGATTCACAGTTTATTGCGACGCTTCAGGCAAAGGATTGGGGTGTGTCTTGATGCAGCATGGGAAGGTAATATCTTATGTATCACATCAACTTCATGATCATGAGAAGAATTACCCGACCCACGACTTGGAACTGGCAGCAGTAGTGTTTGCACTTAAGTTATGGAGGCACTACTTGTACGGGGATAGAGTGGAGATATTTACTGATCACAAGAGCCTGAAGTATGTTTTCACTCAGAAGGACCTTAACATGCGGCAGAGAAGATGGCTCGAGCTACTGGTGGACTACAATATGGACTTGCAATATCACCCAGGGAAGGCCAACGTTGTAGCAGATTCATTGAGCAGTAGAGCCGGAGTTTACTTCCTAACGGCGCAACCAGAATTATTGGCAGATCTTCAGAAGATAGGAATTGAAGTGGTTCTTCCAACCAACGTAGCATTGATGGCCAGTCGACTCAGAGCAGAGTGTAAGGCAGGAAGAAGGCTAGAGTTGTGCATTCATGAAGATGGTATACTTCGGTACGGCACTCATCTTTGTGTACCCAGTAGAGATATCAGACAGGAGGTCATGGCAGAAGCTCACAGTTTACAGTATTCTATTCATCCCGGTGGTATAAAGATGTACCGTGATATCCGTCAGCACTTCTGGTGGAATGGCATGAAGAGGGAGATAGCCCGGTTTGTCTCTCGGTATTTGGTTTGCCAGCAGGTTAAAGCGGAACATCAGAGGCCCGCTGGACTTCTTCAGCCCTTGTCGATTCCAGAATGGAAGTGGGAGCATGTGACCATAGATTTTGTGACTGGATTGCCTAGATCCCCAGCTGGTCGAGATGCCATTTGGGTTATAGTTGACAGGCTCACGAAGGTGGCTCATTTTCTCCCATTTAGAGTTGGTCAGTCGACGGCTCAGCTAGCAGAAATGTACCTCAGGTAGATTGTCAGGCTTTACGGTGTGCCCGTCAGTATCACCTCGGACAGGGATTCGAGATTCACGTCACATTTTTGGCGTAGCCTATAGGAGAGTTTAGGAACTCACCTTCAGTTTAGCTCAGCTTATCACCCGCAGACAGATGGCCGGTCGGAACGCATAATCCAGACTCTTGAAGATATGTTAAGATCTTATACCCTTGACTTCGGTGGTTCATGGAAGGATCACCTGCACCTGGTAGAATTCTCGTACATCAATAGTTTCCAGGCCAGTATTCAGATGGCTCCGTTCGAGACACTGTATGGTAGGAAGTGCAGATCCCCGTTAGCATGGGACGATATCGGAGAGAGGCAGATGCTTGGTCCAGAGATGATTGCCCAGACAGTTGAGGTGGTCAGAAGAATCAGAGATCGTCTTCGAGTGGCCCAAAATCGCCAGCGCCATTGGGTCGATGCTCATCGACGTCTCTTAGAGTTTGCTATCGGCGACAATGTATTCCTTAGGATCTCGCCTAACCGTGGCGTCATTCGCTTTGGCATACGGAGAAAGCTAAGTCCTAGGTATATAGGGCCGTTCGATATCCTGGAGCGAGTAGGAGATGTATCCTATCGTCTCGCTCTTTCGCCGTCGCTAAGTGAGGTACACGATGTATTCCATATGTCCCAATTACGATGGTACATCCCGGACCCGAGCCATATCCTGGACCATTCGGAATTGGTTGTTGGTACCAACCTTTCGTATAAGGAGAGGCCCGTGTCTATATTGGACCGGAGAGAAAAGATACTCAAGAACAAGACTATTAGCTTAGTTCGTGTTGCTTGGGGTCATCACTCTCTAGGTGAGTCAACGAGGGAGCGTGAGGACGACATCCGATCGCGATATCCTGACTTGTTTGACTCGTAAGGTATAATGTCTTCCTTATGCCTTATGCTTTCCATCCCTTGCTTGCATGTATGATTGGTTGATTGTTTGCTTAGTGTAGCTTATTTGTGGATAGTATAGCTGGCTCTTACATCTCTAAGCATCTTGATTTAAATTTCGAGGATGGAATTCTTTTAAGGTGGGTAGATTTGTAATGCCCGCATTTCGGAATACGTATTTTAATTAGGCGTATATGTATTTCGGGCCTGTATTTTATTTTTTGGATTTTGGCCTGTAATTGTATTTTGGCTCGACTTACGAATTTTAGTTTTCTCATAAAATTGGGTTTTTGGACCCGGCGTGGTTTTATTTTGTGGAGAAGGAATTGGTTTGATTTGGTTTAATATGCATTGGACCACACTTAGTTAAATCCACCCTCAACACAACACACCATCCCTCATTAAAATCCTACCTTTCTCTCTCCTCATAACTTCCATTAATTTCTTCATCTTCTTCTTCCTTCCTCCACACAACACCAAACACCATAGGCAAGTGCACCTTGCCACCACATAAGAACCCTATTTTATTTGTCCATTAGCTAGGCTAGGCCATGGTGAACAACATTAGAACTTGGCATTTTAGGATTTGGAGCTTCCATTTTTCTAGATCTAAGTTTTAACCATTTTCGGATTTGCTTGGTTTTGATCTATTAAACTTAATTTTTCCTTGTTTTGAGGCTTCCATGTGGAAGAGAATTCAATTTTACACAAGTTAGACTTTGAAAATCTAAATTTGGTTTTGTTTTGGCTAAGTTATGAAGATTGAAAATTTGGAGTTCTTGAGGTCTTCCTCTCGGCTTGGTGGAGAAGATGATCCTCGGCCAGCGCTCTTTAGCGCATGGCCGAACTGTGCAACTCCTCGGCCAGCGCGTTGCGCTGGGCTGACCCGCGCTGGCGCTCTTTAGCTCCAGCGCCTTCCTTCCATTGGCGCGTTTGACCTCAGCGCAGCTCGCTCTCCAGCGTGCTTGACCTCAGCGTCGCTTGTTCCCCACCGCGCTTGACCTCAGCACAACTCACACCCTGTGCGGCTTGGCTCCAGTGCAACCCAATTCTAGCGCGGCTCAACCCAGCGCAATTCGATCTCAGCGCAATCCGCTCTCAGCGCAACCCGACCCAGCGTAAGTCGATCCTAGCGCAACCCAACCCCTGCGCAGTTTATTCCCCTGCGCAGTCCATTCCCCCAGCACAATCTGACCCCCTGCGCAACCCACTTGCCCATGATGGCTTGCTTTTATTGCTTGGACTTAGCTTCTCTTTTGTGGATTGGAGTTTTGAGATCTTGTTCCACACAACACGACTGTCTCGACCCAGCACGACCTGGCACGGTTTTTTTGGTGTTTTGCTTATGACTAGTATGGTTTTCGTGATTTCTGTGAAGTATAATTTTAGTACTTTCTGATCATCTTGATAGTGACCCGATGGGGTGCGCTCTTAACTTGTAACCTGTGATTCATAATTATTTTCTGTAACTGGATAACTTGATAGTGGCCCGTGGTGGCGCACTCCTGACTTGTAACCTGTAACTTGTTATTTGACTTGACTTGATGCTATTGCGATGGCTAACTTGACTCATATAATCAACTCTGACTCCGTGGGTGTTCCTTCTTGCTGCCTTGTGCAATCAACTTGCCTTGCCTTGTCTTATCTTGTATCATGTCTAGGACGTGACTCCCTGGTTACTACTGTCAGGGATTCATACTAAATATGGATTAGTCTAATGACTAGATCAAACTATAGTTCATGGAAAATTTTCAGTCACAGGCGATCTCGTTATCTGGGCACTTTAAATGGACTTGTAGCCTGCCGACGAGTAGGGCACATTTCCAGCACACTGTCATGTGTTGCACTCTCTAAGTCACCTAAGGGTATATCGTCCCCTTGGCGATGTACCCAACCATACTCTCAACCCGCGGAAGGATAACAGGATAGTCTGCAGGGCTTGGGACTGGGAATTTCTTATTTGCATCTTGTTAGTAATTAGGTGTGTGACAACCCTAGTTAAGTTAAGTAGTAAGCCGTAGTATTTGCTTGGCCGCTTGTGAATGGATGGTGTCCAGCTTTGTCTAAGTCTCGTCTAGTCCCTGTACCTGGTACCCCTGAACATGATTGTTTTACTTATCGTGAACAATAATTGGGTAGAGACAAAGTGCTATTCAGGTGAAGGGTTACAACCCCGGTCCTTGTTTGGTTTACGGGTTGTAACCTGGCTCCCGGAATGGTTCCACGTCCCTAGTCGTTTATTGTCCTGATGTACTCTTTATTACGTGTACTTTTTTTCTATTTCTTATGTTCTGATATGCTGGCTTTTGTTCTTATTTTGTGGCCTCCTTTATGGCACTTGCTCTTCTGGGGTTTGACCCAACTGGTTTTGTGTGGCCAGATTTCGGAGCAGCACCCGAGGATCTACCGAACTTCCAGCCCAATGGTGGCGACTAGAAGGAACCTGGGCTACGAGTGGGTTTTCCATTTTTGCTTCGCTCACTACGTTGTAAAATTATTCTTTTGAGGCGTTCAGCCGACGAGCACCTGTTAGCTCGATGCATATTTACTTACTGTCTGTCTACGGGCTATAAACATGATTAACAAATCCTAGGGTCGATCATGTATGACTTAAATCTTGCTAGTCCTTGTATTTTGTATGACTAGCTTCATGATCAGCTGAATATATAATATTTGGGATGCCTTTTATTGTATATTTGGTGGTCTAACATCTTGTAACTACATTACTTGCTTGAGATTGAGACAATAGGCTTGACCTTAAGAGACCGTTGGCTTGTAGTAAACCCTCATATCTAGACAGCCGTGACCGTATAGCGAGGTGGATTCCATTTTAATATACGTAGCTGGCTATGTACGCCCCCGCTCTCCAGTATTCTGGTTCTGGGCGTCACAAAAGCTCTCTCTCTCTCTCTCTCCAATGTTGGCTTATATATGTTGTGTGCGTGTGTTTTGCTTTGTCTAGTTGTTTTGTGCAGGTACTGGCCTTGTGCAAGCACAACTTAGGCTTGCACGGCATCACGCCTTAGCGAGGATGAACTATCCCGCAGGGATCAAAGCGAGGACGAATGACCCTAGCGGGATCGGGGCGTGACAAAGTGGTTTCAGAGCATGGTTTTACGTCCTTGGCCTCTTGCAAATATTATTTTTGAAAAATTATATAAAGTATTTTGATGGCTTTCAAAGGTCCCGATTTTGAGCTATGAAAACTAATGCCCCTACAATAAGTCCAGAATATTTTATGAGACTGACAGAAGTTATACTCTTTTGTAGATAAATGGCCCCTCCTCGACCATCTTGCTCGACTGATCTGATAAAGCGGATCATGACCATGGTGGAGCTACAGAGACAGGATAATGAGAAGCATGGCCAGATGCAACAGGCCCGATTGGAGGCCCAACAAAAACAACTTGATGCCTTGACTCAGCTCGTAACTTCGCTAGCAGGAAATTGAGATACCACCGCAGCAACCAAACCGATGGGCACACCCAAGATTGAGCCCGTGGATGGTAATAAACCCCAGCCGACGCATAGGCACTCTTCCTTTAAGCCAAAGGACTTCTAGGATGTGAAACCTCCAAAATTTAAGGGCAGGACATCACCAGATAAGGTGGTGGACTGGATCGATAAAATTGAGAGTCTATTCACATTCGTAGGAGTTCCGAGTAGCAAGATGCTAATGTGTGCCACTCTGCTACTACGGCTGTGGACAAAAGACTAGTGGAAAGTGAAGATGCCGACGCTACTCGCAACGACTAGAAATGGAAAGATTTCATGGGCCTCGTTCAAAAAGGCATTTTTGGACCAATATCTGCCTCCAGCCATGAGTAAGAAAATAGAGAATGACTTTATATCTCTGAAACAAGGCAATATGTTCGTAGAGGAATATGAATTTGAATTTGCCAAGCTGGCAAATTTTGCTGCTGTAATGTTACCCAAGGAGCAGGCTCGTATAGATCGGCTCGTTGAAGGTCTGAATAACGACCTTCAGCTGAGTGTGTTGAACCAAGAATGTGAGTCATACTCCTAGGTCTTTCTAGCGGCACTGCAAGTGGAACAATTCAGCCTGACGAAGGCGTCAGCAAAGATTCAGTGCAGTCGTAATCAGCCTACTAAGAGATACCACGATGGAAAGAAAACGACCGAGGAAGAAAATAAAACAGACAATGATCAGCACCGGAGAACTGAGTGTACCTTCTACGGTTGTCGCGGGCACACCAAGGAAGTCTGTCGTTTCTCCAACAAATCATGCTTTGGCTGTGGAAGTACGAACCATACCGTGAAAAATTGCCCAAAACGAAGAAACGATACTGAAGATCGTGGGCCGCTGAGAGACCCACTACAGATCAGAGATAATCCGTACAATCAGCAGTTTCAGAATGCTAATGCTGCTGATCGCGTCTTCCATCTCTCCACCTTACTTGATACAAATGGCAATTCTAGTGGAGGTGAGTTTATTTCTTAAGTTTTGAGGACAAAACTTTTTCTCAGTGGATTATTATGTAGTATCCTGCTCCTTGCGGTCCACTATGTAATACACACGGCTTGCTAACTCAGTCTCGAACTGAGTATTTGGGAAAACCTTTGCCGGTATCTCCTGATCACGGTTGAAATGCAATGAACCTTTCCAACTGATGGATCGGCTTCTATTGAAATGAGTACAATAGTTTTCGTTGGATGTTTTCTTTCACTGCTTGGTTTTGATGAATGCGTTTTCGTTTGGTTTTCGATGATTGGTTTTCATTATTCGCTTTCATCGCATATCGCATTCATTTCTAATCTTAAGAGAAAGAGACCGAAGTATTCTAATCAAATATTGGTGCTGATGCAGGAGGACGCATAGACATACACAGAACGTGAATGGCACGTGAAGTCCCTCCTTCTCTCAACTAAGATTCATCTTGGTGAGTTGCTCTAACCGCGCTTGCATTTATTTGTACGCCCTAATAAAAATGATCTCTAGTCCACTCTTTTATTGCGTTCCTCTGATCAACAATACCGAAAACAACAAAAGATAAGAATAAGAATGAATGCTAATGAATGACTGCAAAGGAAATAAAATACTATTGAATGCTATCGAATGATCGAATGAGAATTGAATGCTAATGAATGACCGAACGAATAAGGCAAGTTATGAACTAGTCGCTATCTGTTGCACTATTAAGTTTTATCTGATAAAAAGAACAAGTCGTGCATTGGTCTCGGACAACTTGTTCACAAGGAAATAGTCTCTCGACGATACTGGGGGCACCAGGGATTGATCGGCCTAGGAGAGATTTTAATAGCACCCTGAGGTAAATGCTAGACCTCTGGAATGTTGTGTCCTGAGCGACGAGCTGAACCATAAGTCTCAGCGGCTAATCATGGGGAGCAGACCCATGGACCACCATGTAGTTAGGATATGCATTTGAATAAATCCTGATTGCAATGCCTAACACTGAATGATGAGGGTAAAGAATGCTTCTTATATACATATGCAATTGTGCTAACCTATTTTGTGCAGGAATGACTATCGACGATGGGTAATTTGGTTATGAAATATTCTTCTGTCATATTTCTTATGAATTGTTAAAAATAACCTAGACAGGTAGAAACAACACTAGTAAATATGTAGCTTCATATGTCGAATTAGTGCAGATATTTGTGAGTTTCAGCGAAAAGCCGCTCGCTAGTACATGATGTGTGCTGACCCACGTTGTGGACATCCTTTTCAGAAAGCCAAGGGGACAGGGGATCTCAAGTGAGGCACTAAAGCTCGTCTAGCCCAGTAGAGCTGTGGATTGCTTCGAAGCTATCTTATATTTCTAGTCCAGTCGCAAGTTTCTTTTCCTTTGAAGGTGTCTTTGCATTTCAAGCATGTAATAAAGGGATATCATGTATTGGCATTACGACTATTTTGAAAAGAGAGTTTTAAAGAGAATCATGTAGCCAAGATAAGGCACTCTGAGTTTGTAAAGCTTTGTACTTGTAATTCCTATCAAGTTTATCAATAAAAAACTATTTCCATCAAAGCTCTCTCTCCAATGTTGGCTTATATATGTTGTGTGCATGTGTTTTGCTTTGTCTAGTTGTTTTGTGCAGGTACTGGCCTTGTGCACGCGCAACTTAGGCTTTTACGGCATCAAGCCTTAGCGAGGATGAACGATCCTGCAGGGATCAAAGCGAGGATGAATGACCCTAGCGGAATCGGGGTATGACAGGAGATACGGTCCTGGATCCTTATACCTGATTTCCTTCTGGCCTCTGACATTCGATGAATGTTATGCTTTGAGGTCCCTGGTACCTTGTGGGACCATACCTGATTTTCCTGTAGCCAGAGTGCCCATGCGTTGAAGGTTTGTTCTTAACCGCATAAACACATTTGAATGGTCAGGTAACCCTCGTCAATGTCATATCACTCCCGTTCTATTAGTAGCTTAGGACAATGTCGCATCACGGTATAGTGTACTATCCCTTGTCCTTGTTTGGTTGTAGGGGTAGTCCACTATTTCGATGATGAGGTATTGGATCATGTTACGATTGGGACTATTTACTTTACTTGTGATTTATGACATAGTATATATATTCAGTTATGTGGCATGTTCTTTATGTATCTTGTTACGTCCCTCTGAGGACCTGGTTATCTCTCCAGGTGTGTGCTATTGTCATTCACAGGTATTCGAGCCATGGTCGTGATCTTCTCCATTCCTTCGAAGATGATTGCTCTTAGTTCGTCTTGCCATTTTATCGATCATTTCCTTGTATATTTCATTTCAATTAGTTGGTAGTGGATTTGTCTCCGCCCAACTACATGTATAAATGACAAATTTTATAGTTAATTTATATTATTATTCTCTTATTTGGTGGATGAGATTTAGTTGTCTTGGTTACTACATTTTACAGCTTATGGATACATACGAGGTTTCCATATATTGGAATATTCTTCGTATGTATGTAGCTGGCATGTCTATGTACCTAGTCCTAAGTATTTTGGGACTGGAGCGTTACATATTTTTTTAGTGGCCCAGGCAGGTCTAGTTTATCACTTCGATTATGTTACTGTACCGATGTGAGCCTACATATATAGGGTTAGAGTTTAGGATCTCATCCATATATTTGATCCCTCCATTGAATTCCAATTTCAAACACTCATCCGACTACTTTGACTTCCTTCTGCTTGATTCCTTTCAGCTTTAAAACTTATCATTTTCCTTCGTGCTTGACAAATAAGTTAGAGAGATGACTCATACTAGTTATACATAATATGCTGTTGAAGCACCTTCCTAGTTGAACTCTTATAAGTTGGGTTGTATGCCTCACGGTCTACCACCACGTATTCTTATAACACATTAATGAAGTATAACTGTGTGACAATGAATATATGCTAGTACATAAAGATATGATTACCTAGAATATAGAGATTTGGTAGCCCATACCTCATTGGTCAACCAAGGCCTGATACAAAAGACAGTAGGATGACTGTATAAGCAGAAACACCGGACAGGACTTAGGTCCTTATGAAACTTGAACTATTTATAACTGCTTCCGTCATTATCTCCCATACTTGTACTTTGAACTACCATGAATGTTGACGCTATTTATAGCCGAGTTTTACATGCTTATCCTTTATTGAGCTTGTTCTGGACATATGTATACTGGGGATGCCTACAAGCATATTGTCTAATTAGAATCAATGTGTTATGGTATGATCAACCATAGTGCACTTGGTTCACTCTTCATATGATTATCCTACGTGGATTAAGATATCACTACAAGAAAATAGGTCTTTCCCGATGTTTATTCCTCCGACATTTTTGTAAACGTCGGCTGAGTTAGCATATAACGATGTTTTTAAAAAATGTTGGTCATGATCGGCATTTGCCTTTATACGTCGCACAATATACCAACGTTGATAATTACCTGTGTTTGCCCTTAAACGTCAAACAATATACCAATGATTTTAGAAAAAGGTTGACAATTACCTGCGTTTGTCATTAAACGTCGAGAAATATACCAATATTTTTAAAATAAAAGTTGATAATTACCTGTATTTTTCTTTAAACGTCGAGCAATATACCAACGTTTTAAACAAAGGTTGACAATTACCTACGTATGTCTTTAAACGTCGAGAAATATACCAATATTTTTTTAAAAAATGCTGATAATTACCTGCGTTTTTCTTTAAACGCCGAGCAATATACCAACATTTTGTGAAGAATGTCGCATACGCCTACACTTTGCCCCTGTTATATGGCATGGTGCACATAGACCCAAATAAAAACTTATGTTTATATATATGATAAAATATCATGCCGCTGGTTATGGTAATGTGGACTCACATAAATTCAAATTAAAACCAATCCAAATTATATTTATAACCTATGTTTATATGGTAATGTCGGTGGGGTATAGCTATTATATATATACAGGTCTCCCATATAGCAGAGCCAATACCCAATATTATTTTTCCCACCTAAAGTACTCTACCACCAAAATGTTTCCCTCCTAAACCCTACTAATTCCACCAAAAATTTTCCCAACTGCAAAATCTGGCTCCCGCGCGCCCACGTCTACTCTTTTGATTCCACCAAAATACAATTTCCCTAATGCTCAATCTCCCGGACCTCTCCCCTCCTTCAATTAGAACCGAAGAGCCTTCTCTCTTTCAAAACTGAAGGCTAGGTCCTCCTTCGAAGATTCGGCTGGTCCTCTACTTTTCTCTTTCGGCCAGGTTATGATCTCTTTCGGCCATGTATGACATTATTTCTTTATTTTTATCTATAGGTTCATATATTTTTTATTAATGAGACATGTAATATTCTTTCTTTATGAAGAATAAAGCATGACAATATTTCTGACGTCCAATATTGAGAAATTATAATTGATATTTTTCACAAATATTAACGTATATATATGTTTATATTTCTATGCAATTTTTTTATTATAAAAATAGAAATCAGAGATTAATTATATTAATGGATATTTTTTAGATTTGTATTGATCGACACTTTTTCGGGGGCAAATTCTAGTATTCATGTTTTTATTGTTGGATATTTTTTAGATTTGTATTGCTTATGCTTCTTTCAAAAGCAGAAGCATATTATGGAAGGAAGCATAAACTCTGTTGTTAGTTTTTTAAAAGGGAACTTTCCTATTTTTAAAATTTACGCCCTAGTGGATGCTATTTCAATAGATTTACAAACACTTCTGAATCTGACACTTTTAGGAAGGATTCAAAACTGAAACTAAAATGGTCCAAAACAGAGCTTTTGAACCTTGATTAAAAAGATCGTACTGATGTCAGTAATAGGATAGTTGGGACAGCTAGATGAGGTATGAAGATCATCAAAAATTTGAAAACATCTATAATTAATTTGTGGTAATTTGAGGCTTGTTAGTAAACATGATTATCACATCTCTTACGTTTCAATATATGCATTAATACTTGTATTGTTTAAGGTTAGGTTTTTTTCCGTCCCGATCTGACTTTTGAATTGGTTCAATTTGTGCTACGTATAACAATGACGTTTTCTTCTACCATTGTATTTGAAACCTTATGTGCACTGCAACACTATAGAACTTAATATTTTGGTCAATTATTAGAAGTATTACTTTATCTCGATCTTCATATTAATGGCATGATAAAGTTGGAGTCAAACCATTGTGTCGGACTGTCATGTTGATGATCAGCAGGGTTAGGATCGACTAACCAAATAAAGTTGTTGATAACTTTTGCGAAAGTGATACTTTAACCTAGCAGCGGAAACACATTTGACCATAACCTTCTATTTTCCCTGAACATGCTGTTGTGTTAGTTGGAAGTAGGGGCAACATGGAGGCAATTGGTGTGAAAAAATTTGTTAGTTAAGACCGGCCAAAGATGAAGCTAGGAGTTATTATAAGCGGAATATCATGCAAATAACCCCGTCATCTTGCACCTTTGAAGCCAAAGTGGTCAACCTAAGCTCGATCGACTAACCAATAACTATGTCCCTCTTATGAAGGATGCTCTAGTAACCATTTTCTCTCGAAATTAATTGGAATTACTTTAATCAGTACTCTATATAGTACACCCATGGAGGTAAAATTAATCTCATACTTTACAAAATCAATGATGATTAGCTTGAAATTCAGAGAAACATATGCCATGAATAACTTAAATGGTTTCTTCTTACAATTTTGTTTAGTAGACATTTTATTCCTCCCACTATTTCTTGCTGGAAAAAGCCTCATTCCCACCAAGGAGATTGTATCATGTTTAGTATGCACAAATAATCATTAATTTAACATTATCTTGAACCCAGTGTACTCTAAACTTGTTCAAGGGTGCAGGTAATGTTATCAATTTTGACTTAGACACAGAGTAGGGGTACGATTAGATGATTTAACAGTGTTACCATAAAGGTGATGAATCTGATATACCATTGAACAAACTATTAGGTGATTTTGTTTGTGCTAAATAGAATGGTGTTTCTGCTGTCGGGCTTCTCTATTGTGAAAGCTGCCTCTGAGAAGAATAGCTTATAGAAGCCATTACTATCCGTCGGTACTAGTACTAATTGAAGATCTTATAGTTTTTTTTTAAAAAATAAGATTATTAGAACCTTCTCCATGTAAGGGTATAATAGCTAGGAAGCTTGAGGCCGATAGAAGCTTGTTCTTGAATGTAATTAAAGTACCAATTAATGTACTTGCCTGCTTTGGCCACATGGCCAAAGGAATAGTTAAATAGGGAGCATTGGCAACTTATACAAATGGCAGTCAATGATGAATCTATGGAAGGTGTGAATCATGAACATAAGGAAGCATGCTTACATACCTAAACTAGATAAATGATAACTGACCATGTGAAGTTGTAGGTTTGTTACTGCATGTAGGCCTATACTATTGGACGCATGTACACTTCAAAACTGATTATGTTTGTTTTGTATCCGTGTCAGACATAGCAGAGAAAGACTCTAAAATATGTGATACTTCACCAAAATCATGTTTGTGTCTCTACCCGACACAAGAGTGAGTGCGGATATCCTTCACTATTGTCTTTCAAACATTGACCTGGGTTTTTGGCACAACAGTTTTGGTTCAAACATGTTGTTTTTCAAACATGTTGTCTTTCAAACATCGACTTGGGTCTTTCAAACATGTTGTCTTTCCAATACCTGAATATGAATTTGCCAAATTTAAACTTGGGTCTTTCAGGAAGAATTTGTAGGTAAGGGGATAACACAAGAGTGAGTGCAGGGGAGAGTCCTACCTACGCACAACATTAGGGGATAGTGCAGGAAGTTTTAAGGGGCGATGTCAGGTAATGTATGTGCCTGTAGTGGGCATAGCAGGTTAGTGTGGCATGTGTGTCTTGTGTGGTTATCTGTAGACCCAACCAATATAGGACCTTAGTCGAAATGGTTTTGTACAGTGGACTAGGATACCAAAAGGGGTATGAGTAAACCTGTGTGTGTGTGTGTATGTGTTTTGCTTTGTTGGGGCAAACAGTCCTAGATGAAGGACTTTGTGTCATGTACACAAGGATGGGTGCAAATACCTGTACAGGGGTCCTGCTAGTATCAGGATAGTCCTTGTTATGTTTGGGCATGGGTGGGAGAAGTCCAAGAGAAAAAACTATCTGCTTGAACAATACATGTATTACTCTCAGGATTGGTTGGCTAAATGCTATCAGAAATTGGCAAGAGGAGTTTGTTAGTAACATGAGTTCTAGGAAACTTATAGATACTGTCATAAGGGACCTGTTGGGGAACCATGTTTTTGTTTTTGCAACCAAAGGAGAGATAAAGAACCTATCCATAGGAGATAGTTTGATTGATTATGCCTATCTTATACACACTAAAATTGGAAACAAAAAACCAGAAAGAATGAATCTTGTGCTGATCCAAGTGATACTTTGCCTTAAATAGGTTGGACTGCTCCTAATGTAAGGGGTTCGAAGTTATCCAGGATATCTAGATAATATTGAGTGTAGTAATTGACATTAGTATACTGCAAAGAAGATGCTACTTTATTGATAATTACATCATCATTTACAATAGAACTCTTGATCTTAGCCGATGGCTTGCTAAGATTGATGACAAGAGGGGGAGAAGGAGAAAGAGAAGGCTTGTTACGACAAAGGTCAATAATAAGTGGCTCGGAAGAGGTGAGCTCCCTATGCTTCGTCTTCTCAATAAGAGGATGTTTGACCGAAGATGAAAGATGGATGGTCAGAGTTTGAGAAGATGAAGGACGAGAAGTACGTCCTTTGACCGAAATCACAAGGACATTATCTGTATTATCCTTATAATCTTCCTCAGTGTCCATGGCCAGTACGACTTACATGAACTCTTCTTTGTACATCCTGGAGTCAGTGAAATATGCTTCGACGCCCCGGAAGGGATTAAGATCAGCCACTTCCTTTCGGACTTCTCCATTGTCATCCGCATATTTGAAGCATTGGTGGAGAGTGGATGGCACAATGTTGTGTTCATGCAACCATAGTCTTCCTAACAAAGTGTAACCACCACTTTTCTAAAATAAGGATATTTTGGTAATTATGTGATTTTATTTTTTTTATTGTTGGATTAATTTATAATATTTTAATTGGTATTGTGTTAGTAGTCGGTTTAACCTTAGCTAACCATGATTAGAGACTAACCATGACTTTAGAAACATAGTTTCCTGTCACACTCATTTTTCTAATTATGGGTATTTTAGTCATTGTGCATTATTTTAAATTTATTTAAATTATTAATTAAATTGATTGTTGTGTGGTTTGGTTTGGTGTTTTGGTAGGACCAAGATGGTATAACCTTAGTCAACCTTGTTTAGAAGCCTAATAATGAAATTATATTTATTATTGGCTTTTTAGATTTAATTTAGAATTATTATCTATTTTTAGAATTATTTAATAATTTTTAACTATTTTTCATTAAGCCTTTAAAGCCTTTTTGTCATTGGGCTTTTAACTTAACTTGAGAGGGTGTTTGGCCCATGAGCAAAACATGATCCTAACCCTAACCCTAATGGCCGACCAACACAGCCCTCCCCCTCCCTATAAACATACATGCATGGTCAAGACACCACTTTACAAACCCTAGTTTTCCAAATTCTCCAAAAACCCTAATTTTCTCATCCGGCACCAGATTCGTGTGAAACGAATTGCATTACGACCGTGGGGAGGAGGAGAACTTGCTAGAGCATTCTAGCAAGGATTTGGAGACGTTTGCTTGGGAGAAACTAGTCGTCAAAGCGCTCGAGGATTTCCTTTTATTGAGATTCCAACTCTCAATAGGTAAATCTCGTTCTACTATTGTTTATTCTGATTTTTCTTCATTAGAGCATGCATCTAGGTACCCTCGACCCGTCGGATTAGTTTTGTTCGATTTCGTGTCAGTTGGGTAGGCTTATCGGATGCGTGTCGGTATTTTAAAACACGTGTTCGATGTAATTCTACTGTGGAACTTTTGTTCTTATTTTCTGAAATAAATTGCATGTTTAGATAGCCCTTGGCATGTTGATCCCGAAACCCTAACTCTAAGCACATCATCGTATTGTTTTTGTGTCTAAAAATGGACTGGACACGCAGTACGAGCCCCTCATGCGCGTGTCCTGCTGCTTGACCCCTCTGGCAGACACGTTACGCCATATGGTGGTCTGCCACTTGGTCAGAGGGTCGGTGCAGTGACTGACAGGTCATCTCCTAAACCACTCTCGACCTCGTGTCGTATCAGATACGGAAATACGCGTGCACGCATTTTACACTGTTCTGCACAGTCGAGTTTCGTGTCTCTGATGTGGGCTTCATGTCCCTCGTGGATACATCGTGGTCCTTGTGCAGGGACTTGAAACCCTAGCCCTATTCGACATGTGTGGTGGGATACACGAGTCCCTAGACAAGCCGTCCCGCGTGCACGACGATGTGCATTGTTCTGTGCACACGAGCACAGGCGGCACGTGGACACGGGCTTCGTACACGGCGAACACGACACTTAGTCGCATGCTAACTCGGCCAGTAGGTCGGGGACGTGTTAGCCTAGGTGTACATGAAGTTTCACGAGAAACGGTCCAGAATCAAGCGAGAAATCGAACTCGCACCGATTCATTTGACACGCGTGTCGGGTTTTCCGATACTCACTCTGTGGACACGATACGGATACGGGTTCGACCCTGTGAGTATCCGAGCACATCATACACATCGAGACCAACGTATTTTCCAAGTTTCGCGGGTTCTAGTTGTATATTGTGTGTTTTGGGTCGTTATGTGGATTTTGGGTTTTTCGACATTCGAAATTGAATCGAATGTATGAATATTTCTTTTCTTGGTTCTTAACCAACGAATTCAGGGCTTATGACTCGTATATGATATTGACTTGCGGGAAGCGATCTTTGGATTTACATCCTATTTATTTACTATTTATATATATATTTTGGGTTCCCCCTTTTTTATATATATATATATATATATTATATATAGCTATATGTGTATACGTACATTGTTGGTGGGTTTATATGTATATATGTGTATATACATATGTATATATATAAGTTACTTTTAAATAGATTATGTATATATGTATATATATGTTACTTTCTTATAGTTAAGTTCTTAGCCATTTATTCTCAGTTTTGATCACACCAGCAGTCCCTTATCATCACACACACACAACCTACTTCACAGTAAAGTTAGATATATACATGTGTATGTGCATATATATATTTATATGTGTGTGTGTGTGTGTGTGTGTGTGTGTGTGTGTGTGTGTGTATATGTGTGTGTATATATATATATATATATATATATATATATATATATATATATATATATATATATATATATATATATATATATATATATTTAATATTACTTGAATGAATGTATATATCTATATGTAGTGTTGCTTGTGAATATAACCATAGGGAGTATTGGGACAGATTAGGATCGACCCAATGAGCCTAGATTAGTCGAGTTGACCGACAAGTTGACCAAGTTCACAAAAGTCAACTTTAGGTCAAACTTGAACCAAATCGACTCAAACGAACTTAGAATGACTTGAAAACTTGTGCTTGACCTAAAAATTAGTAACCGGACTAGTTGACTTATAGTTGACCAGGTTTGACCAGAGTTGACTAGGTTTGACCAGAGTTGACCAGGTTTGACCAAAATTGACCAAGGGTTGACTTTGACCTAGAAGGACCTAGAATCATGTAGAATTGCATTATAGGCATTCGTTATGATATTTTAGACCTTGTTGTGACTTATAGTTATTTTAAATAGGATTACATCACTCCAGTTCAGTTACACTTCCTCATCAGCAGCTTGGATTGCTATGCGAGTACATTCTCTGACCGTTTCATTCTTGCTTGGACATATTTACTTGTTATAGACTAGTTTACTTGTTGCTGTCACGATGTTATCACAAATTAGTACTATATGGATCTCTTCATACGATGTTATCCCTTCAGGTACATCGGGTATATTGTGCTCATGTACTTTATCGTGTGCATCATCTACTTATTGTATTCGTATTTATTCATGTATACTCATATGACATTCATGATCATGTGAGCCTTCATGTATAACCCAGTGTTCATATGGACAAGATATCTATGTGACACACTACTTTCATGTACAATAACATAACCTGGACAGATCCTTATGTACTGATTGGGGCAGGGAAAGTATTTATTTGGTTATGTGATCTACACCATTTTTATGTATAACTCCAAACTAGATTTAAGTCATGTATAACCTAAGCCAATTTACATAACCTGATTGTGCTCTACACTACGTAGTTAGTTCAGTTCTTTTATTATATCATGTATATCTATTTCCATATACCATGTTCTCTTTTACAGTCTCATTTCTTTACAGGAGTTCATGTATATTATTCTATAGCTTGTTTCATATTTTCTTTCATGTTATGATCTGTGTGAGAGATATGTATTTGTTCCTGTCCTGACTGGACTTGTTGAAATATTACAGATGATGAGGATTGCTGTGACACTTACTATGGAGCAGGCCTAGTTGACACAGGTGACCTGGACCCTCAGCAGGATCCAGTAATCGCTGAGGACTTGCCATTAGTTTAGATTAGACTTATATAATTATCTAGTCATTGAGACATTGTGATTGTATTGAGATATTATTTGTGGTGTGGTTTACACCGAGACTTATTATTTATATTTGTGACTCTCTCTCTCTCTCTTTCTCTTTCTTTCTCTGTTCAGATTTATCTTATCTTCTTTTCTATCTTAGTTTGTGATTAAGATTACTTATTATATTGTTCTCCTTTCGAAGCATATTCTAGATTGTGTTAGATGTTGTGATCGAGGACAGCGTTCTACCACCGACACTGCGGCGTAGGCTGGACATACCCACTTCTCGTGCCCTTACACTGGGTGCGAGTCATGACACATTTTTAGTGGTGGCCCATGCAGGTCTAGATTCGCATTAGTGTGATGTCGTGGTAGTACAGCAACTTAGTTGTACTACTACGAGCCTGCTATAGAGTATATGAAGTAAAGTGTTAGAATGAGAGGATACTCAATCACTGTTAGGATTCCTTGAGAGATTCCTGGGACGACCCTCGAGAATCTTATTTTAACTTCGATTTGAAATCTTTTCCCTTAATTTGATTCACCCATTACTCATTCGATTCACCCATTACTCCTTGTTATTAAAATTGATTTTGATGGATTCATCGTTGAATTTTTGAATCTTGGTGATTATTTGTTAACTTTGAG
Source organism: Iris pallida (assembly GCA_029216955.1). Lineage (NCBI taxonomy): Eukaryota > Viridiplantae > Streptophyta > Magnoliopsida > Asparagales > Iridaceae > Iris > Iris pallida. The sequence continues at coordinate 11,942,531 of JANAVB010022999.1, read as the reverse complement.
TTTGTATCTAAATATATATATATATATATATATATATATATATATATATATATATATATATATATATATATATATATATATATATATATATATATATATATATATTATTTTGGGATTTAGGGTATAACCTGATAACATACTTGATAAGGACAGTGAGAAAGGTAAATATCTACTGTATTTGTGGAGTTAGAATTTATCGCAGTCATATTTGCTAGCATGACAAGGACATAGAGCCTGATTTTAGGTATACTATCCTAGTTATGGAATTTATATTTTCTTGCAGCCATACCGGTTGGCGTGGTAAGAATTCTAAATAACATGATTATAGGGTGTATACCTTAGTTATGGACTCTATTGTTTATTGCAGCTATGCTTACTGGCGTGGCAAAATTCTAGCAACATAATTTCAGGAAGACGTGTATGGTTATAAGATTATATCTTAAAATTGGTTCATTCCTTTTGAATAGATGAGCAAGAACATATTTTATTATTATTTCATTCTTGTCATTATTTCTTGTTTTACCATTTTTTTATCTTAGTTAACTCTGTCCCAATTACATCAATCACCTATCTCGTATCTAATTCTGTCATCTATACTTTGAAACCTTTGAATCTCTATACCTTTTTACCTTAGAAAGGTCGAGGAAGTGATGTAAATCATCTAGCTCGGAAAGGACGTAATTTGTTATCTCATGATAATCTAGGTAGGAATATAATATGATGGACCTTGATATAGAATTTTGATATAGATATGTGGTAAAGATTAGGAATGAAATCAAGAGATCAATATTATCAATTTAGGAAAGATCACACACAGAGAAATATTTGGATATAAATAATTTATAGATATATTTCCTAGCTGACGAGGATATTCGAGGTCGACATAGTTTGAAGACTTGGATAATTTTTGTTATTGATTCTTGAGACGTTTCACTTTAAGGCTATGATGTTAAATTTAGGAATTTAGTAATGGAGGAGATTTTAACTGTATTCGATGGCAATACAAAATTGAATAAGATATTGCAAGAAATGGTTAACAGAAAGAACACAAGGATTTTTGAGTTATAGAAAATTTAGAGATTTTTTAAAAAATTTTAAATTTAACGAGAATAATAATTGAGGGTGTACGTTGAAGGAGATATGAAGGTTAATTTATAATGGAGAATAAGTTTTGTAAGGCCTAGTGGTTTTAGATTGAATAACACGAGGAGAGTAATTTGAACAAGTTCAAGGATTTCATAAAACTTGATTTAGAGGTTTCGGATCTAATTTAAGACAAGGTGGAAGAATTTGGATTTACAGGATGATTAAGTGGTTAGTATTGAGTGCTAATAAATAAAAGGGTATGCTTCATGAGTAATGTTTGGAATTTAGGAATTGAGCCTATGATGATCATGACAAGGTCCAATCTTTATAACGAAAGGGTATAAATTCTTGGTGGTAGTCATATAAAGGTTGATTTTCATAATTGGACTTATGAGATAAAGATATGATTGGCAAATGATGATTAGATAAGCTTGATGGTATCAGAGAGAGATGATTAACTTGACTTCCCTATGAAACCTTGTCTTTTGTTTTCCCTATCAAAAGAAGAAAATTGACTTATTCCATATCTTTGAATTATCCTTTAAAAGTTTTCAATATCATTGAATCCTAACTCCCTTGATCACGACCAATCGACTTTGGTCACCTTTCCTGATCATATTAATATCCTGGGTCGTACTCAATTGAATTAAATTTAATTTTGACCTGGATCTCCACCCTTGGATGCTCGTGCTCAGACTTCGATGACCTTGTTCCCCATCTTGCCCAAATCTTGATTTACCCAGAGATTGATCAACTTAGATTGTGTCGAGACTAAATTTTCTTTTATATATATCGTGATTGGATTTCAATGCTATTGACAATCGTGCTTTAAACTTTCGATTTTGATCATCTTTAAAATAGTAACCCTATATAGTTAATTCCTAGTTGTTTTCTGATAATTACCAGTTTTTATATAGGATGATAGATTGTCTTACAGCCGATGATTTATTATTTTCCTTATCTTTTTCCAGTTTGGCACCCATGACCAGAGTCTGTCCCCAGTGCACAGCTGCAGTTTCAGATGAGACCGAGATTTTACTTGTTCCTTCTATTGCTCAGGAGGTGTTAGCAGTCTCACCAGAGAGTTTTCCTCCATCTCCTATCCTTCAGGAGAGGGCTGCAGTTCAGCCGGAGACTAAGGGCCTCCCTTTGCCTCCTAGAGTGGTACCCCATGCCATCCCTGATGGGGCCCAGATTTATAGACTTCTTCAGGATGTGTGGGAGGTACAGAGACTTCAGGCTGAGCTTATGAGATAGCAGAGTCTCAGTATCCAACTGTTGTGGGATTACATGCATTCGAGGAGAAAGCCTAGCCCCAAGAGGGCGAGGAGCAGTATATACCCAGAGCCTCAGGAGTACCCCGGCTTTCATCCTAGACCAGCCTATCCAGTTCAGATTCCTGTCCAGCAGAGGCCAATTGAGCGAGTGCCTACATGTGCCTTCTATAAGAAGCCCAAACACGTATGGAAGGACTGTGGAAAGAGACTAGGATTGTGCCTATTTTGTGGGTCAGCTGCACACAAGATACGGGACTGTCCTACTACACCTGCCCCTAGTCGAGGCCTATCTCCAGGAGAGAGTTCCAGCTACCAGACCTAGTACAGGTGAGTTCTTGACCTATACCTTATCTTGTCTTAATGATTACTGTACCCTACCATATTGTTTGTATGTTTTGATACCTTATGACTACTTTTGATTTAGTATGACTATAATGGCTAGATGATGAGACCTCAGACTGATATTACCTGCCATAACCTTGTATGATATCTTTCCAACTGCATGATTTAGATAAGTTTTCTTAAGACTATGTTTGTCGGGGGTTTAACCTAGAAGGAGTACGACTACTTTAATTTCGAGGACGAAATTATTTTCAGGAGGGTAGATTTGTAACCACCACTTTTCTAAAATAAGGGTATTTTTGTAATTATGTGATTTTAATTTTTTTTATTTTTGGATTAATTTATAATATTTTAATTGGTGTTGTGTTAGTAGTAGGTTTAACCTTAGCTAACCATTTTTAGAGACTAACCAAGACATTAGAAACCTAGTTTCCTGTCACACTCATTTTTCTAATTAGGGATATTTTAGTCATTGTGCATTATTTTGAATTTATTTAAATTATTAACTTGACTGTTGTGTGGTTTGGATTGGTGTTTTGGTAGGACCAAGATGGTATAACCTTAGTCAACCTTGTTTAGAAGCCTAATAATGTAATTAGATTTATTATTAGCTTTTTAGATTTAATTTAGAATTATTATCTATTTTCTAGAATTATTTAATGATTTTTAACTATTTTTTTATTAAGCCTTTAAAGCCTTTTTGTCATTGGGCTTTTAACTTAACTTGAGAGGGTGTTTGGCCCATGAGCAACCCATGATCCTAACCCTAACCATAGTGGCCGGCCAACACAGCCTTCCCCCTCCCTATAAACATACATGCATGGCCAAGACACCACTTTACAAACCCTACTTTTCCAAATTCTCCAAAAACCCTAATTTTCTCATCCGGTACCCTATTGACACAAAATCACAGTCAACCAAATATTGATACAATTGAAGACATGATACTTGTAATATTTCAATACGACACATGAAGACTGAATTCAATACAAGCCAGACGATAGCTCGCACCGGCAATGCTTCATACTTTGAGTCTGTATTTTACATTTTTATTGAGTCTAGACTTATGTAAACTGAGATGTGCTGAGCATCTGAGACTTAACCTATACCCATACCTCAAATCAAAAGCTCCACAAAAATCAAAATAAGCCCATCTACCCATTAGGCCTATTCTGTGCTCTGGAGACAGAGTTCGGGCCGAACTCTGCCTGCACATAGAGTTCGGGCCGAACTCTGTCTCCTAAAATCCAGGACCCTAATTTTTAGGGTTGGCTGGATGCAAGTTGTCCAACGGCCAAATTTTTGAATATTCCAACCAGAATTCTGGCCGAATTCTGCCTGTATGGTATCCTATAAATAGGTCATGAATTCTCTCATTTTCAATCATCAAATCATCTCTTCTCTTCTCTCTAAAGCCTTATACAAGCCATACCCTTCTTATCTACTAGCCACAAGCTCCCTAAGCCTCAAAGTGCTCAGTACTTTTCAGTTAGGAGTTTGTGCAAGAGTTCAAGAAGTCGCTTAGAAAATTCCAAGCATCGCCACTGCGATCTCTGTAAGAAGTTGACGTGCTCTTCTGAAGAAAAGGCACGATATGTAACTACTATTTCACAAATAGTGGATTTAATCCTGAGCTAGAGTTCTCTGGCCTGGACTAGTCCTTTACGAGGGAAATCAGGTTAAAATCGGCTGTGTTTGCGTATGCTTTCTTGATCTTTACTATTTTCTTATTTACTCTGATTATTTATTGTTGGTGAAAGAGTTTATTTTTTAATTAGACATTATTGTCATAAACTCTATTCACCCCCCTTTAGAGTTGCTTATTTGTTCTTCACTTGGTATCAGAGCTCGGTTCTCTCAACAAGGACTAACATCCTAGAGCTGATCCATAGCAACCACACAATCCATGATTTCCAATCACGGGTCCACTCATAGGCCTCCCCTATTTGATGGAACTAACTACACCTATTGGAAAACAAGGATGAGTTTTTATCTCAAGTCGCTAGACTTCGACCTGTGGACCATTGTCACCGATGGTTATAAAAAGCCTGCCAGGATAGTTGTCAATGGTGATCTCGTTGAGAAGACCCATGACAAATATTCTGACGAGGAGAAGAAACAGGCGAGTCTAGACGCAAGAGCTATTAATGCTTTATTCTGTGCTATAGACAGGAATGAGTTTAACAGGGTCTCAACATGCACCACCTATCACGAAGTATGGAGACTTCTTGAAGTGACGCATAAAGGAACCACTCAAGTGAAGGAGTCAAAAATAAGTCGTCACACTCAAGAATATGAGGCTTTCAAGATGAAGCCAAATGAGACGATCACACAAATGATTACAAGATTCCTTGACATCATCAACCCCTTGTCTTCTCTCGGCAAATAATATACAAATCATGAGAAGATCCGCAAGATACTTAGGGGGCTGCCAAAGATTTGGAACCCTAAGGTGACAGCCATCATAGAAGGAAATGATCTCACGACTATGTCCGTGGAGACTTTGATGGAAAAGCTGATGACTCATGAGCTTAACCACAAAGACTTCGAAGAGCCTGCTCCCAAGGCAAAGAAGATTGCCCTTAAAGCTCACCGACGAAGGGCTGATCCTGAAGAAACGGATGACGACAACTCAGAAGGTGAAGATCAAGCTATCCTTGTCCACAACTTCAAGAAATTCCTTTGCTTCAATCGAAGAAAGAAGGAACCACAAGAAGATGACGAAGAAGAGCCAACATGCTATGGTTGCAAGAAGACTGGACACGTCCGAAAAGACTGTCCATTCACAAAGAAGAGCAACCGATATGAGAAACCATACAAGAAGGCTTCCTCAAAGAAATATGCCAACACAAGTATTTGGCATAAAAGCGAAGCTAGTGACTCTGAGGAAGAAAAGGACTCTCCTCAAGACACCGCCAATGTTTGCCTAATGGCTACATTCGACAAGGTAACTAGCAAAACTCTCGATGATTTCACTTTTGCCGAACTTGGTGATGCATTCAATGATTTACTCAATGACCACAAGAAAGTCATTAGTAAATATAAACACGCCAAGAAGAAGATCAAAAGTTATGAAGTCGAGATTCAAAGACTCTCTTCATTGCTTGATAATTTTAGAGACACTTCACCCACGGAAGTTACAAATGAGGTGTCTAAGCTTAAATTGAGCTTACATGATGCCGAATCACGTCTTAAAAAACAAACACAAGAGATTACAGCACTAAACACTGAGCTTGCTGAAGAAAAGGATAGACACAAGATCTCTATCACTAAGATTTATGGTTTGAATACTAAAATTAGTGAACTGCATGCTGTCTCTAAGAAACTAGAGACTAGATTAGGAAAACAGGTTGCTCAACCTCAAACCCAATCATATGAGACACACACAAAGCATGACACTACTCATACTAGTCAACCACGTTATCTATCTGCAGCATGTAATCATGCTTACATATACACCCACTTTCATAAAGCACATAAACTACATGCACGTAGAAATAATTCTCATATGACACATAATCACCATGATACACATAGATACAATATTCATCACTATGCTGAACATAAACAAAATCACCATCATACTGCTTGTGGATATAAATATTATCATGCTCCACACCATTCTTACCATGCTACATATAGACATCATCATCATGCTACTCCACACCACTCTACATAAAGACATCATTACCATGCTACTCCATACCACCCTACATATAGACATCATCAACATGCTCCTAACATAAATAGGAATGCTATTTCTACTTATTGTGGATTATATGGACATATTTCACCACAATGTAGAGTTAGGAGATTAGTAGATAAAAACATATATGCATGGTTGCCGAAAACTAACTTTTCAGGACCCTCAAGAACTTAGGTACCAAAGGTCACATCTGCTCTTGATGTAGGTGGACCTTTCCTCGTCAACTAAGAGTAAGTGGATTCTCGATAGTGGATGCTCACGACATATGACGGGAGACGCAAATTTTTTTACATTACTATCGATGAAGAGGGAAGGGTATGTATCCTTCGACAATAACCTAAAAGGGTATATTATTGGTAATGGTACTATAGGTCATCCTCATTCTCCTGTAATAAAGGATGTCTGCCTAGTGACCGAGTTAAAGCATAACCTGCTCAGCATAAGTCATCTTGCTGGTCATGGATATGACACTAACTTTGGACAAAATAAATGCTTTATTTATGATAGGTCAACGGGAGACATCGCTTTTGAAGGAATAAGATAGGATAATATTTATATTTTCTATCTATCTAGAGATAATAACAGTGCAGAAAGATGTCTCTATGCTCACAAGGATAAAAGATTACTGTGGCACCAGCGTCTTGGTCATGCCAATATAGATACTATATCCAGGCTATCGACTAAGAAGCTAGTTAGAGGCTTGCCCGACATCACATTCAAAAAGGATACGGTATATGCCGAATGTGAATTGAATAAGGCAACCAAGTCCTCATTTCATTCTATAAACTCTGTAAGTACTACTAGACCCTTGCAATTACTTTATATGGATTTATTTGGCCCTAGTAGAGTAGCCAGTCTTGGTGGAAAACTCTACGCTTTTGTTATAGTAGATGACTTTTCTAGATTTACTTGAGTTTTCTTTCTTACAAATAAAAGTGATGCCATTTCAGTTTTCAAAATATTTGCTAAAAAGGTTCAAAACAAAAAAGGCTATATGATTACTTGAATCCGAAGTGATCATGGAGGCAAATTCGAAAATACTGATTTTGAAAAGTTTTATGATTTAAATGGTTTTAATCATGAGTTTTCTTGTCCAAGAACTCCTCAACAAAATGGTATTGTGGAGCGAAAGAATAGGACTTTTGGCGATATGGCTAGAGTCATGTTAAATAAATTCTTTCTTCCGAAATATTTTTGGGCTGAAGCTGTCAGCACAGCGTGCCATATTTTAAATAGGGTGCTTATTCGTCCTATTACGAAGAAAATACCCTATGAGCTTTGGTTTGGAAGAACTCTAAACGTTTCATATTTTCGAGTTTTTGTTGTCAATGTTTTATCCTTAACACCAAAGACAACTTAGGCAAATTTGATGCCAAAGCTGACGATGGTATATTCCTTGGCTATGCGGCCAAGAGCAAGGGATATAGAGTGTTCAACAAATGCTCATTAATTATGAAAGAGTCTACAAATGTGACTTTCGATGAGGATAACAGTGCAGCAGCTACTCTTGATGATGATGTTGAGCCATCAACTTCTACTCCAATGAATACCACCACTGAAACCAATTCTCTGGAGGGCTTGCCAAAGAAATTCTCTTTTAAGCCGTCACATCCAGAAAATTTGGTTATAGGTAAGGTTTCACGTGGAGTAAGTACTAGATCATCAATAAGAGACTCCATTGCTAGTACTGCCTTCATTTCACAAATTGAGCCAAAAAATATTGTAGAAGCTTTTAGTGATGAATTTTGGATTTCTGCCATGCAAGATGAACTCAACCAATTCGAGAGGAGCCAAGTTTGGAAACTTGTTCCTAGGCCGGTAAATCACTCGATTATTGGTACTAAATGGGTTTTTTCGAAACAAAGTAAATGAAGATGGTTCAGTTACACGCAACAAAGCTCGTCTAGTAGCTCAAGAATACAACCAAGAGGAAGGTATCGACTACGATGAGACGTATGCTCCTGTTGCGAGATTGGAATCCATTCGGATGCTTTGCGTATTTGCTAATTTTCAAATTTTCAAATTGTTTCAAATGGATGTTAAAAGTGCTTTCTTGAACGGATTTATTAAGGAGGAAGTTTATGTAAAACAATCCCCTGGTTTTGAAAATCACAAATTTTCCGACCATGTTTTCAAGCTCAAGAAAGCGCTATATGGCCTCAAACAAGCCCTTAGAGCTTGGTATGAACGGCTAAGCAATTTCTTGCTTGAAAAAGGTTATTTAAAAGGGAAAATTGATACTACACTTTTTATAAAATCTTTCAAAGACACTATTCTCTTAGTGCAAATTTACGTTGATGATATTATATTTGGTTCTACTGATGAAACTCTCTGTCAAGATTTTGCCAAGTGTATGCAGGCCGAGTTTGAGATGAGCATGATGGGGGAGCTCAATTACTTTTTTGGACTGCAAGTCAAACAAACATCAACTGGAACTTTCATCTGTCAGTCAAAGTATACAAAGGACATGCTGAAGAAATTCGACCTTGACAACGTCAAACCAATCAGCACTCCAATGGCTATTACAACTAAACTAGAACCAGATGAAAGCGACAAACCTGTGGATCAACGTAAGTATCGAGGTATGATAGGCAGTCTACTTTATTTAACTTATAGTCGCCCTGATATTATTTTTAGTGTTTGCCTGTGTGCTAGATATCAAGCTAATCCTAAGGAATCACACAGGTCTGCTGTTAAGCGTATCTTTCGATACCTTAAGGGTACGGTTACAGTGGGCCTATGGTATCCCAAATCAACATTATTTGACCTCATTGGTTACTCTGATGCTGACTTCGTCGGATGCAAGGTCGACCGTAAAAGTACGAGCGGCACGTGTCATTTATTAGGAAAGGCTTTAGTCTCTTAGTTTAGCAAAAAGTAGAATTATGTCACACTATCCACAACAAAAGCTGAATATATCACAGCTGGCCGTTGTTGTACACAAATTCTGTGGATGAAGCAAACCCTTGAAGACTATAACTTATCTTTTATGCACATTCCTATATTTTGTGACAACACTAGTGCTATAAATCTCACTAAGAACCCCATATGTCACTCACGCACGTAGCACATTGAAATATGTCACCACTTTTTGCATGATCACCAGCAAAATGGCACTATTAACTTCAAATTTATTGACACTGATCATCAGCTAGCAGATTTCTTCACTAAACCACTATCCGAAGAGCGATTTAACTTTCTTTGTCGTGAACTAGGAATTTTGGATGAAGCTGTTATTCATTAAAGTAACCTGCGTAAATATCGATTATGTCTTGATTCTTTATGATGAAATTGCTATGGGTACAAGCCGAAAGGATCCTTCTGACAACAAGGCGGAAAAGCCTAAGCGACACGGTGCACTAGTCCTCAGGACTACCGCTAGCTGGGATCCGACCCCTGCAACTACCTCATGGCAGCTTCAAAATATTAAATTGTGGCATATTTCCTTGTTTATTACATGGTTCACTTTTGTTTATCACATGCTAAAATTTAAATTTTCAAACTTCACTTTGATTCAGCGTTGGTCTTTTTGCTATTCTTCATCTGGTTTTCTCATTTTTGTACATGCATCTACTTATTATCATATTTCATTTAACCTATCTTTTTTGATCAAACTTCTTTTTAGCCTGATTTTGTTCTGGCTACAGAAACCAAAATTTGGGCCGAACTCTGCCTTACCCAGAGTTCGGGCCGAATTCGGTCTGGCTGTTCCAGAACCGAAAGCATCCTCAGCCGTGATCAGAATATGATCCAATGCCCCATATTTGCTCCGACCATTCGAACCCCTACACTAAAAACCGGGTTCCCCTCTTCTCTCTCCTCCATTGCCACCTTCTAAACTTCTCCAAACTATTTTTCTCCAAACCCTAACCCTAGTTCTTCCATCCTAGAGCATATTTCTTCTCAAAATTCAAGGAGAAGGATTCTCTCACCATTCTCCTTCATCTTTCATTATCAAATTGAGGTATATTTCCAAATTTCTCTTATCTAAATTTCTTTAATTTTCTTCATTTTTTCATGGCTCCCAAGTTGTTCAATAGAGGGAAGAGACTTCGAACCGAGGGTGCGTCCTCTTGGAATGCTCCTCCTCGTATTGAACCACCCGTTGAACAACCCAATCAACAACCTATTCACCCGTTGTTCAACCCACCTCATCCACTCGACCCCAACACGTACGATGATCGGATATTTGTATCACTTGACGCTTCCAATGAGTGGTTTAGTAATTTTCGATCACGTCCGGTGTATGCGGGTTACCCTATAAATTTTACTATCTTTTCACAATATGATTCACTCTTTCATGATCTATGTCTTGATGAACTTGTCACCACCAATTCGGTTATCTATCTCAATGCCATCCAAATATTTTATTGCATCCTTACTCACAATGATACTCATATATTTTTACGGGTTGCGGGCATTGATATTTCTTTTGATAATTTTGACTTGGTCGAGCACCTTGATCTTCCGGAGCCTGACTTATGGGAGAAACTTGTTGAAGCTCGCAAGTTTCAGTTTTTCGATGGGTCATCCCTAGAAAGCTTTAAAGACGACTTGTGTACCCCTAACACACGTCCTCGTAAGCTTCTCGCCAAGTTTCTCAATCCTTACTTTTATGAACTTCATCGTATTATTTTTAGCACGATTCTGCCCAAAGCGGGATCGACTGATGAGGTTACATACTTTGAAATCTCTGCTTTGTACCACCTCCATTTTTATGTTCCTTTTAATCTTCCACGTACCATGATGGACTGGATGATTAATGCCAGGAAGAAACCAAGATCCTTGGTTTATTCTCTTTATCTTCCTATGCTCTTTTATGCTTTTCGTGTACCTCTTGATGAGTGCCAGTTCCTACCTGCCCTTGCCTTCCTTTCTAAGGAACGACAGCTTCAGGCAGCAGTTGGCTCACCTGTTGTGTCTGAGCACTCTGATGATGAGCCCGACGCACCTCCTCTTGGACAGGATGCGCCTCCTCCTCCTGCTACTCTTAAGTCACTACAGACTATGCTTCGCAATAGATTCACTTTAGAGGATGATCGCTGGACTCAGCTTGACTACCGGACCATCCTGCAGATGAGTGCCATCAGCAACTTACTGTACGATATTCGGTACTCTATGTCTCGGCATCCTTCTATGCCTATCCCTGTGGAGCGGGACCCTGGTCGCGAAGGATACCGTATCGATGACCCTTGGGTCATTCGTTACCTGGATCCGGATGCGGCTTTCGTGGACCCTCCTCGTTCCTTCACTGATCCATTCGACAATGCTGGGCCTTCACGAGCTCGATGATGGATATGGATTTCTATTTGCTGCTGCTGAGGATCGTAGTTTATGCTTTTATGCATTTTTAGTTGATGTAGTTATTTTTATTTCTGCACTTTGGTTGTATTAGAACTCATTAAATGACTCTTGGAGACATTTTATTATGTCGTTTATCAGTTTATGCAGTTTATCATTATTATTTTTGGTGTGCTTGCCAATTATTATTTCTGGTTGTTTGATAAATGCCAAAAAGGGGAGAAATATTTTAGCTATATTCATATTACATCATCATATCATTTTTTTGGCTTTGTGTATTTGTGCTTTGGGAAAAGAATATTTTTATCAGGATAACAGGTTCAAAGTAATGTTTACGGGGGAGCTATTACTAGCTCTGCACTTATTACGGGAGAGCTACGCTACTGCTTTAATGTGTCCAGGTATGAATATTGAATATACAAATATTATTTTGTCAATTATCAATATGGGGAGATTGTTCACACAAAATTACAGTCAACCAAATATTGATACAATTGACGACATGATACTTGTAATATTTCAATACGACACATGAAGACTGAATTCAATACAAGCCAGACGACAGCTCGCACCGGCAATGCTTCATACTTTGAGTCTGTATTTTATATTTTATTGAGTCTAGACTTATGTAAACTGAGCTGTGCTGAGCATCTGAGACTTAACCTATACCCATACCTCAAATCAAAAGCTCCACAAAAATCAAAATAAGCCCATCTACCCATTAGGCCTATTATGTGCTCTGGAGACAGAGTTCGGGCCGAACTCTGCCTGCACATAGAGTTCGGGCCGAACTCTGCCTTCTAAAATCCAGGACCCTAATTTTTAGGGTTGGCTGGATGCAAGTTGTCCAACGACCAAATTTTTGAATATTCCAACCAGAATTCTGGCCGAATTCTGCCTGCATGGTATCCTATAAATAGGCCATGAATTCTCTCATTTTCAATCATCCAATCTTCTCTTCTCTTCTTTCTAAAGCCTTATACAAGCCATACCCTTCTTATCTACTAGCCACAAGCTCCCTAAGCCTCAAAGTGCTCAGTACTTTTCAGTTAGGAGTTTGTGCAAGAGTTCAAGAAGTCGCTTAGAAAATTCCAAGTATCGCCACTGCGATCTCTGTAAGAAGTTGACGTGCTCTTCTAAAAAAAAGGCACGGTGTGTAACTACTATTTCACAAATAGTGGATTTAATCCTGAGCTAGAGTTCTCAGGCATGGACTAGTCCTCCACGAGGGAAACCAGATTAAAATCGGCTGTGTTTGCGTATGCTTTCTTGATCTTTACTATTTCCGTATTTACTCTGATTATTTATTGTTGGTGAAAGAGTTTATTTTTTAATTGGACATTATTGTCATAAACTCTATTCATCCCCCTCTAGAGTTTCCTATTTGTTCTTCACACCCGATTTGCGTCAAATGAATTGTGTTGCGACCGTAGGGAGGAGGAGAACTTGCTGGAGCATTGCTTGCAAGGATTTGGAGACGTTTGCTCGGAAGAAACTGGTCGTCAAAACGCTCGAGGATTCCCTTTTATTGAGATTCCAACTCTCAATAGGTAAATCTCGTTCTACTATTGTTTGTTCTGATTTTCTTTATTAGAACATGCATCTAGGTACCCTCAACCTGTCGGATTAGTTTTGTTCGATTTCGTGTCCGTTGGATAAGCGTATCGGATGCGTGTCGGTATTTTAAAACACGTGTTCGATGTAATGCCACTGTGGAACTTTTGTTCTTATTTTCTAAAATAAATTGCATGTTTAGATAGCCTTGGCATGCTGATCCCGAAAACCTAACTCTGAGCACATCATCTTGTCGTTTTCGTGTCCAAAAATGGACTGGACACGCCGTACGAGCCCCTCGCTTGCATGTCCTACTGCTCGACCCATCTGGCAGACACGCTATGCCACGTGGTGGTCTGCCACTTGGTCAGAGGGTCGGGGCAGTGACTGACAGGTCATCGCCCCAAACCACACTCGACCTCGTGTCGTATCAGACAAGGAAACACGCGTGCACGCATCTTATACTGTTCTGCGCAGTCAGGTTTCGTGTCTCTGATGCGGGCTTCGTGTCCCTCGTGGACACGTCGTGGTCCTTGTACAGGGACTTAAAACCCTAGTCCTATAACTAGCCTATCTTATGACACAACCACGACACGTGTGGTGGGACACACGAGTCCCTAGACTCGCCGTCCCGCGTGCACGACGATGTGCACTATTCTGTGCACACTCACATAGGCCGCGCGTGGACACGAGCTTCGTGCACGTCGAACACGACACTTGGCTGCACGCTAACTCGGCCAATAGGTCGAGGACGTGTTAGCTTAGGTGTACGCAAAGTTTCACGAGAAACGGTTCGGAATGGAGCAAGAAATCGAACTCGCACTGATTCATTTGACACGCCTATCGGGTTTTCTGAAACTCACTCTGTGGACACGATACGGACACGGGTTCGACCCCGTGAGTATCCGAGCATGTCACACACATCGAGACCAACGTATTTGCCAAGTTTCGCGGGTTCTAGTCGTGTATTGTGCGTTTTGGGTCGTTATGTGGATTTTGGGGTTTCGACATTCGAAATTGAATCGAATGTATGAATATTTGTTTTCTAGGTTTTTAACCAACGAATTCTGGGTTTATGACTCGTATATAAAGTTTTGGACTTGTAGGAAGCGATCTTTGGATTTATATCCAATTTATTTACTATTTATGTATATATTTTGGATTTCACCTTTTTGTATATATATATATATATATATATATATATATATATATATATATATATATATATATATATATATATATATATATTTATATATATATATATATATATATATATATATATATATATATATATAGCTATATGTGTATATGTACATTGTTGGTGGGTTAGCCGAGATCCGTAGTCTCAGTTCGAGTTTCGTTTCCTTTCGTGTAACCAACTTCCTTTATATATATATATATATATATATATATATATATATATATATATATATATATATATATATATATATATATATATATATATATATATATATATTAAAATATATATTTTTTTAATATATATATTTTAATATATATATAAGTTAATATTTTTTAATATATATATTTTAATATATATATATATAAGTTAATATATATATACATATATATATATATAATATATATATATATATATATATATATATATATATATATATATATATATATATATATATATATATATATATATATATAAGTTACTTTTAAATAGATTATGTATATATATAAGTAACATATAAGAAAGTAACATATATATACATAATCTATTTAAAAGTAACTTATATATATATATATATATATATATATATATATATATATATATATATATATATATTAAAGAAGAAACTTTTATTGAAAGAAACCAACTAAAGCTCGGGAACCACAGGCGGGAATCCGAGTTCAAAATTCAAATAAAAAAAAAAACAAAACCAAAAGACCGCACGCGGCCCAAGGGAGCGGAGCGGGGCCCGAGACGCGTGGTCCGAAACGCAGGGGGCGTGGCCTAGCGCGTGGCCTAGCGCTGGGCCTGAGGGGGCCTCGGGACCCTCTCCCGCGAGCCAGAGGGGAGGGGGCGCGTCGCCGGGAGTCGACGGGAGACACGGCAATGAGGGCCCCGGGAGCGTCGCCGATGACTGCTGAAGGGGCGGAGCTCTGGTCCTGAAGGTGCGCTGCGGAGACAGAGCAACCGCATGGGAGGGGGGCCGGCAAGGGAGGCTGAAAGGGATTCCACGGCGGCGGCGGGAGAGGCGAACCGCTGGGAGAGGAGGAGGCGGAGGGCTGACCCGGGGGAGCTGAGGAGACCGAGGCGGAGGAGGCCCGACCAGAGGACGCCTGGGGAGACCTCCGGGGGAAGCCGGCCCGGCAAAACGAGGACGAAGACTGGACGACGGGAGGGTACAGCCACGGGAAGCCGAAGGGGCAGGAGGGAGAAGACTGAGGCGGCGTCTGGGGCCGGAGGGGCTCCGACGAGGGGGAGTAGGGGCTACGGCCAAGGGGAAGGCGGAGAGGAGACTAGGGAGAGGGGGCAAGGGAGAGGCGGCTGGCCGAGGGCCCTAGGCGGAGGCGGGCCTAGTAGTAGGGTCTCGACCCCCAGAAAGAAGCGGAAGGGAGGCCCGAGCCCCCGTGGATGGAGTAGTGCCCGTGGGCCATGGCCGACTGGGCAGGGAGAGTGACCCAGTACCACCGTTGAGTGGCTGGGTCCTGGTAATAGCCCGCCGCCGAGGAGGAGGGGGGCACGACGAAATGGGCGGCGGGATTGGGATAGGGGGTCCGCAGCCGGGGCGGGGGGAGGCGTGGCGAAGGAGAGCTCCGAGAGGAAGGCCGAGGCTGGAGAATGCGGAACTGAGGCTGTAGGGAGGCCCTCAGTCGAGGCTGGGAGAGGGGCTGGAGGGGAAGGCGACAGGAGGACGACGGCAAACTGGGCGGGGGCCTCCTCGGCCGGAGGAACCGCAGGATCCGAACCCGTTTACGGATCCGAGGGGTTCAAAGGAGGCGATCCCGAAGGAGGGGAGAGAACCGAGGCAAGCGCAGCCTCAGAACCGACGGCTCGGCTGTGGGCGGGGGGGCGTGGGGTGGAGTCACGGCCGAAGGGGAGGGCGTCACGACGGTTGGGACGACGGCCAGGAGGCGCTGCGGTCCGAAAGCAGGCCGCACAGCGCGGAGGACACCAAAGGCGGCAGACGGAGGGCCGAGGATGGAGGGTATCGGGGACGGCCCCGGGAGCCGGGTACGGCGATGCCTCTGTCGCCGAGGACGACGGCTGCACCGAGGAGGGGAAGGAAGGGGGATAGGCCCCCGTACGTCGGGCAAACGCTTCCACGCGGGGAGAGCGCCCGGAGGGAGCCCGGCCAACCGAAAGGACAGAAGGAGCCGGGGAAGAAGGGTGACACCCGGCGGGGGGGTGGCGCCCAGGGGCGGCCGCCTCCGACCGAGGCCGAGAGGGGTATCGAGGAGCGGGAACGCTCCTTCTAAAGGAAGCCAAGCCCATATTTTCTATATTATATATATATATATATATATATATATATATATATATATATATATATATATATATATATATATATATATATATATTATTTTTTATATATATTATATATATATATATATAATATAAAATATATATATATATAATATATAAAATATATATATATTATATTATATTATATTATATTATATTATATATATGTATATCATCACACACACACACACATCTGGATCCTCTGCAAGGAGGATGTCAACTTCGGAGTCGTCCGCGACTCATGGCAGGCCCTCTCGTGCTGGTTGGAACACCCTTTCCTTCCTAAGCGCATCATCCTCTCAGCGGTTCACGGCAATTGTGACATTGCAGAGCGGAAACACCTCTGAAACGACCTTTTTGACATTCACATCCACCATATTGACTCTCCTTGGCTTTGTATTGGGGACTTTAACGCTATCACCAGCAGAGAAGAGAAAATAGGAGGTTGCCCGCCGCCGACATCAGCCATGCTAGAGTTCAACAACTTCATCTTCAATGCCCACCTATCCTCTCTCTCTAGTTCACCGGTAATGCTTTTACCTGGTACAACATGCAGGAAGGAGATCGTCGTCAATACTCCTGCCTAGACAGGGCCCTCACGAACGTCCAATGGGACGAAATGAGGATCACGACCAGTCTATCCCATCTCAACACATCAGAATCTGACCACGCTTCCCTGCTGATTAAAATCAAAAACTCTTGTAATCCAGTTAAGAAGAACTTTCGATTCCTCAACTTTTGAACCGAGCACCCTCAATTTTTTGCCATCGTGGCGGAGGCGTAGAATTGGGTGGAATCACCCAACCCCCTCGTTCGGGTGAGCAACAAGCTTAAAGAAACGAGGAAAGCCCTGACCATTTGGAGCAAACAAGCCTACAGGGACATTTTTCAATCTGTGCGGGTTACGGAGGACCACTTCTCACGGGCCGAGGCCAAATTTGCTTCGGATCGTTCGTCGTCGGCCAGGACGGCCATGAACCTTACCAAAGCTAAGCTCAAATTTAGGATCAGAGTGGAGACCGATTTCTGGAAGCAGAAAACGAGGTTGAAATGGGACAGCGATGGGGATAAAAACTCTAAATACTTTCGTGAATACGTCAATGGCCGCAGAAAGAAGCTCTTGATTCACCAAATTGCCGACAAAACAGGGAACATCATTACTGATCAAAAGAACATCCAAGAGGCCGCTGCGGAGTTCTATTCCAAGTTATTCTCCAAAGAGACGGGTCACAAAGACAACTCCTTCCTGAATCATATACCACAACTCATCAGCGACACCGACAATGTTCAGCTGGAGCTGCCCCCCACTATGCAGGAGGTGACTGAAGCGGTGTGGGATCTGGACATGAATAGCACACCCGGTCTAGACGGTTTTTTTGGGGTGTTCTTTCGTACCTGCTAGAATCTTATCAAATAGGACATCACTGAGGCGGCCATTGCATTCTTCGAGGGAGCCACTTACCCCAAAGCGATTTACAGTGCCAAGCTGATCCTAATCCCAAAAAATTCCAACCCTGAGTCTTTCCGAGACTTTCGTCCCATCAGTCTGTGCACTTTCACTAACAAGATCATCTCTAAGATCATTGCAACCAGAATGGCCAGAATTCTACCCAAGATCATCTCCGAGGAGCAAAGCGACTTTGTTCGCAGAAGAAATATCCAGGACAACATCATGCTAGCTCAAGAGTTAATCACCTGCATGAAGTTTCCAGTAAGAGGGGGCAACATCGCTATCAAACTCGACATGGAAAAAGCTTATGACAGACTGGATTGGCAATTTATAATCTGGGTTTTTAGAGCTTTCGGATTTTCGGAAAATTGGACCAACACCGTGTGGAGATCCATTAGCAACTCGTATTTTTCAACGGTTATCAACGGTCAGGCCGATGGATTTTTCAAATCCACTCACGGAGTTAGACATGACGATCCTCTTTCTTCCACTATTTTCATCATTGCGGCCGACGCTTTGAGCAGAAACCTTAATAACATGATTAGTACCCCGAACTTCTAGCACTATCACACCTCTAGTGGCTGTCCATTCATCACCCACCTGGCCTTCGCCGACAATGTACTCATTTTCTTATCCGGGGAAGTTGGAGTGGTGGAAGTGGTGCACCACACACTGTAGAGGTATTCCAGATGCTCCGGTCAGAAAATCAACCCCGCCAAGAGCGTTATTTATGTCCACCACAACTTCAATCGTGAGCACGCGTTCGGCCTCTCCAACTTAACTTCCTTCAATATAGTTCATCCCCCATTCAAATACCTTGGATGCCCCCTTGTGTACGGGAAATCTAACTCTGGCATATTCGAGGATTTGATCTCTAGAATCAGGAAAAAACTCGAAGGATGGCATAACGCCACTCTATCCCCCGGCATCAAGATAATCCTTATCAAACATGTGCTCACCTCCATTCCAATACACACTTTGGCAGCGTGTTCCCCGCCCAAGAAGGTTCTGACTTCGATCGAACAGACCTTTTGCAACTTCTTTTGGGGGCATGGCAAAGGCCAAGACAAGCATCACTGGACGAGCTGGGACTCTATGGCGTACCCTACCGAGGAAGGGGGCTTGGGTTTTACTGAACTTTCCCACATCGTTAAAGCATTCTTGTTGAAATTGTGGTAGAATCTTCGAACTAGTAAGAACTTATGGACCAGGTACTTCAAGCACATTCATCCAACAGTTGCCATCTCCAACAGCCGATCCTCTGCGATGTGGCATCGTATTCTCGATGGACGGGACCTCGTCGAACCTGTGATGAGACTCCATCTGGGTGACGGTCATGCGGCCCCCTTTCTGGAGAGATGGATTGGGGATAACATGATCCCGAGTATCACGGAGACCCCAAGAGACTACAAGATCAGTGACCTGTGGGACTTCAGCAGTAATGACTGGAACTGGGACAAGATTCGTGATTGGTCCGAAAATGAAACTGTGGAGAGCATCCGCCAATGCGGAGTTAGAATCGGATCCGAAGCGGATGGGTGGAGGTGGTCGCTCGAGGCTCCAGGGGTATTCTCGATGCGATCGGCGAGATGCGCTGTCCAAGTACATGGGACCCCGAATCCTACCATTGCGCCCTTTTGGCACACTTGTATCCCTAATAAGTGGTCCTTCCTTATGTGGAGAATCATCAGGAAGAAACTGCCCACTGACGAGATTCTTAACACCATTGGGATCAGCTTAGCATCAGCCTGTAATTGTTGCTCAGACCGTCAGATAGAAACTATTGACTATATCTTCTGTCAGGGGGGAATGCCAGGACATATTTGGAGGACCCTCAACCATCTGTGTGGCATTGGGCCAGGCAGTGGGCGCTTCCACGATCTTGCAGCATCTTGGGGTTCTGCCTCCCATGGCCACCAGATCATCGGGGTGGCCGCCACGTGGGTCATTTGGAAGAACCGCAACAAGGCTAGATACGAAGGTCATCAATACTCGGCCAATCAGCTCATCCGGGAAGCCTTCCGCCAATGTCGCAAAAGAAGCACCCGGTGTGCCCACAGTTCGAAGGCATTCTGGTCTTCACTCCTCCCCTAGCTCTCGTTGGTTTTCTTGCATCCCCCATCCTCCTTCCTCTTTTTGGTGGTATACTTGTATAGGCTTCGGCATTTTACGCCTTGTATACTTGTTCAGGCTTCGAGTTTTTGAGCCTTGATTAATAAAATGGGGTTTTGTTATAATATATATATATATATATATATATATATATATATATATATATATATATATATATATATTTATATATATATATATATATATATTCTTTATATATATATATATATTATATATATATAAATATATATATATATATATATATATATATATATATAAAGATTTTTTAAGAGAAGGGGGAATTTTATTGATGTATCAGGCGTAAAATGTCGAAGCCTATACAAGAAAAGAGTGAAGCGCTGGCAACAGAAAAGAAACGGCTAGGCAAGCCGACAAAACAGAAACAAGAAGACGAAAACTAATCTAGGGTCTTCCAGAACCTAGGCGGGGAGTGTGAGCAGCGCCTCTGGATCTTTAGGATCTGTCTGATGATTTCCCTATACAGTTGGGGTGGTGGAAGTTGTCGGCCCTCGTAACGGAACTTGTTCCTATTTTTTCACAGGACCCAAATTCCTGCGGCTACGACAATCTGATGTCCGTAGAAAACTCCCCAGATGGACAAGAGATCGTTGAAGCCCCTAGGGAGGAGGACCTTCCTAAACTTGATGCTGAGAGTCGTCCAAATATTTATGGCCAGATCCCTGGAGTTGAGGATGTGTTCTGCAGATTCGAATTGAGGAGAAGTGCAGCAATGGCACCTCGACGCCTGGTTGTAGCCAAACGAGGTGATGGTATCGTCGTTGGGGAGCTTCCTGAAGTGGGCTCGCCAGATAAGGATCGACCATTTGATGGGGATACAGGCTTGCCAGAAATGAGCAAAGAGGGGTTTTGGGGTTCTGAAGCCGCGGACTACTGACCTGGCAGAATACAGAGAGAACTGGCCGTCCGGGCTAGGGGACCATCTCGTGATGTCCGGAGTATCGGAGAGGCAAAGATTTGCAAGTGGCAAGATGTCACGACTCGCACCCGCTGTAAGGGCACATGTGCGTAACAATGCCCAGCCCTCACCGTAAAACGGCATGGAATGCTGTAGGTTTTCTACTCTAACAACAGTTTATATATATCAAAAACCTGTCGAGAATATGGTCAACTCCAAACGGAGGACAATCAATGAATATATATGAGTACTCAATCACAACTCTAAGATGATAAAGTAAAGACTGAAAGATAAAGACAACAAGACGATAAAAATATAACTTGTTAAGTCCAAACACAAATAATATACAAGTTCAAGTCTCTAATACAATCCATAATAATAACAGTCTCAAAAGTAGCTGGAGACAAGGTCTAGTGCAAAAGACCTACTCTAACTAAGCAATAGGTAAAGTCTCGTCAGGCGGAGCTAAGCCCTGCTGGACCAAAGTCTCCAAGTCTAAGCCCACTACGTCATCCGGACCGTAGTAGGTACTGTAATCCCCCTTATCGGCATCTGTAATATTTTGTCAACATATCCAGTCAGGATGGAACGAGTACAATCAACTAACAACAGTTCACAAGATATGACAAAAGCTATAAGACTGTAAATAGAGAGTATATACAAGAAATCATGGAATGTACATGTGAGTATCATGGCAAGGTAAGCTGTAAATCTAGAGCTAGAACAAGGCAAGTAAACTGATCATGGCATGTATAAGAATCAAGAATCATACATCTAGGTGTATGAGTACTAGTTTCGACATGTGGCCGGCTTGGGTCTGCACAAGGTCTACTGGCCTGGTTAATCATACGTGGAGTGTATGATTAACACTCACAAGGTCTACAAGAATAACAAGGTGGATAATGACCACATATCTACACTAGTGCTCCCCGTCCCCGACTGGAAGGGTGGATCCAAACAAGACACGTCACGACGCGGGATTCTACGAGAAGGAAGCAAGTCTCCTCGAGAATCAGCGTCCATGTACTGCACAAGAACTACAAGGGGCTTGCACAAGACATACCAAGATAACGAGGAATAACATCTCATGTCGGGATCCACGAATACCAATCCGTGTGACCAATGTGTCGAGAACAAGCATATCTACACTAATTACATGAATTATAACAATCATCGTAAATTGGAAAAGTGTCAGAGAATGTACTCGCCTGTAATATGATAAGATATGTCAACGGGATCCAAAGCAGCGTCTCGAGGACTTATAGAGAACAAGACGTATCAATACTATGTTTAGGAAGTAAAGTCAAAACAAATTAAACCCTATTAATTCATTCTAGGTCAAGACACGTCTAGTTGGGACAACCTTGGTCATAGGAGGACATTGGAAGTCAATCCGAATCAAACTAGGTCGAAAGTTGACTTTCAGTTGACTTTTGGTCAATGGGTCAAATCCGGTCAACTCTAGGTCAACCCTAGGTCAACCTTAGGTCGATGGTGACTAACAGTTGACCCTTGGTCATCTGTCCAAGTTTAATGGAATTTGGGACTAAATTGGGTAAAGTGTTGACCCATAGTTGACTTTTGGTCTAAAAAGTCAACCGTGGTCAACCAAGGTCAAGACTAGGTCTAGGCGACTATTTCTAATCATTACCAACCCTTACAACCCATATCCAAGTCCATCTTGGACTTCGAAACTCAAATCTTGGCCGTAGGCCAATATCCTAATTTACCCTTTCTAAGGTAAATTTCTAGCCTAGGTGAATATCAAGTTAGCCTACCTACGCTTGGTATTTTGACCCGTGCTCCCTAGGGTAGTAGGATACTAGCCTATACATACGTTACCTACCAAGATACCTAGGTAAAGTGGACGTCTAGTCCACTTACGGCCCATTGCCAATATCTTGAATATTTCAAGATACGCAATGGTACGGCGCGATACCGGCGTCCTACAACCCCGATTTCAACTCGGGAGCCTACCC
This sequence comes from Iris pallida, assembly GCA_029216955.1. Lineage (NCBI taxonomy): Eukaryota > Viridiplantae > Streptophyta > Magnoliopsida > Asparagales > Iridaceae > Iris > Iris pallida. The sequence goes on along the minus strand of JANAVB010022999.1, from coordinate 11,919,294 downwards.
GCAAAATCTAATTCACGTATTCTAGGTCTCCCCCAAGTTTCAACTCATTCCGACACTCAGAGCTCAATTTCGCCCTCTAACTCGATCTCTCCCAAATTGATTTCCTACCCTTCTACTTCTCATTCTCCTTCTAAGTCCTATTCTTCTAATTTTTCTCCTTCTAACTCTTCTTCCTTCTCCTAATTCAAATTCTTCTAATTCTTTTCCTTCTTCCTATTCTTTCTTCTCCTAATTCAAATTCTTCTTATTCTTTCTTCTAACTTCTAACTTCCTCTAACTTCCTCTAACTTCTTCTAATCTTTCTTCTTCTTCTATCTCATTCTCTTCCTTTATTCTATATATATATATATATCCTACTATATATATATATATACATCTCTATATATATACATATATAGGGGGGTTTTATTGGGGTTTAAAGGGCTTAAAGGGGAGAACCATGCTGCCGCTGCTGCTACTGCGCATTGCTGCTGCTGTTGCGTATTGCTGCTGCTGCAGCTGCGCATGCTGCTGCTACTGCTACATTCAGCTACTGCTGCAGCTGATACTGCCATTGCTCATGCTGCAGTTGTTTATTCTTCTTCTTCTTCTTTATCTAATTCTTATTCTTCTTCTATTTCCTCTTCTACTTCTCCTACTACTATATATATATATCTATATATATATATATATAACTATATATCTATCTATTTATCCATATATAATCCTCTAACCATCTATCTATATATATACATATACACACGCACTTCTCTACTTATATATAAATACATACACATATATCTATATATATAAATACATACACACACACACATATATATATATATATATATATATATATATATATATATATATATATATATATATATATATATAAAATAAAAAATAAAAAAAAATAAAATATATATATATATATATATATATATATATATATATATATATATATATATAGATATATATAGGCACACACTCACACACACACACTCTCACACAAACACACACACCCTCACACACTCACTACCACTCTCACACACCACCACCACCATTCTCACTCCTCTACACACACACACAAATACATATAATTATATATACCTATATATACATATATATATATATATACCACTCTAATGGAAAACCCCTAATTAATTCCTTAACCTAGATTTCTAGGAAAACCTACAAATTCTAGGGCAAAGTGTGGAGAATCATCTCCTCTACAATTATTGTGAAAGCTATAAATGAAAAGGAGAATTAATGGGGAATTTAATGCATACCTAGAAGTTGGTTGCTTGAAGAAGAAGAGCTTGGAAAGAAATGAAATTTGAGAGAAAGAGAGAGAGAGAGAGTTTACTTTGTAGAGAAGCAAATGGGAGGGGGGCTCTCCATGTGGCCGGCCATGGGGGTTTTATTGGGTTTGGGTGGTGATCCAATAAGCCCCCAAACCCAATAGACTTGGTTTGGTTCGAATTGAATTCGGTTTGGTTCGGTTTGTTTCGGTTTGACTCTAATTAACTAATTAAGCATCTATAATGACTAATTAAGCCATGGAAGTAGGGTTTATGGTTTCTAGCCTAATTAGAATGGTATGTGGGCCAAGCCCAGCTAGTATGTGGGTCCCACTAGTGTCCAGGCTACCCGGGTCTCCAACTTAAGTCCGAATTGGGTAAAATTCAAACTAAATCAAATAAATCCCTAAAAATCATATAAAATCAAATAAAATTTTTAAAAATTATAAAACTTGAAAAAATGATGAAAATACCCCTAATTCGAAAATTGGGGGTGACAAATCTACCCTCCTTAAAAAAATTTGTCCTCGAAATTGAATGAGAACTAACACAGCAATCATGAATTAAACAAGGAAGAAAAAGATAGAATTTTACCTCAAGGCTCGAAGAGATATGGGAATCGCTCCTGCATGTCATCCTCCCTGTCCCAGGTAGACTCACCTGGAGAGTGGTTTCTCCATGCAACGCGAACCAAGGGAATGACCTGGTTCCGGAGCACCTTCTCTCTTCGGTCCAAGATCTTAGCCGGCTTCTCTGGATAGCTGAGTGTCGGTCCCACTTCGATCTCTGAGTGGTCCAAGATGTGACTGGGATCTGCCACGTACCGTCTCAGCTGTGACACGTGGAACACGCAGTGCACTCCCTCTAGTGCGGGCGGTAACTCCAGTCGGTAAGCCACTGCACCAACCCTGTCCAAGATACGGAATGGTCCGATGTATCGTGGACTAAGCTTCCCGCCGCCACCAAAACGAATCGTGCCACGCGTCGGAGAAATCCGAAGAAACACAAGATCATCAACCTAGAACAAAAATACAAGACTTAGAGCTTGATCTAAAACAATCACAATCAGACTCAAATACTAGAAAAATCTAAACTATACCTCAAACTCCAACGGCCTCCGATGGTTATCGGCCCAATGCCGCAGCCTATCCTGCGCCACCCGAAGTCGATATCTGATAACCCTGACCTTCTCTGCAGCATCTACTACCATCTCAGGGCCAAGCAAAACCCTCTCGCCGACATCATCCCAAGACAAAGGAGTACGGCACCTCCGTCCGTATAGAACCTCGAAATGTGACATCTCTATACTGGCTTGGTAGCTGTTGTTGTAAGCAAACTCTACCAAGTAAAGATGGTCCTCCCAAGATCCCCCAAAGTCCAAGATACAGGTACGCAGCATATCCTCGAGGGTCTGAATCGTCCTCTCCGACTGCCCGTCTGTCTGGGGGTGGTATGCAATACTGAACTTGAGCGATGTGCCCAAGCTAAGCTGCAAACTCCTCCAGAAGTAGAAAGTGAATCGGTTGTCCCAATCCGAGACTATACTCACTGGAACTCCGTATAATCGGACTATCTATCGCACGTACATCTCGGCCAACCTCTCCGTAGACAAACCCACCTTGAAAGGCAAAAAGTGGGCAGATTTGCTCAATCGATCAACAATGACCCAAATCGCATCATTCCCTCCTGGAGAGCGCGGAAGCCCAGATACAAAGTCCATAGTGATATGCTCCTACTTCCACTCAGGAATGGGTAGTGGCTGGAGCAATCCATCGGGTCTCTGCCTCCCGGCCTTCACCTGCTGGCACACCAAGCATCTCGAAACGAACTTAGCCACCTCACGTTTCATGCCATACCATAAAACATACTGTCTCAAGTCTCTATACATCTTGTTGGCTCCTGGATGCATAGAGTACTGAGAACGGTGTGCCTCCTGAAGAACCTCCTTCTGAAGTCCTTCGCTCGGCATGCACAATCTAGTACCATGCCTCAACAACCCATCCCCCGCTATAGAGAAGTCATCCAACAGTCCTGCCCGGACCTGCTCCCTGATGACTCTCAGAGCCTCATCCTCAAACTGAGCTGCCCTGACTCTGTCCATCAGCTCTGACTGCACCTGGAGACCCCACATTTGTGCCTCGAACCCAGAAACTATCACCTCTATGCCCAAACTCTCCAGATCTGCCAGAAGGTAACGATCCATCGTCAAACACATGGCCACAGGATACCTACTTAAAGCATCCACGACCACGTTGGCCTTCCTCGGATGGTACTGTAAGGATATATCAAAATCCTTCATCAGCTCTAACCATCGCCTCTGCCTCATATTCAGCTTCTTCTGGGTAAACACGTACTTCAAGCTCTTGTGATCAGTATAGATCTCAACTCGCTCTCCGTACAAATAGTGTTTCCACAGCTTCAAAGCAAAGATGACCGCTGCCAGCTCCAGATCGTGGGTAGGGTAGTTCCTCTCATGAGGACGTAACTGCCTAGATGCATAGACAATCACCTTCCCGTGCTGCTGAAGTACACAACCCAAACCCCATCCTGAAGCATCACTATAGATTGTATAACCACCAGATCCAGATGGCAGCGTCAAGATAGGAGCTGTAGTCAACCTTGCCTTCAGCTCCTCGAAGGCGGCCTGGCACTCCTCGGACCAAACGAACTCCTCGTCCTTCCTAGTAAGGCGGGTCATCGACTGGGCAATCCTGGAAAAGTCCTGCACGAACCTCCGGTAATAACCTGCCAGACCCAGAAAACTTTGAACCTCTGCTACTGAGCTCGGCGTAGACCAGGACTCCACTGCAGAAATCTTCTTCGGATCCACTGAAATCCCCTCGCCAGAGACAACATGGCCTAGGAACTCCACGCGATCCAAGAAGAACTCACACTTGGACAGCTTTCCATACAGCTGTTCCCTCCTGAGAGTGTCCAACACAATCCTCAGGTGCTCCTCGTGCTCCTCTAGTGTCTTCGAATAGATGAGAATGTCATCAATGAAGACTACCACGAACTTGTCAAGGTACTGATGAAATACCTTTTTATCAAGTTCATGAATACCGTCGGGGCGTTGGTCAACCCAAACGGCATGACGTTATACTCATATTGCCCATAGCGAGTCCGAAAGGCAGTCTTCGGAATGTCATCCCGCTTCACCTTCAGCTGATGGTTCCCGGTACACAAGTCGATCTTCGAGAACACCCTCGTCCCGCTCAACTGGACGAACAAGTCACAAATCCTTGGCAAAGGATACTTGTTCTTGATAGTAAGGTTGTTGAGCGCCCTGTAATTAATACACAGACGTACCGTACCATCCTTCTTGGGGACGAAAAGAATTGGCGTACCGCAAGGTGAAGAACTAGATCGAATAAAGCCCTTGTCCTCCAGCTCGTCGACATGCTTCTTCAGCTCCGCTAACTCACTGTTGTTGATTCTATAGACGTACTGGAAGATAGGCTCAGCGCCCGGCACTAGGTCTATAGAAAACTCAACATCACGATCTAGCGGCATCCCGGGTAACTCCTCGAGAAAGACATCCAAGAACTCAGCAATGAGTGGATATGGCAACACCGGCCCTGCCATCAATGCTCCGCAGAATCCATCTCCCTGCTCCGCTGCACCCCTGGTGAACTCATACTCCGGCTCTCCCGGCGGCCTAAACAGAATCATGCCCCCTCTGCAGTTGATGCTAGCATGGTGCATGCTCAACCAGTCCATACCGAGTACCACATCGTAACTCGAAAGTAGAATTATGAGCAAATACGCACTCAGCTCCCGGCCCCTCAAAGAAACTCTCCGGCCCTTGCAAACATTATTAACTAGGATGATGCCATTCCCAGTCATAATCTTGCAAGTCCTACCAAGATACTCAGCAATGATATTGTGCCTAAGAGCAAAAGAAACAGACACAAAACTGTGCGTAGCACCAGAATCAAACAAGTATAAAGCTGAAGAAGAATCGAGCAGAATAGAACCTACGACTACATCCGCAATAGGCTCCATCTCCTCGGCTGCAAGAGCAAAGGCTCTACCCTGACCACCCCGCTGCTGGTGGCGTTGAATAAACCGCTGCTGCTGGGTCGGAAGTGGACCCCTCGGCTGTACTGCAGGTACTCTCGCCGGCGCCCCCTGAGCTGCCACCGCTCCACGGGCTACCCTGCGAGGGTTCGTAGGACAATCTCTCAACTGATGTCCATCCTCCCCGCAGTAGAGGCACAAGCCCAGCCTCTTCCGACAGACCTCCCAGACGTGATCGGACTTCTTGCAGAAGTGGCAAGGAGCCCCATGCTGTGCCTGCATCTGCTGAGTGTGCTGCACCTGCTGCTGAACCGGTGCTCTGGCCTGAACCTGCGGCTGGTGATGCTGGAAAGAACGATGCTGAAGCTGAGGGCACTTAGTAGCCCCCGCGCTGCTAGTAGCCCCCGAAAAAAGATCACGCTCCCTCTTGGGCTTCAAGCCCGACTCCCGCTCTACCTTGCGGGCCTCCGCGTAGATCTGGGTATAAGTCTCATAGAAGGAGGAAATGAGGATCTTGATATCCTAAGTCAGCCCCTCCCTGAAACGGCTCACCCTGATCTCCGGGCCTCGAACCATGTACTCTGCGTATCGGCTCAGACGGTCGAACTCCGTGGCGTACTCCTCCACTGATAAACTGCCCTGCTACAGATCCTGGAACTGCCACACCAGGTCAATCTTGTCCGTGGAGGAAAAGAACTTCTCCTTGAAGAGGAACTTGAACTCTGCCCAAGTATGGCCCTCTCCAGCTAGGGCTGGCTCGTTTCTGAACCAGGTGCGTGCAATGTCTAGCAACTGCAAACCTACAGCCTCGACCTTCATGTCGTCTACCAGGTGGGAGGCCCTCATCTACCCCTCGATATCCTCGAGCCAATCATCTGCATAGACCACACCCTCGGTCCCGTTAAAATTACGGGGCCCGATCTTCTTGAAGTCCTGGATATCTCCGTACCTAGTACGTGTCCCCGGATGCGGAGCCCTCTGCTCCACGGCTGCAAGGGCCAACTGATGGGCATCCTCCATGCCTTGACGCATCGCGTCTGTCTGCCTCTGCTGAGCCTCGGCCTGGGCTCTCTGAGTCTCCAGCATCTGCTGGAGGAAAGTAAGCATCTGCCCCATATCTGTAGGCAGAGGAGGTGGAGGTGGAAGTATGTCTGCAACTAACGGAGGAATCCGCTGTACAGCAGGAGGAAGAGCGCCTGTATCAACCACTGGTTTTGCGGCCGAAAAAGTCGTAGCAACCCTGGGGTTAGCCCTCATAACTGGCGGAGGAGCACCCCCAAGTACTGCAGCTGCCGACACCCCCGACTGTAGCAGGAGTGTCCGAATCAGGTCTGCGAGTCATATTAGACCTCTCCGCGTCCGCGGACTCAGGATGCTGGGACCTGGTCTGCACCATCCTGAAGATAGAAATAAAGAAGATATCAATATGGCACAAGAAAGATTATATCAAAGGAGGATAGCTAGAAAATAGTAAATCAATATCAAAGACGATAAGCAAGATAAGCAAGGAAAGATCCTACTATGATTGAGCACTCTTAGCTTACTACCTCCTATGTGTAACACAGGCTAGTAGTCAACACTCTAAGACGAGTGCCGCCACGACATCGCACTAATTGCGACTTCAGGACCTGCGTGGGCTACCACTAAAATTTGTCACGACCCGCACCAGCTGTAAGGGCACGTGTGCGTAACAACGCCCAGCCCTCACCGTAAAAACGACGTAGAACGCTGTAGGTTTTCTACTCTAACAACAGTTTATATATATATATCAAAAACCTGTCAAGAATATGGCCAACTCCGAACGGAGGACAAGCAATGAATATATATGAGTACTCAATCATAACTCTAAGATGATAAAGTAAAGGCTGAAAGATAAAGACAACAAGACGATAAAAATATAACCTATCAAGTCCAAACACAAATAATATACAAGTCCAAGTCTCTAATACAATCCATAATAATAACAGTCTCAAAAGTAGCTGGAGACAAGGTCCAGTGCAAAAGACCTACTCTAACTAAGCAATAGGTAAAGTCTCGTCAGGCGGAGCTAAGCCCTGCTGGACCAAAGTCTCCAAGTCTAAGCCCACTACGTCATCCGGACCGTAGTAGGTACTGTAATCCCCCTCATCAGCATCTGTAATATTTTGTCAACATATCCAGTCAGGATGGAACGAGTACAATCAACTAACAACAGTTCACAAGATATGACAAAAGCTATAAGACTGTAAATAGAGAGTATATACAAGAAATCATGGAATGTACATGTGAGTATCATGGCAAGGTAAGCTATAAATCTAGAGCTAGAACAAGGCAAGTAAACTGATCATGGCATGTACAAGAATCAAGAATCATACATCAAGGTGTGTGAGTACTAGTTTCGATATGTGGCCGGCTTGGGTCTGTACAAGGTCTACTGGCCTGGTTAATCATACGTTGAGTGTATGATTAACACTCACAAGGTCTACAAGAATAACAAGGTGGATAATGACCACATGTCTACACTAGTGCTCCCCGTCCCCGACTCGTAGGGTGGATCCAAATAAGACACGTCGACGCAGGATTCTACGAGAAGGGAGCAGTCTCCTCGAGAATCAGCGTCCATGTACTGCACACGAACTACAAGGAGCTTGCACAAGAATACCAAGATAACGAGGAATACATCTCATGTCGGGATCCATGAATACCAATACGTATGACCAATGTGTCGAGAACAAGCATATCTACACTAATTACATGAATTATAACAATCATCGTAAATGGAAAAGTGTCAAGAATGTACTCGCCTGTATATGATAAGATATGTCAACGGGATCCAAAGCAGCGTCTCGAGGACCTATAGAGAACAAGACGTATCAATACTAGTTTAGGAAGTAAAGTTAAAACAATTAAACCCTATTAAGTCATTCTAGGTCAAGACACGTCTAGTTGGGCAACCTTGTCATAGGAGGACATTGGGTCAATCCGAATCAAATTAGGTCGAAAGTTGACTTTCAGTTCTTTTGGTCAACGGGTCAACTCCGGTCAACTCTAGGTCAACCCTAGGTCAACCCAAGGTCGATGGTGACTAACATTTTGACCCTTGGTGTCAACTGTCCAAGTTTAATGGAATTGGGACTAATTGGGTAAAGTGTTGACCCATAGTTGACTTTTGGTCTAAAAAGTCAACCGTGGTCAACCAAGGTCAAGACTAGGTCTAGGCGACTATTTCTAATCATTACCAACCTTACAACCCATATCCAAGTCCATCTTGGACTTCGAAACTCAATCTTGGCCGATGCCATATCCTAATTTACCCTTTCTAAGGTAAATTTCTAGCCTAGGTGAATATCAAGTTAGCCTACCTGCGCTTGGTATTTGACCCGTGCTCCACAGGGTAGTAGGATACTAGCCTATACATACTTACCTACCAAGATACCTAGGTAAAGTGGACGTCTAGTCCACTTACGGTCCATTGCCGATATCTTGAATATTTCAAGATACGCAATGGTACGGCGCGATACCCGTCCTACAACTGCGATTTCAACTCGGGAGCCAACCCACAAATCTAATTCACGTATTCTAGGTCTCCCCCAAGTTTCAACTCATTCGACACTCGTAGCTCAATTCACCCCTAACTCATCGATCCTCCCCAAATTGATTTCCTACCCTTCTACTTCTCATTCTCCTTCTAAGTCCTATTCTTCTAATTTTCCCTTCTAACTCTTCTTCCTTTCTCCTGATTCAAATTCTTCTTTTCTTTTCCTTCTTCCTATTCTTTCTTCTCCTAATTCAAATTCTTCTTATTCTTTCTTCTAACTTCTAACTTCCTCTAACTTCTTCTAATCTTTTCTTCTTTCTATCTCATTCTCTTCCTTTATTCTCATATATATATCCTACTATATATATATATATATATCTATATATATATAATATATATATATATATATATATATACTACATATAATATATTATATAAGATATATATGGGGGGGTTTTATTGGGGTTTAAAGGGCTTAACGGGGAAACCATGCTGCAGCTGCTGCTACTGGCGCATTGCTGCTGCTGCAGCTGCGCATGCTGCTGCTGCTGCTACATTCAGCTGCTGCTGCAGCTGATACTGCCACTGCCTTGCTGCAGTGCTTATTCTTCTTCTTCATTATCTAATTCTTATTCTTCTTCTATTTCCTCCTACTTCACTTCCCTACTACGATATATATCTATATATATCTATTTTTTTTTATATCTATATATATATATATATATATATATATATATATATATATCTATAATATATATATATATATATAATATATATATATTTATATAGATATATCTATCTATTTATCCATATATAATCCTCTAACCATCTATCTATATATATACATATACACACCATTCTACTTTATATAAATACATACACATATATCTATATATATAAATACACACCCACACACACACCACACCACCAA